>WNWU01000078.1:3055885-3076146 GCA_012654045.1 Ptyas mucosa
AGAATAGAATAGAATAGAATAGAATAGAATAGAATAGAATAGAATAGGAATAAAATAATTGGAATTGGAATTGGAAATAAGAATGGAATAGAATAGAATAGAATAGAATAGAATAGAATTAGAATTAGAATTAGAATTAGAATTAGAATAACAGAGTTGGAAGGGACCTTGGAGGTCTTCTAGTCCAACCCCTTGCTTAGGCAGGAAACCCTACACCACTTCAGACAAAGGGTTATCCAACATCTTCTTAAAAACTTCCAGGGTTGGAGCATTCACAACTTCTGGAGGCAAGTTGTTCCACGGATTAATTGTCCTAACTGTGAGGAAATTTCTTCTTAGTTCTAAATTGATTCTCTCCTTAATGAGTTTCCACCCGTTGCTTCTTGTCCTGCCCTCAGGGGCTTTGGGGAATAGCTGGACTCCCTCTTCTTTGGGGCAGCCCCTGAGATATCGGAAGACTGCTCTCATGTCTCCCCTGGTCCTTCTTTTCACTAAACTAGACATACCCAGTTCCTGCAACCGTTCTTCATATATTTTAGCCTCCAGTCCCCTAATCCTCTTTCTTGCTCTTTTCTGCACTCTTTCTAGAGTCTCCACATTTTTTTTTACATCATGGCGACCAAAACTGGATGCAGGATTCCAAGTGTGGAGTCCTTTTTGCCGTGTGCCAAGCCATGCCCTCTTGTCTTGCAAATACCGGCGGCTGGGGTTGCACAGCACATGAAAACAAAACCGCATTAGGACTTTGGGCAACGTGGGAACGGGGCCTCCAAATAAGAAGTCCTCAATCTGCTATGCGTTATGTTTTCACGCTCACGCACGTACTAATTCTTCGACTACCTAATGTCCCGTTTCCCTTCCCCTGATTCCAAGGCAGGCCATGGCCAGTGATCCCCTTTGCAGAGCATTGGGAGCAAGGGCTGGCATTCACTTACCTTCGCTACCGTTTTGTAAATGTGAGCGCACGCACTCGCTTGGCTCACACGTGCCACTTCTGCGCATGGGCAGGGCCTTCCGCATATGCACAAAGCATCAAAAATGTGGTTAAATGGAACGTGATTACATCCGGGCCGGTGGGTGGAGCCGTTTCGCCCAAACCGGATCGAACCGGCTGAATGCCACCACTGATTTGGAGAGATACAACACGGTCCCTATTGAGCCGGAAGGCTGACAAGGGCAGTCAGGAAGGGTTCCCGAGGAAGTGAAGCTTTCGACACTTGGGGAAAGCTAGCGAAAGGCCTTTTAAATCCTCACCTCTAGGGAGCCACGCTATCGCTCTGGCCCTGTCCCCATCTTCTAAATCCCCAGTGGCCTGACTTGCAGTGTTAAGCTTGTTAACACGGCCATCAATCTGCTTCAGGCCTGCTCTCCCAAAACCCTCAATTCGCTCCCTGTTTTTCTGCAGCCCGTCCGTGGATCTGTTGTACGACATCCCGCGGGCGAAGCACAGCTCCATCTTCAACATTTTCCAGCCCCGGGAACTGGAATGCAATCGGGGTGGGCAGACGAACGGCTCGTCTTCGCCAAGTATGGACCAACTTTGGCTCCGGCGAGAAGTTTCCAGCCACTGTGGAGCCAGACACATTTACATTCTTCTATTTGAAGTTTAAACCCTAATCCTTTTGAAAGATTTGCAGTCTGAGCTGGGGAGTCGCTCGCCACCGCGGCGTGGAGGGGTCTCGTTGGGTCTTGGAAACCTGAAGCAAAGACGGGCTTTGCGAGGGAGGGGACAGGAATCGGGAAAAGCGCGAGGCAGAAGAGATCGCGCCTCTTGGTTGAAGGGGCATTCCTTACGAGACAAAGCTGGTCCCAAAAGTTCAAGTCCAAATCCAGGTCCCGTGTTTGATTTAAAGCAGCGTTCCCCAACCTTTTGGGCACCAGGGACTGGTTCTGTTGAGTTTTTTCCACAGGCTGGTGGACGTGGTTTTGTGTACTGCCTGCATCCCCCCGGATAGGATTTCACTTGTTTGCATGGCCCGGTTGCTGGCATGCCACAGACAGGTGCCAATCCACAGACTGGGGGTTGGGGATCCCTGCTTTAAGGCATCTGCCCCCCCCCCACCATTATTTCAATGGGGGGGCGTGGCAGGGGAAGGATACTGCAAAATCCCCATTCCCTCCCCACTCCTGGGGGAAGGATATTGCAAAATCTCCATTCCCACCCCACTCTGGGGCCAGCCAGAGGCGGTATTTGATGGTTCTCCAAACTGCTCAAAATTTCCGCTACCGGTTCTCCAGAACCCGTCATAACTTGCTGGATTTCACCCCTGCTGGGTGCCATCACAGCCATATCTGAAACAGGCTTCCAATAGCACACAATTCCACAAAAATTAGATAAAGACCAAATAGACTGCAATCCAAAGACCGCAGACTGGGATCTTGTTAATTGTTTCTGCAAAGTCTGGCAGAAAAACATCAACATTTAAAAGTTGAAATGTGTACGCATGAGACCTTGGTGTGTCAACGAGTGGGAGAGCTTTCCCTTGCAGAATCAACTGTTAATAACTGCTAGCTAGACCAACGTGGTGCGGTGGCCTAGAAGTGGAGCTCTCGCCTCACAATCAGGAGGCTGTGAGTTCGATCCTAGGTAGAGGCAGCTATTTCTCTCTCTGGGCCACAGTGAGAATATATCTGCCGAAAGAAACTCCGCATTGGCGACAGGAAGGGCATCCGGCCAGTAAACACTCGGCTCCATTCAGTTGCCCAGACTTCACCCCGACGCAAGGGATTTATGGGGCCATTAAAAGAAGGCGATTAATACCTGCTAGCCATAGCATAGCCTCAACCATAGCAACTTTTAAGACGTGTGGACTTCAACTCCTAGAATTCTGGGAGTTGAAGCTGATCTGATTCACATTCACATTATTAATTATCTCTATCCCATTAATTTTTTATTTTTATTTATTTATATTTATATGCCGCCCTTCTCCGGAGACTCAGGGCGGCTTACAATGCGTTAAGCAATAGCCTTCATACTTTTGTATATTTTATACAAAGTCAGCTTATTGCCCCCACAAACCGGGTCCTCATTTTACCTACCTTAGAAAGGATGGAAGGCTGAGTCAGCCTTGAGCCTGGTGAGATTTGAACTCGCAGTAATTGCAGGCAGCTGGATGTTAAATGCTGTCTTAGTAGGAGGCATTAGCCTGCTACGCCACTCAGGCTCCTTAATCAGATGTATATAATTCCGTTATGTTGTTTAAATATACATTTTTAAAAATACCTAACATCTGTAAACTTCTAATCTATTGTTTTTATTCATTCGATAAGCAATTTATGTTTTAATATTTCCCCTATCTAATTTTCTTTCTGCCTCTCTAGCTTATAATAGGCTATTTTAATATTTAAAGGGCAATTTTTATTTTTATTTTTTACTCCATCATCTCTTCTCTTTTTTATCGCTTCAATTCTTATCCATTTTTGTTCAGTTCGGAGGATCTACCGCAGCTCAATTCCAAGCACCTTTGTTTTGGTTGTGAGGATGTAGCCTTCCGCTTACAATTGAGTCATTCCTGGGGGACCATGCGTTCTGACATGTCACTGGAAGGAAGGAATGTCCCTTTTTTAAAAAAAAATAAAAAAACAACACAGTTTTTTGGGAGGAACAAGAAATAAGGCCATGTATGTGTGTGTAAGTAGAGTGTAAGCAAGAACACACCAAATGCCTCGAAGCCATAGCGTGTCATAAATGTTATGTAGGGAGGCAAAGACAGGTCCTTTTAACAACATGTCAGCAGTGTTGCTAATTTAGAAGGCAAATAATTCACTCAAGGCCTATTCCTCCTCTTCTTTCCCCCCCCCCCCCCCGCCCCCCCCCCCAATATTTTTCTATCTTTCCTCTCCTCCTCCTTCTTCACCCTCCTGGTTCTCCTTCCAGGCAGATTAAAAATTCTGTTTGGAACTTGTCAAAAAGAAACAAAAACAGGACAGAAAAATAAATGCAGCCAAGTCCCAAATGGAAATTTGAGCTTTATGATTGCTCTTCTCTGCCATTTTTCTAGACTCTCAACGCCTTTTTTTATAGTGTGGTGATTAAACCGTGGCTAGAGAGACAAAATCTGACTCTCGGTCTAGAGAAGTTAAGAGCTAGAAGAGAATTCATCACAGCTGCATTGCAAGAGGACCAAAAGACCGAGGAGCATGGGATATGTAGTGGATTTTTCCACGCCTCCGAGAACAGAGGAAAAACAAATCGGATCCAGATCCTAGCTGCCCTGTAACCGTACGGTGCTTGCATTCTCTTTGACTCTCGCGGCCTTCGCGCGTAACAAACGTACCAAGATCCGTCAGTGTTGGCCTGGAGCCCTTGCAGCATCGTATTGCAGAAGGACTCCCTGCAAAGGAAATCACCGGAGGTAGAAAGCAAACAAAGATGCAGTTATAAGATTGTGTTGAAAAATGATATACCAGCTGAGCGATATTGCTCAACTTTTCCCGTAGGGCTGGTTCATCTCAGTTCACCCTTCCCAAAACCATCCCGCCTTGCCAGCAGGATACTCTACTTGCAGCGATAGAGACCACGTTTGACACCGTCAGAAAGAGAGTCACATCCAAGAAACAGACATGGATAGATATATATAGCTTGGGAACCTGCAAGCTACAGCAGGAGAATGAGCTGGCAGGGTCAAATTCCTGCCCGTAACTGCAAGCGTTCCTGGCATGAGAGCATCTATCCGTGGGAGAAACGATGGCAAGCTAACTAGCAGGTCTCCAGTTGCGTTCGGGTTGGTTATCTCTACAAGAGCCAGCTGCAACTTGGCAAATGTATGCTTTGGTTGTGTTTTTAACACATGCATTTTCCCGCTTACTGTATTTTTCGGTGTATAAGACGCACCTTAGCTTTTGGGGAGGAACATAAGAAAAATGCTGATTGGCGGGTGGATTGGCCTCCCGGAATACTCCCCAATCAGCTGTTCCCAGAGGTGAATTTTAGCAACAGGTTCGTTGGTTGTGAGCTTTGTGCTCCCCTAATTGCCAATATCCCCACCCCTCCCCAGCAGTGGTGAATTTTTTTTACTACCGGTTCTGTGGGCGTGGCTTGGTGGGCATGGCAGGGGAAGGATACTGCAAAATCTCCATTTCCAACCCTCTCCAACTGCAAAATCCCCATTCCCACCCCACTCCAAGGGAAGGATACTGCAAAATCTCCATTCCCACCCCACTCCAGGGGAAGGATACTGCAAAATCCCCATTCCCACCCCACTCCAGGGGAAGGATACTGCAAACTCCCCATTCCCACCCCACTCCTGGGGGAAAGATATTGCAAAATCCCCATTCCCACCCCACTCCTGGGGGAAAGATATAGCAAAATCCCCATTCCCACCCCACTCTGGGGTGGAAATGGAGATTTTGCAGTATCCTTCCCCTGCCACGCCCACCAAGCCACGCCCACAGAACCGGTAGTTTAAAAAAAATTGGATTTCACCACTGCTGGGGGGCAGGGGGATATGGGCAATTAGGGGAGATTAATTCCTTTGAGAGGAAATTGTCCAGAGAACTGAGCTAAACAGAAACAGTTGGTGAAGAGAGCCAATGCAAGCATCTGGCTTAAAGGATCCCAAAAATCTGGAGTGTTTCCTTGATTGTGAAGTTCGCGACTCCAGTTTCTGCAACACCCAGCACACAAATGTGTGAGTTGTGTGCCTTTAAATTAGGGGCTGCTCAGTTCTTCAAAGGGATACATCAGTGGTGGGTTGCTCCCGGTTCGGCCCGGTTCGGCCGAGCCGGTAGCGGTGACGCTATTACATCACTGAACCGGTTCTCTTTCTTGGGAGCTGGGCCCTCCCACCCACCCCCGCGTTATTCCGACCTTATATTTCTTATTTTTTCGCCCAGCTGAGAGGTGCGGCAGAGCGGATTGCCACACCTCAGCTGGGCAGATTCGCAATGCGCTTGTGCAAAGCGCAAGTTTGGCACGCATGCGAGCAAAGTGCGCAACCGAAGAGGCGCGCACAAAGAGAACTGGTAGTAAAGCCAGTTAGAAACACACACACACACACACACACACACACGGGATACATGGTTTTATCTTGGATCAGTACTTCTAACTTGCTCCCTGCAAACTATTAATAAGACTGGGGAAAGGTTTTGTAGGAAGGGTTAAACTCCCTGCCACTCAGAAGAAGTTTATATACCCCATTGATTTTCATCTCTCTTTTTTTTTTCCTCTGATGAGGGAAGGCAGAAAGCCGCCACTAATCCAACATAAATACCCATGGAGTCAGTCTGGAACGTGGCATCAAAATCATTTACCAAAAAAAAAAAACACCCTGAAATCTGAAGAGGGCTTTAAAAAAACGACGTAACCTGTCGAAAACTCTGCCAGGGAAAACACGAGAGCGGAGCCGCGGAGCTGTCGGAGTAGCAAATGGGTCGGTGGCATTAGCAAGCCACGAAGTGGGGGAAGAGGGGCAGTCAGGCGATGGAAAGGGCACGGGGCAATTTTGGAGCAAGGCTTTCTCGTTGAGACTGAGAACAGGGTGCCTCGATTTTCTACCGAACTTTTTAAATAGGTAAGCTGTACAGTATTAGTACTTCTTTATTTCTATAGAACATATAGAATAACAGAGTTGGAAGGGACCTTGGAGGTCTTCTAGTCCAACCCCCCTGCTTAGGCAGGAAACCCTACACCACTTCAGACAAAGGGTTATCCAACATCTTCTTTAAAAACTTCCGGTGTTGGAGCATTCACGACTTCTGGAGGCAAGTTGTTCCTTCCATGGATTAATTGTTCTCACTGTCAGGAAATTTCTCCTTAGTTCTAAGTTGCTTCTCTCCTTGAATTAGTTTCCATCTGTTGTTTCTTATCCTGCTTTGGAGAATGAGCTGACCCCCTCTTCTTTGTGGCAGCCCCTTAGGGTCTAGGACTTTTCGTCTCCTACCCTTGACCTAGCCTCCTTCTCTGCCAGCGTTCCTCCTCGGGTGATTGGTGGCGAAAAACCCAGGACGAACCCTCCTTCTGCGAATCGGCCGTGCCGAAGTGCGTGGGGCGGAGGGACCATAGCCCATTGCCCAGGGTGAATGGCTGGGGGCGTGTCAGCCGAGGAGGAAAGTCAGAGGAGAATCACCCGAGAAGGAACGCTGGCGGAGAAGGAGGCACGGCCAAGGGTCGGAGATGAAAAGTCCCATTCCGGCCCCTTAGATAGTGGAACACTGCTACCATGTCAATTCAAGTGATAGAAGAGCCACGCACAAGAGGCAACATAGGGTGGACACAGTTTGAATCTCAAAAGTGATCTCTAGGGTTCAGAAGTGACGTGGAAAGCTAGCCAGGATCCTGTCTCCTAAGCAGAGCTTCCCGCTTCCCTTAAAGCAGCACAATGCTGTTCCTTGCAGCCTTTGATCCTTACGTTAAAGTCAACATGTACTTGGCCAGTCAGCTTGTATCATGCCAGACCACTTGGCAACCAATCCGGTGTGCTGTGATCTGTTTACAACTTTCTAGACTCACCCTGGCTGGGAGAGAGGGGAAGGGAGAGACTACAGTGTATACAATGCGGCTAAATATACAGATTTATTTATGTATCTTATTAAAACATAAGACAGTAAAAGAAAAGCCAAGACATTTTGCTATAATGGTTGCACTTGCTTTGAAATGGTTTCCCCCCCCCTCCAATTTTTTGACATCTTCTTCAGTCTCGAAATGAAATAAAATAAAAAGTGTCACCCAGCCAGCAGGAAAAGGTCAATTTTTAAAAATCATCTCGGGCAGGACTAAACATAGGAAAAGAATTGGGACTGCTGCCCCTAATGGCAGTCTTCTGTCGCATTTATCCTTACCCTGTTTTCCCCAAAATAAGACACCCCCTGATAATAAGCCCCATCGGGCTTTTGAGCTCATGGCAATAAGGCCAAGCGCTTATTTCAGGGTTCAAAAAAAAAAATATAAGACATAAGGGTCTTATTTTCAGGGAAACACTATATGTAGTGGTGGGTTGCTACCGGTAGCGGCGGCGACGGGATGCTCCGCCCATCCGCTCGGATGTCATCACGGACGCTCTGTGCATGCAGAGAAGATTCTGCGCATGTGTAGAAGCGTTGTGCGTGAGTGAAGCGAACGCGGGCGTGCACTCACAGTTCCAAACGGTAGGGAAGGTAAGTGAAAGCCACTACTGTCCTTATGGCAATCCTTTCTACAATTTCGTCTGTATCCTGACATCGTTGTGTGTTTCTCAAGATGTCCAGCCCCAAGGAAAAGGAACATATACCAAGCTCCCTAACTCAGATTGGAGGCTTGAAGGACTTCCCATCGGTATATAATTTCTCCCAGAAAGTAGCCATACTATCAAATCGGTTCCAAACCGGGCAATTGTTATTCACACCTGCAAAAGGGGAGTTTCTCTAGATCTGGGCCTTTCTGAAGTTTTAGAAAGAAACAGAAAAACCAGGGCCTATCACAACTCTTTGGCTGCTGGTGCGAATTCACTGACTGCCGATATTCAGCTCTTCAGAGTGAGCAGAAGTCAAATCCCACCATTTCGCTCTTGACCTGCTGTTGAGGGGGCCATAGGTGGACACAACGAGGCAAAGCCACAAACTGCGACGGGTAAATGAAGGTGTCACGGACAGGGAAGGGGGCAGCCCCTTATTTCACACAGCGTTTTTGTTTTTTTCCCCATTGAAATCCCACGGAAGTCTGAATGGGGTTGCTTCCGCCTTCTTCAGCACCGTCCCGAGTCGGATCATTGTCACTTTCCAACAATCCAAGGTTGTATACTTGATTTCAGCCGTCTCCAAAGATGGGACTGGATTATTCGCTCCTGCAGTGTACATATGTGTGACCGTCTCTTGGTGTATGTGCGAGGCAGAGAATCACGCTTATCCTCCCATTTCGCTTGCAACGATCTCAACAAAGCCAACAGTTCTGTCTCAACAGAAATCAGTTCAGTTCATGTCTGGCTTTGCACGACCTTCCGACATTAAGGGCTGGGATCTTAGGGTCAAGCATGAAAAGTTTAAATAATATACACTTTTTCCCATTCTAATAACAATTAAGGAGGACCCGTTTAAAAGCAGACACGCAGGCCCACCCTGGTACCAAGGCATGATAGAAAACTCCGAAAAACCGCCGGCATCGTTTCTTGAAACTGAGCTCGGAAGCGGATATCAAGAGTGTGACACAAATGACATGTGAGAAGAGAGAAACTTAAAACGATGCCGGCGTGGACATGTCCTTTTCAATTAACACGGCCTTGTCTCCTAGCCCTAACTCAGAATCCAAATTTTCAGGTTAGATTTGGTCAGTATAATTATTTCAATTGTTATATCCCAGGGCTTCCTTTGAGGAGAAACTTAGGATGCTGCATTTTCCTGAGCCACTTCAATTGCTCTCCCAGAAATTCAGGTAGGAAATCCTCCAAGGTTTGTCACCAGTTTGCTGCATCTGCATGCCTAATGCGTGCCAAATGCATGCTGCACACGTGCATGCGCAGTGCATGCCAAATGTGCACTTCACGTGGAAAAAAGAGGCTTAAGAAGGTAAGTAGAACAGCGAGGGGGGGGGAACGACTGTGCCGCGCGATTTAGATTTGCTAGAAAGCAGGATTTCCCGCTTTCTAGCGATTATAAATCGTGCGGCACAGCTGATCGTTGGAAATAGCAGTTTGGACGAATCAGTAGCATTTTTATACTGCCAGTTCGCCCCGAACCGGTAGCTTTTATTACAACCGGTTTCCCCGAACCGGTGCGAACCGGTAGCATTTCACCCCTGGTAGGAAGCCCCACTAGCCCTTTCCAGGGACCTGAGAATTAAAATTGGGTCTTTCTGCAATCTTTCCAAGATGTTTATGGAGGGCCCTACAGACTCAAGGTCAAATCAGCCACTCCGAAATAAAATGACTTACCAGAAGAATTTTTCACCCAGGCATAAATTGGCTCTAGGTTGCAAGCACTGTTTAACAATTAAGGTAAATCTAAAAAGGGTCCCAAATCTTCAAACTAATGAGAAGAGGATCTTAAAAAAAATGTCCAGCTTTGAATTGGGACAGAGAAAGAACTCTGGGGCCATTCTCAGCGTATCGCACGATACTCAGGATCGGAAAAGGGAGTGAGTTTGGCTGCCCTACTGATGCGTTTCCCACAACCATCTGGAGATGCGGAGAACGTAAGAAACGTGTTCGTTGCGTGTTAGCCCATCAGCTTGTCCACGTGAACTGGCAGCAGCTTTCCAAAGACCAGGCAGATCTTTTCTGATCCCACCGATCTGGGAGATAAACCAATCTATTAAAAACCAAATCTATTTTGAGCTGGGGTAGTAGTGCCCAAAACCATGACTTATGGCCGTCAGCATTTCCCTAGAATGGTTTGCCATTGTCGCCTTCTGAGATTCTTTTTTTGACAACCAGATTCCTAGAGGTCCCCCACACCGGGTCGGCAGGATTTAGTTTTCAAATCCAGAAAGGGTCCCAGCATATTCTCAGCCCCCTCCTTAGCCTGATTGGAACCAGAGATTTCCTTGGATCTCAGAACTGAGATGGAAAAATCTGAATCGGCCAACGGAAGGAAAACTATATCTGGATTTTGGGTTCCGCGTTGAAGTCTATCATCTCTCTCTTGGATTGTTGCTAGGCCTCCTTGAGGGGTAGGGGTGGGGAAGACATTCAGCTGCAGAATTTGGCTAATGGTGAAGAGAAGGTGGGTCCTTTGGGCAGGCAGGGTTCAGAGTTCAAGCTTCTCCATCTGATGGCCAGAGGCGTTTTCTTCCCCCCCCCACTCCGTTCTCCGTGGCAGATGGTCTTGGGAGTTAGATTCCCACAAACATGCCCATGAAGTCAGATCCGTTCTGAATGGTAACGGGGGCTCCGGCGCTGTTGTCCACAAAGATCGAGGTGTATTGTCCAGCCTGTGCCAGGGAAGGAATATGGGAGAAAAGAAAAGGAAAAATGAATGCGACATTACACATGGATGCCAAACTAGAAGAGGATTGGACTAGAAGACCTCTAAGGTCCCTTCCAACTCTGTTATTCTCACTCAGTCAGTCACAAAAGATTTCTGACATTAACCATCTACCTGGTGTCCCTCTGACACCCAGCCTTTAGTTAGTGCAAATTCCTAGAGCGCCCTGGTTGGAACTCACTGGACTCACTAGACAGGACAACTGGACACATCTGGAGAGAGTGTGTGGCTGGCAGCATTCGGACGCAGAAAAGAGATTGTGAGCAAAATTCTTGGAACTCGGAATTCATCCGAACCGTCTGTTGCATAAACCTTACCTGGAGTTGGAGCAATCCATGGACGTAAACCGTAAAAACTTTACTGTTGCTTTCCAGCCCAGCGATCACCTCCAAAGATCTAGGCAGGTGCAAAAAAAAAGAAGGAGACAGTCATTTGCTGGCCAGGATGTAACTACCGAGATGACATCAAGTAGGAAGGAGGGTCACAGATTTGAGAAGCCTGGCCATATTTTCACAGATTAAAACCGTCTGGTAAACTGTAGTACTTATTGGAGCACTACAAATCCTGCCGGAGCCCTTGTTTTCTCCTCCCCGTTCACAACACAAATTCTTTAGCCGATTCTGCCCTAGGTTTCTATAAAGGGGGGTGGTGGGGGTGGAAATGGAGCCTCTTCCAAACTGGCCAGAAGTTTATTATGCATACCCCGGCGAGCACATTGGGGCTGATTTCTGAGCAGAGATATATAAACTCGGCAATATCAGGAATGGGACTCAGCCGGTTCAGGCAAACCGGATGCTAATTTTAATCTGGTTCACTGAACCGGTTGTTGCAAGAACTGAAAAACTGGGGTTTTGAACATTGTGCGTTTTCACCCCAAAAGGTTTCCTTGCTCCCAAGGGGTTTTGATTGTTAATGTATTTTGCGATCATATATGATATTATATTTATAAGATAAAGGTAAAAGTTCCCCTCGCATGTATGTGCTAGTTGTTCCTGACTCTAGGGGGCGATGCTCATCTCCGTTTCAAAGCCGAAGAGCCAGCGCTGTCCGAAGACATCTCCATGGTCATGTGGCTGGCATGACTCAACGCCAAAGGCGCACGGAACGCTGTTCCCTTCCCACAAAAAGTGGTCCCTATTTTTCTACTTGCATTTTTTTTCACATGCTTTCGAACTGCTAGGTTGGCAGAAGCTGGGAGAAGTAACGGGAACTCACCCTGTTACGTGGCACCAGGGATTCGAACCACTGAACTGCCAACCTTTCGATCGACAAACTCAGCATCTTAGCCACTGAGCCACTGCATCCCGAGAATGGCTGCTACAGTATTTACTAAAATACAGTGTCCAAAAGAGGCTATTAACCCAGAAATATGAAACCATTTTAAGTTTGTGATGCATTTATGCATGTATGGGCCATGGAGC
This sequence comes from Ptyas mucosa, assembly GCA_012654045.1. Lineage (NCBI taxonomy): Eukaryota > Metazoa > Chordata > Lepidosauria > Squamata > Colubridae > Ptyas > Ptyas mucosa. The sequence goes on from WNWU01000078.1 coordinate 3,068,200, forward strand.
CAAAAGAGGCCCAATGAATTCTGCTAAGAGGCTACCGAGATTGGAAAAAGCTGAAAAACAGAGGATTGTTGGAAGGAATAAATTGGAATGATGGAATAAGGAAGAGGACACTTCTCAAAATAGAAAAGTATATAAAGAAAGAGCTCATAGCACCTGGGAAAGACAGTTCCTGCAGAAAGAAGAGGCAGGAGGAACCAAGTTAAAAATGCCAAAAGATAATTGGTGGTAGATCTCCAATGATCCAGGATAAAAACTAACCCACAATTCCAGCAATTCAATGCACTCACGTATATCGGTGGCAGAGGGATTCAATGCAGATCAAAACTCGGACATTGTCTCTTGCTCGAAGCTGCAGTTTACTTTTCAGCTCACTGTGATCTTGTTGAGAAAGGAAGGAAAGAAGGAAGGAAGGAAAAGAAAGAAAGAAGGAAAGAAAGAAAGAAAGAAAGAAAGGTTGAAAAGAAATCATTTCTGTTTTAAGCATTCAAGAACGTTCAGTGCAAAAGGAATGAATTTTCCAGCACTGGCCTTCCAATCAGTTTTTACATCCTGACCACAATCCCTGGGCCCGGTTGAAAGAAATGTCCCTTAGATTTATATACTGCTTCACACTACTTGACAGCCCTCTCTAAGCGGTTTACAGATGTCAGCCTATAGCCCCCAACAATCTGGGTCCTCGTTTTTCCCACCTCGGAAGGCCGGAAGGCTGAGGATGGACGACAGCCAATCGATAGATTGACTTTGGAGATTGGACTTATTGTATTGAATTAATCAGCCATCGATAAGAGGTGGTTATTAAGAAAGAAACATGGATCTTTTCATCCGGGAACCAATTAGGATTCATATTTGAAATGATTTGGGATCGAAGCCGTGGTAAATGTTCTATGAGTTGATTACAATAACAGTTTCCAAACCAGAGGGGTTTGGAATTTCAATCTCGTCTTTTATTATTTAATAATAATTCTTATTACTTTTATGCTTTTATATGTTTATTATTGTTGTTGTTTCGTGTTAACCATTTTGTTAGAGAATATAGGTGACAGGGATACGAACGGGAAAGGGTTAAACTGCCCAAGAAGGATAAAACAGCCTTGGCTAAAGCAATTTGGATGCTTGGAGCTGTCCAAGGTCCTGTAGATTCAGCACCACAAAGCATTGTGTAACTAAGCTAGAGCATGAATGCTGTGTCCTTGGCCATCTCTGGCATCAATTACCGTATTTTTTGGAGTATAAGACGCATCTTTTCCCCCCCAAAAAAAGAGAGTGAAAATCTGGGTGCGTCTTATATTCCGAATGTAGCCCCACCCAGCCTCTCAAACGGAGGTTTAGGAGGCTGAAAAAAGCCTCTGAAACTGAAACGGAGTTTCAGAATAAAAAGCCTTTGAAATGGAGCTTCAGAAAAAAAGCCTCTAAAACAGAGCTTCAGGGAAAAAAGCCACTGAAATGGAAGGGAAAAAAGCCTCTGAAACAGAGGTTTCAGAGGCTGAAAAAAAAGCAAGGCACAAAGCTCACAATTAATAAACCTGTTGTTAAAATTCACTTCTGGGAACAGCTGGGTATTCCAGGAGGCCGATCCACCTGCCAATCAGCTTTTTTCTTATTTGCCTCCCCAAAATCTAAGGTGCGTCTTATACTCCGATGCGTCTTATAGTCCGAAAAATACGGTAGGTGCCGTTGCTTTGACTTCCTCACACGCACACTGTGAATCTCATACACTTTCCTCACTGTTCTCTCGAGAGGAAAAAACCGTGGACAAATTTAGCCACTCTTCCTTTTCTTTGTCCACGAAATGTTTCCTTATGCGACATGGTAAACATAGAAGTTACTGGGAGTAAAAACCTAAGCTTTAAATGTATTAGGATCTGTAGCTAGCGGGGATTTTTATGCCCATGGTTACCCAAGCAGCAACCCAATAATTATAAGCATTTGTAAATAACGGTGCAGTATAAAATCAACCAGAAGAGTTTTGAATATGAGTTTAAAATGTATATCAAACTCTTTCATTGATTTTATTCTGTCCATTCTTTGAGCAAAAGTCATCTCGTGTTTTCTGGTCATTGATCTTTAGTGGGATAGATTTGGGGTGGGGGTGGGGGTAATATCCATTCTCTTAAACCAGAAAATCGCCCATGGAAAGAAAAAAAAATAGTTTTTGAACCCATACCATAAATTAATTCTATCACTTACCTACGTGGACGTTAGCTGAAAACTGATAAATGCCAGATACCGAAGCTGTAAACCTCCCAGTTGTTAAATTTAATCCCGATCCTCGGAGAAAAGCTCCTTTGGCTAAAGGCTGCATGAGAAAAAAAAAAGGGGGGGGAGAGAAATAGAATGGAAATGTTATTCCCACCAATTCAATCATTCTTTATTCCCATTCCATAATATGCAAGAGGTTTAATCAGCTAGGTTTATATACATTACGTCTGTCCTCGGGCTTTCCGATTTTCTTTTTCTCCCCAAAAATTTGCCTTTAAACTTCCTGAAAATTGTAATCCTGTACAAAAGGAACTTTTGGGGTGGGGTGGAGGGGTTTAAACCAAACTTTCAGAGCGTTTTGAAATTTCTTTCAAATTTTCTTGAAAGCGTTTCTGTTTATTTTATTGTCAACATCTGGAATGCTAACAGCTACTTTCTATTAGTCCAGGGGTAGGCAACCCGTGGCTCTGGAGCCGCATGTGGCTCTTTCATCCCTCTGCTGCGGCTCCCTAGTGCCGGTCGGCTCCACAATTGATAGGGCTTTCGGTTAGGACAGGTAGAGGAAAAAGGACGCCGCGGTAGGAGGAGACTCTATGGTGGGGGAACCAGACTTCCGGTCGACTCCAGAATTTAACGGGGGCTTCTGGTTAGGACCTTTGTGGCTCTTTGAGTGTTTAAGGTTGCTGACCCCTGTATTAGTCTCTCTATGCTTCTTGATCTTTAAAAAAAAAAAAAGTCCACAGATATATTTCCCTCGGGAAACTGGCAGGCTGCAAAATTCAGACAAGAGTCATGTGATTCTCTGCCCTTCCCAGTCACTTTCATAACTACATAAGTCCTTAATTTATTTATTTTTTCCTCTGGAAAAAAATGCAAAACAATTTATGTACGGTAAAGCTGAATGAAAAAAGACTGGAGATATTTTGTAGCAGAACTGTCGTTGTTTATCGTGCCGTATTGTTCTTCTATCATCCAATCAGGTTCGACAGAATCGGCAGCAGGTCACAAATTCCCACCTAGAGTTTATATGGATTTTGGAAAACCAGGTTGTGCTTCCTCTCAGCTTTTTCTTGCCTTGTTTGGGAAAGAACGACTGACATCGCATGAAGAGGTAAGACCTTAAAACTCAACTTCTGATGATGGTGCTGAGCAGCAAAACTGAAGCGATTTCCTATTGTTTTGTTCTGTGATGATTTCCTGGTGGTCTCCTATCCACAATCCATGCCTGACTCTTTGTGTTGACATTTAAAGGCAACGTATCTACTGAGTTTTCTAAAAAATTGCTTTGGAAGCTGTCAAATCCTTGCCGTCAAACAATCCGGGACAATAACAGGTCAGCGAAAACAAGATTTTGCACAACCTTAAGTGAATTTTTTAAAAAATATTTTTTTATTTGCAAAACTTTGGAAAGATCTTTATTGTGAATTTCAAAAGGGTCAGTACCTTTAGCTTGTCTTTGGGCTCTCTAAGCTAAGGCGGAGAGGATTTTGACCTCAGTGATTGGAACCAGGGGTGAAATCCAGCAGGTTCTGACAGGTTCTGGAGAACCGGTAGCAGAAATTTTGAGTAGTTCGGAGAACTGGCAAATACCATCTCTGGCTGGCCCCAGAGTGGGTGGAAATGGAGATTTTGCAATATTCTTCCCCCAGGAGTGGGGAGGGAATGGGGATTTTGCAATATCCTTCCCCCAGGAGTGGGGAGGGAATGGGGATTTTGCAATATCCTTCCCCCAGGAGTGCGGAGGGAATGGGGATTTTGCAGTATCCTTCCCCTGCCATGCCCACAGAACCGGTAGTAAAAAAAAAAAATTTGAATTCCATCACTGATTTGAACATCCTAACGTTCAAAAGTTTGCAGGTTCAATTCCCCAGCATTTCAAATTTAAGAAGGATAAAGGGAAGGTGGGGGTGGGAAAACCTTTGAAAGAAAAACAGCAGAGCCAAATGGACAAATAGTTAGAGATCTGTTGTTGTTTTTAAGTCCCGCAAAACATCTGTGGGATTTCAAAAGAAGCCAAAAAAGTCTTCTTTTTAAAAAAAAAAATTAAAAAAAAAGAAAAGATGACTAGCTCAAAAGCGCTCCAGGCAATTCCGCACCTCCCTCAAGCAACCTAAATTATTTTCTTCTGCCGAGGTTAACTCTCGGGGGGTCTTTCTTTTCCTTGTTATTTTATAAAGAGTGTCGGGGCAATCGAGCAGGCCTAAAGCCGCCCGGTTTAGCAACTCCCCGACAAGCGACTCGTTCTAGACGAGCTGCGTGCAGGGAAGATTATCGGACTTAAGTTCAAATAAACCCAGCGTGGCGTGTTTATTGTTAGTTTTGGCTCCGTTGTGGTCCGCCAGCAGCCTGCGAAGCTGCCAGCGGAGTCGGAAAGCGATGAGGCTGGGAAGGATGATGGGTAAGTCCTAGAGTCTGGGGAAGGCCCGGATGAGGGCTCTGCGTCGGAGGCAGAGATGGGGCCAGGGCCATCGGGGAATGAGGTGCAGACTCTGGAGCCTCCAGAGGCTGACAGCAGAGAGGCAGAAGAACAGGAGGAGCCTGTTCCTAATGCACGGATGAGAAGAGCTGCCAGAAGGCAGGAGCAGCTAAAGCAAAGAGGACGACTTGGGAGTAGGGCCAAGAGAGTAGAGCTCTATGCCGTCCTATTTAGGCAAGTTTTTCAGGCCCGAAAGGCGCACATGCGAGCAAAGCACATGCGTGAAAAGCTGGGCGCATGTCTAGAAGGCAGGCGCATGCGCGAACCGGTAGGAACGAAATACGAAACCCACTGCTGATTGCAATCCTTAACCGCCCCCCACCCCCCGGTATGCAGCCAACAATCTATATTGTCCGTTTGCCGAAAGGTTGCGACGGGATGCGCGCCGTGTCCGCGAACGGCTCCTGCGCCGAACGTATAATCTTACTTATAATCTTATTTATAATCTTAGATCAATTTTTTTTTCTTTTGTCAAACTTGGCAACTTTACGACGAGCGGATTTCATCTCCCAGAATTTCCCAACCATTACGGAGAATTCTGGGTGGGGGTTGAAGTCCACCTATCTCAAAAGTCGCCAAGTTTTTTTGGGGGGGGGAAATACCGGTTTAGACAGCGGACGAGGAAGAAATTGTCTCGTCTCGATATTCCTCACCGTTCTTTGATCCCCTGTTAAATTTTACTCCCCTCTTCTCTGGAGATGGCAGCGCTTTCTGACAGCTCCAATTTCTTGCCTTGTTTCATTAAAACCAATTAAACTCCAAAAAAAAAAATAAGAATAATAATATATCTTAAGAGGCAGTGACTTAATTCCCCTCAAAACCGCTGACTTGAAAATAGAAAGCAGTTTTTCCCGGCACCAGTAAATTGCCGCTTGAAAAAACATTCCTGTTTCTTCACGTCGCCTTCCCTCCCACTCTCTCAACACACTCACAGAAGGGAACGAATTAATGCGATGCTCTGGGAAGGAATGGAATTAATCGTGATGCTGCTAATAGGTTAAACTGCTCGCCGGTTAGAACAATCTGCCAGTTTTTCCTGACACAGCCCTTAAGCCTCAAAAATTGCAAAATTGGTTTAATTACAGCTGGGGAAGGGGGAATGCAGCCATGAGACACTTAGGTACGCCGCCCCGAACATCTCCCCCTCCTCGCTTCCAAGCGCACGTATTATCGACGTGTTGCATGTGGAGCGCTGAATCCTTTTGGGTTCAAACCCTACAAACACACAGAGTCAGCGTCCTTTGTTTCATTCTGGGGAATGGACAAGAGAAAATCCTTTTTTAAAAAATTTCCACCTCCATGCTGATTTCTTGGTCCAGAATGCAGCCGCGCGAGCTGTCGTGGGTGTACTTAGATACACCCACATTACACCAATTCTCCGCAAGCTGCACTGGCTTCCTATTGGTCTCCGGACACAATTCAAGGTGTTGGTTATTACTTTTAAAGCCCTCCATGGCTCAGGGCCAGGGTATCTTCAAGACCGCCTTCTGCCGCATAGCTCCCAGCGATCGGTAAGATCCCACAGAGTTGGTCTCCTCCGGGTCCCGTCAGCTGGCGGGCCCACGGGGGAGGGCCTTCTCTGTGGCTGCCCCGGCTCTCTGGAACCAGTTACCTCCTGAGATCCGGACTACCCCCACCCTATTGGCTTTCCGGAAAGCGGTGAAGACCTGGCTTTTCTGGCAGGCCTGGAACCGTCGATCTCGCTGTTCAATCTTGCGAGATCCGGCCATGGATGGTGTGCGTGTGTTTTTAAAATGCTTTTATAATGGTTTTTTTAAAAAATTATGTTCATTGTTTGTATTATTTCTGTTGTGAGCCGCCCAGAGTCCCTTGGGAGTTGGGCGGCATAGAAATATGATTAATTAAATTTAACTAAATTAAATTAAATTTTAAAAACTCCCAAGCGCTAAGTGGGACACGAATCAGATCTCAGCCTGGAGCCATCCTAAACTTCTGATTCCACGGTCCCACCGTTGCTATTCTTTTCGTGGTGTTGCTAAGCAGTAAATTCCCCTCTTTGGCTCTTCATCTGATCCCAGGTTCAAGCCCCAGCGTCTTCTGATCTCACCAGAAGAGACAAAGACTGGTCGGTGTTTGGAATCAGTGGTCTAGGTAGGGGAGAATATGATGATGATTGCTGGAATAAAATATTCATTTCCCTTCAATTATAAGACTGGGTGAAAATGTCCCACGGAGGTTGTATTAAGCCTCCCTTGTTGAATTCTAATGCATTTCACTTCCAAGTCAGCTAAGATTCCTTCTCTCGGTGCTGCTTCGAAGGAATTGCAAAGCTGGTCGCTGTTTAGAATTCTTGCCAGCTATCTTACACTTTCTCAAGGCATTGCATACCAACCTCAATTTTCCCATCCTCCTACACCTGACTATTTCATAGCGGAGCACGATCAGGGGGGGGAAAAAACAGAATAACCAAGTTTGAAATGACCTTGGAGGTCTTCTAATCCAACCCCCTGCTCGAGCAGGAAACTTTATATCATTCCAGACAAATGGTTATCCAACATCTTAAAAACTTCCAGTGTTGGGAGCATTCACAACTTCTGGAGGCAAGTTGTTCCACTGATTAATTGTTCTCACTGGTTGCTTCTCTCCTGGATTAGTTTCCACCCATTGCTTCTTGTCCTGCCTTCAGGTGCTTTGGAGAATAGCTTGACTCCCTCTTCTTTGGGGCAGCCCCTGAGATATTGGAACACTGCTACCATGTCTCCCCTGGTCCTTCTTTTCGTTAAATTAGATATACCCAGTTCCTGCAACCGTTCTTCCTATGTTTTAGCCTCCAGTCCCTTAATCCTCTTTGTTGCTCTTCTCTGCACTCTTTCTAGCATCTCAACATCTTTTTTTAATCAAGGCGCCCAAAGCTGCATGCAATATTCCAAATGTGATCTTACCAAGGCATTATAAAGAGGTATTAAATCAGTGCGGTAGGGTGGCTGTGCTAGAATCTGAAGCGTTATGGAAGATTATCTAGTCCAACTCCTTGCTTTGCATCAGGTATAAAATCCCTCCGCCTTAATTTTTTTTTTTAAACACTCTTTCGACGAATGTTGGGGTGCCGGTTCAGTTCCTGATATTCCTCTCCACGTATGTCAGACCAGGGGTGAAATCCAAATTTTTTCCCTACCGGTTTTGTGGGCGTGTCTTGGTGGGCGTGGCAGGGGAAGGATATTGCAAAATCTCCATTCCCACCCCACTCCTGGGGAAAGGATAGTGAAAATCTCCATTCCCTCCCCACTCCAGGGGAAGGATACTGCAAAATC
>WNWU01000078.1:3089396-3113823 GCA_012654045.1 Ptyas mucosa
TAGAATAGAATAGAATAGAATAGAATAGAATAGAATAGAATAGAATAACAGAGTTGGAAGGGATTTTGGAGGTCTTCTAGCCCAACCCCGCGCTCAGTCAGGAACCCTACACCACTTCAGACAAAGGGTTATCCAACATCATCTTAAAAACTTCCAGTGTTGGAGCATTCACAGCTTCTGGAAGCAAGTTTTTCCACGGATTGATTGTTCTCACTGTCAGGGAATTTCTCCTGAGTTCTAAGTTGCTTCTCTCCTTGGTTAGTTTCCACCCATTGCTTGTCGTCCTGCCCTCAGGTGCTTTGGAGAATAGCTTGACTCCCTCTTCTTTGGGGCAGCCCCTGAGATATTGGAACTCTGCTATCCTGTCTCCCCTAGTCCTTCTTTTCATTAAACTAGACATACCCAGTTCCTGCAACTGTCCTTCATATGTTTTAGCCTCCAGTCCCGTAATCATCTTTGTTGCTCTTCTCTGCACTCTTTCTAGAGTCTCCACATCTTTTTTACAGTATATCGTGGCAACCAAAACTGAATGCAGTACTCCAAGCGTAGCCTTACCAAGGCATTATAAAGTGGTATTAATACTTCATGTGATCTTGATTCTATCCCTCTGTTTAATAGGGGATGGGAGGGGAGGGGAGGGGAGGGGAGAGGAGTGGAGTGGAGTGGAGTAGAGTAAAGTAGAATAGAAAATAGGAATAGAGTAGAGTATAGAATAGAATAGAATAGAATAGAATAGAATAGAATAGAATAGAATAGACTAGACGCTGGCAAAAGGAGAGTCATAGAAATTAGAATTGCCCCCCTTCCTCCTTTTACTTTGGTTTCTGGATCACAAGATCTCTCCAAAAGTTATGACGAGATTGCTTGGATTGATCAGAGCAATTTCCCTTGCTCACATTTCCAACCCAACAGATTATCATGGGGGGGGGGGGGAATCCTACAAGCAGGGTATGATGGGGGGGAGGGGTCTTGCCGATGTCAGATAAACCGTCGTTGATAACAGAAGCTGGCTTTCCTGGTTTTAGACCTAACAGTCCTCCTCGGCCCTTCCACCCCAGCTGAAACCCATATCGCCAGAGTGAATGTCATCAAACCAGACATCCAACCATCATCCCAAACTAGGTGGCTCGGTGGCTTAAGACACTGAGCTTGTCGATCAGAAAAGGTCGGCAGTTTGGTGGTTCGAATCCCTCGTACAGGTCTGCTGCATGAGCAGGGGGTTGGACTAGATGACCTCCAAGGACCCTTCCAACTCTTGTTACTGTCACCAAACCCACCTTCTGCTGAAAAAGGCCTTCGCGGAAACCACGATGGGCTCCATTTCCATCTTTTAGGGGGATTAGGAAAGTCTTGGGAATCCCAACCCTTCGACCTTCAACTTGTCTCATCTGGGGAAACCCCGATCAAATGGGGAGGTGGTGGGGCGCCCACCATTTGGGAAAAGCAAATTACCCCAATTTGCTGGATTTCCCCCCCTCCCCTTACCTTGGAGTGTCCGTTCAATTCTTCACTATTGGAAAGAGTGGTGTTGGAGAGAGCCTCCGTGTATTGGTTAGGCTCCTTGGGTTTCTTCCGCTCTTTCTTGGCCAACACCAGCGGGAAATTCGGGAATTCTTGGCAGATCAGCATCGCCAGAACCAACCAACTCCAGCGTCGTTGCCTCCTCTCTTTTGAGGACCTCATCTTCAAGCCAAGAGAGAAGCGACCTTCTCGAGATGGAAATCGGAACTGGATCAGACTGTGGATTGTCTTTCCTGGGTCTCTCCCGTAGACTGGCTTTTGCTACCTCCTAGTCACGCCAAGCGAATCCCATCCGCGAGCAACCTGTAACCATCGCCAGCGGCTTTTGCCGTTTTCGTCTTTGGATCGCCCGCTTCGACGTCGGCCACGGCCAAGCTCGCCTCTGCCAGCAGCTTCTCAAAACAAAAACAAAAAAACCTTGAGCTCAGAGCAGAAGGTCGATCAGCATTCCCCGTTTCATCTTCTTCTCCTCCTTTTCCTTTTGGCCAAAAAACGTCCGGACAAAAAGGTCAAAAGTTGCAGAACCCGTTGGAGGCCTCTTCGAAACAGGGGCAGACCCAAAAGGTGAAGGAGTGGAGAATCAGGTGCCGGAGAAGGGAAGAGGGGGAATCTGGGGTCAGGCTGGTCTTTTTTTTCCCCCGACGTCACACTTGCAGATGTCCAAAGCTTGTCTACTCAAATCGACGTATGTATCAGAAATCTGGCAGAGTTGCTTACTTTACTGATGATTTTTTTTTTTAATCACATTTCTGGATGTGCCATGTCCCAGATCTTAAAAGTCCACAATTTCCCGCTTATCAAAAAAAAATAATAATAATAAAGCAAGGGGGGGAAAACCCCCACTCAAATCCTTCCTGAATTTTTCGGCCGCTTAAGAAACGATCTGACAATCATCGCTTTCTCCTCCAAACCAGCTTTCCTCCTGAATCTTCTCTCTTTCCCCTCCACCCCAAGAGGAGTGTCCCACTAACCCCCGTCTCTGAGCGGAGACTTTGGCAAGGGCAGGTTCTCCAAATCGCCAGCTCCTTGCTTGCTTGCTTGCTTGCCTGGCAGCTGCAGGCTGGCAAAAAACCTCCCTGGAGTTGTACCGCCACCGTGAATAAATACAATTTTCGTGGGAGAGTTTTGCATCAACTTGAAAGGAAGGGGGAGTGAAAAAGAGGAGAAGGAGGGAGTGGGGGGGGGAGAGAAAGGGAGGGTAATTTGTATGGAGAGGGAGGGACCACATTCTAAAGAGCTGTTCAGGCTGGTCTTTTCGCATTCCTATTAAGGGGAGACTGTCGGGAGAAAGCAGATTCTTCTCCCCCCCCGCCCCCGTGCCAAAGACGTTTAAATCAGAAATAAAACTTCTTTCCCCGGCCTGTGTCTTGTTTAGCCCTTTGCAGATCCTCTTTCTTCCCATCTCGCAAAATCCTCTCTCTTGTGTGTGCCCGTTGGACTTGATGGCTTCTCGCTTTTTACAGGTGTTCCTGTTGGCATTTACAGGTCACTTTCGAAAGGATCGGCAAATGCAAGGCAGCCTTCCGGTTTTAAATCCTAAGAAAGGCCCCCTCACCGGCAAGGTAGGCTAGGCTGGCAAAAAGCCCCGCAATGGGTTTCCCAGTCAAGGAAGCACTTGAAGTTGGGATATCTGCAATCGTAGCCTTTTGCCCTAAGCACTGATTCACGCCGGCAATCCAGTGCTGCTGTCCTTCAGCTTACAGCATGTAGGTAATAATAATGAAGCCAACAATTTATTTCGTGGTGAAGCTAGTCAGTGATTGGAAAACCTCACCAGCAAAATAGGCTAGGCTGGCAAAAAGCCCCACAGTGGGTTTCCCAGCCAAGGAAGCACTTGAACTTGGGTGCCTGCAATCTTAGCCCTTTGCCCTAAGCCCTGATTCACACTGGCAATCCAGTGTCCTTCAGCTTAAAGCACGTAGGTAATAATAATAATAATAATGAAGGCTTCTAGGCTAAGAGCCAACAACCCAACAATGCACAGAAGCAAGCAAAGCGCATGCATGGAAGGCCAGGTGCATGGACAGACAGCGCACGAAGCAAGCATGCGCAGCAAACGAGCGGTAAAGGTAACTGAAACCCACCCCTGCATCTCAGTATTTCGAAATCCAGTGGCTTCTCCAAGACAAGAGGCTGGGGTCTCCTTGTTTTTTTCGCAACCTTGCAGAAAACCATTCCATCAAGTGCCGTCGGATAAAATCCGAAGCTGCTACAGGTATAGTCCTTGACTTACGGCAATTCATTGACCATTCAAAGTTACAGCAGCCCTGAAAACCGTTTTTCATACTTACGACTGTTTGCAGTATCCCCATAATTCTACGCGATCCAAATTTGGGCGTTTGGCAAACCGACTCATATTTATCACGGTTGCAATGTCAGTCACCGTGTGGCTAACTTAACGGAAGGGATTTGCTTAACAACGGTGCCAAGAAAGGTCATAAAATGGGGCAAAACCAAAAGTGGTATTCAGCCGGTTCGGGCGAATTGGTAGTGGAAATCATGAGTGGGCCTACCCAACCGCCCCGGCTCTATGCTGTCCTAGTTAGGCACGCTTTTGAGACTGAGTTCATGCGCGGAGGTGGCGCATGTGGGTGAAGTGTGCGCCCGCACTCACATTTTTGGTGAATCCCCAAAGTGGGCAAAACTCTGTAACTGTTTCGCTTAGCAACAGAAATTTTGGGTTCAGTTCTGGCTGTAAGTCAAGGGCTAACCTATATTTATCACACCTAGAAGCCACCCATCTCTCTCCCGCAATACTCAGATTGAGTTCTCCGTTCTGCTTAAGGTTGAGGATTCCATTTGTGCAACATCCACAATAAGGAACCTACCCTAATTTATTCTCCCCAAATTGAACCAAACTCCGGAAGTTCATTGTGATTGGTCTGACTTAGAAAGCCAGGCCTAATCCTACGAGTTCCTCCGCTACAATTCAAGAGCAAGTCAGAGATTCGTAGACTTAAATTTGCTAAAGGGGGCAGTGGAAAGAGGATATTAGTGTAAAAACGTACCGAGAAATCCGCTTTCGCTTGCCTGCTGCCAATCATCTAGCAATTTATCACCTAGGCAAACCACTGCAAATTTTCCTCCTTAGCATGCCGACTTGTTACATTTTAATTGTTTATCGAGTCTTTAGTTAATTGGCTGCTTTTATCAACAATTTTATTTTTAAAAAAACACCGGGATTACAGTTAATTGCGTTTTTGCTGTAATTGGGCTGGCTTTAATTAGCATGTTGCATTTCTTTGTAAAAGGTTTGTGTTTACTGCTGGCCTTCGATGTGATTTCATTGTCTTGGAATCGGTTGCTTGCGACGCCCGCGTCGAAAGTAGATCACTTCGACAAGTCGATCGACCCGTTTCTTCCTTCCCAATGATCTGCCCAGATCCTCGTAAACCCCAATGATGAAATCCTTCTCAAGCATCTCCCCCATGAAGCCCAGATTCATAGGATGTCATCTTTTATTCTGTCAAGGCCATTTGGAAGATAGGGTGGGTGAGAGGCAGGGGTGGGCCGCTGGGGGTTCGGGAGAACCTCTAGCTAAGATTCTGTGCAGTTTAGAAAGCCCCCAAATCCCACTCCTGGTCCCACCCCTCCCCTCCCAGGAGTCCCCACGCAGCCCGTTTTGGATGCAGGTAAGTGCAGAATGCGCGGGGAGGCTTGGGGAGGGCGAAAAACAGGCCTACCGGAAATTCGGGAAGGGGGCTTCCAGAGCCTAGAGAGGCTGTTTTCGCCCTCCCGGAGACTCAGAGAAAGCCTCCGGAACCCGGGGAGGGCAAAAAACCCCCACTGTGGTGCAGGAGGCCAACTAAGCCACACCCACCATGGCCACGCCCACCCAGCAACCGGGCAGCGAACCCCTTGCTAAAATTTTTGAAGCCCATCCCTGGTGAAAGGTTTTTATTTGTGGGTTCGTAAACCCACAACTGCGTGCAGAACAGAGCTATCCGAAGTTAGGGGGGAGAAAAATTTGCAAAATATGACATCTTTTTTTTTTTTTTTAAAGTTTTCCAATTGAAGAGGAGGATCTGTATGGCACCGTCTCCGTTGTTTGCGATGCCGTGCGCTCCACCTGAAGGGGGATAAGTCAGCCTAGGAAACCGAAGGGAAAAGCGCGTGAGAAAACAAGACGGGAGTATAACACAGCCACAAGAAAAGCTCGCCGTCCGCCACGGTCTGCGGAACCGTCTGGGCCGCTGAGCTGCCGTATGACAGATTGTCCTATTAACATGTCATCAAGTCGTCGTCGTTCCCCGTCCCCCGTACAGATTCTCGAGCCTGTCTGCAGCTAACTCCCCCGAACAGGGCTCGAAGCGCAAGGCGACGCCAAAGCAAGTTAAATATTATTAACAAAGAAACGGTTGCCAGCATAGTTTTGCAAGGAATGCAAAGATAGTTTTTATAGATGGGGGGGAGGGGAGGGAGGGAGGAAAAAGATACGGTGTGAAGAGAGATGAGCTATTTTAACTATTTCGTACGTCTAGGAAAGTTCTGGTTCTTACGGGACGACTACGGTTTTCGGTCAGTGCAATCAGCGTGGTTTTCAATATGTCTTATTTAATTTTAGCCCATTTGGATCGGCCGATAAGTCGGAGATGTCCTGGCCTGTCTCTTCTCTCAAGTGGGGAGAGGGCACCCGCTAATCCTTATGGACAGGGGTGAGAGCTTCAAAAATTTTAGCAAGGGATTCTCTGCCCGGTTGCCGGGTAGGCGTGGTCTAGTCGGCCTTCTGCACCACAGGGGGAGGCTTTTTTTGAGCCTCCAGGAGGGCGAAAACGGCCTCCCCAGACTCCGGAGGCCCTCTTCCCAAACTGGGAAGGCCCATTTTTCACCCGCCCTGCACTTACCTGCGTCCAAAATGGGCCGTATGGGGACTCCTGGGAGGGGCTAGGTGGGCGGGGCCAGCCAGGAGTGGGATTTGGAGATTCTCAGAACTGCACAGAATATTAGCTAGAGGTTCTCTCGAACCCCTGCGAACCCCCAGCGGCTCACCCCTGCCTCTCACCCACCCTATCTTCCAAATGGCCTTGACAGAAATAGAGCAAGGTCTGGTTAGTAATTGGATAGGAAACCACCAGGAAAATCCCCAGGTTGCATCCACACAGTCACCGATGGGGCCATGCTTTAATCAGGCCAAAGTTTTTACTTTTCCCGAAACCGTGATTGTAAACACTGGTTTCCCGTGTTCGTGTTCCTCCTTGTTCTTGTGGTGGCTTTCAAATTCTGGGCCTGCAGGATTAGGGTTTCTTAAGGTGGGCCTCCCTTATTTTACACCCCAAAAACAAGAGACGATGTGAGCAAATTTCGACTCAATTCATCCCCAATAAAACAAGTTAAGAGGAAACCATGGCTTACCTGCCATTTGTCTAATGTTGGTGTGGTAGCGACATCTGCTGGTTAAATTATTACATTACAGTTGAAATTTCCTGGATCCAATCCGCATTGGATCCAGGGAATTTCAAATAGTAATTTAATAATTTTGAAATAATTTAAAATAAATTCAAATTATTAAATTACTAAATAATTAAAATGATTTAAAAGTATATAAAAGGTAATTTAAAATAGGGACGCGGTGGCTCAGTGGCCAAGACGGTGAGCTTGTCGATCGAAAGGTCGGCAGTTCGGCGGTTCGAATCCCTAGCGCCGTGTAACGGGGTGAGCTCCCATGACTTGTCCCAGCTTCTGCCAACCTAGCAGTTTGAAAGCACGTAAAAAAAATGCAAATAGAAAAAATAGGGACCACCTTTGGTGGGAAGGTAACAGTGCTCCGTGCGCCTTTTGACGTTTAGTCATGCTGGCCACATGAACCCGGAGACGTCTTCGGACAGCGCTGGCTCTTCGGCTTTGAAACGGAGACGAGCACCACCCCCTAGAGTCAGGAACGACTAGCACATATGCGCGAGGGGAACCTTTACCTTTTAATGTGTATTAGCCAGGTGAAGGCAACACAAATAGGGAAAGAAGCCACTGGCTTCTCTATATCTCAGGGTCATTTGTTCATCTTTTCCCCCCTCTTATCTCAATCAAGTTGCAATCAGGCCTAAGAATCTAAGCCTATTAAAAACAAAAAACAAAAACAAAATCGAAAGCAGAGGTATCTGTTGTTGCATCAATGAGTATGTGGTCCAAAGCAGCTCCATTTCAAAGGACCTTCTCAGGTAGAGGTCCTTCATGAAAAAGGTACTTCATTCACCCAGTGTAACTTCTTGGCAGAAATAGAAAGTGAATCGTTCCCTGCTTTCTCCTGGCCTCTGTTTCAACTCCTCAGTGTGGTCCATTATACTTCTAAGACTCTACAAAGGTACTTCCTCCATAAGCACTGAGCTGCTTCAAGCATGCTTGGCTTCAGAAGATACTCGAACCTGCCCCAAAGTAGAGGACCTCTGCTATTACTTGTCCCCAGAATCCAATACTTGGAAGCTTCTGGGCATAAACTTTACCATCTATATTTATCATGTCCCTGCTAAATAATACCCATTCCGCCTAAACGAATCCCCTTAGTTTGCTTACGACGTCTTGCAAATAGTAGAAGTTCTGTTTGGTCACAATTCCCCCTTTACAATCTCTATAACCGTTGCCTAAATAAATATTTACTCCACCTCCAATAGGCCCAAATAGTTCTCTTGACTGCTGGATGAGATTCTAAGACACTAAAGCAGGTATGTCCAATTTAGAGCAAGGTATGTCCGATTTTAAGACCTGCGGGCTGCCAACTCCCAGAAATCCTCAAGCCAAGGATTGCTGGGGAATTCTGGGAGTTGAAGTCAGGCACGTCTTAAAAGTTGCCAAGGTTGGACATCCCCTGCACTAAAGGATTCTTGTGACCAACCAAATATTGTTGGGGTTTTTTAAAAAAAAAAAGATTTCTCACCTGGCTTAGAAATCCATACAACATTCGCTTCCCCTTCACACATACCACACACACAAAAATCCTGCCCTTTTGAAGGTGCTACGGAAAACATACCTCTCAAAAACTCCACTTTGGCCAGTAGGCCAAGTCGTTCGTTTGAGCCGATTTAAGCTTAGCGCCTTCATACGGAAGTCAAAACCCATCGATTGTGAGAACTCCCACCGATGCAGCTTGAGGAGCCATCCCATGCAATCCAGCACAAGCGTGAACTCAGACAGTGATTTATTCAACAAACTATGGTTTAAACAAACCCAAGCTTAGCTTCCATTTGTGAACCAAGTCACGTGCACTGAACAGGCCTCTTTTCCCACCCCTTTCAGCGACCTTATGCTGCTGCTTCTGTTTTTTCAAGTAGAAAGAAATGCCTTGGTACGAATATGTACATTTAAGATCTTGTGACAACCGCGGGTGCAAAAACATGGACAGAAGGCCAAGCTTTAGAAGAAGAAGGAAAAAAAAATAATCATCATCATCACAAAGTTTCATCAAAAGCCGGAGAGATGGGAGACCATCGCACAATCCCTGAAGTATTTCTAAAAAACGGAAATACATATTTTAAATCAAGTCTCCCCAACCAACCGAGTACCCTTCTCCAGTTTGTCCTCGATCCCTGTGGCCCAGGGATGATGGGAGATGTAATCCCACAATAGCGCCTGGCATGTTGAGAAGGCTTTCTTAAAATTATTGTTCAATCGTAGTCATCGCTTTCTCTCTCTCTCTCTCCCCCATTCATACGCTGACAACAAAGATTTTATTTTAACAAACGTCTGTTTTCACGGACAGAGCTACCGGGAGAATTAACAACTGAACCACACCTACTGGCTTAGAAATTGGTCAAAAGCAGATAATTCACTCTTAAGTCACGTCTCTAAGTTAAACAGCTTATGGATTTAATTCATCTTTTCCGGTTGCCTTTCCCCAGTCAATACTCCAACGGCATTTCCGTAAAGTCAAACTTTTCCAATTTTGTTTCGTGTACGGGTTCCAGGAGGGGGGGGGGGGGGGGGGTGTCAAACCCAGAAGGAATTGATTGAAAAATTCCTTCTCATGCCCACCCATCCGGCCTCAAGTCTTTTCATTCCCTTTCTCTTTATAGCAGCAAAAAACCTGGAGATGAACTACAAAACGCGACATGATTGCAACCCCAATAAGTCATCAAACGGGGTCTTTTTGGAAAAGAAAAAAAAAGAAAAGAAAAGAAACACAGAACACCAAACTTTTAAACTTTTTTTTTTTTTTAAATGCTCATCAAAAGACCAAGGAGAGCTGGTCAGACCTGGCCATTCATTGTCATATCTCTTTCTCTCTCTCTCTCTCTCTCTTTCTCTTTCAAGAGCAATTGGGCAAGTTTTTTATTGGGCCAGATTTTCCTTTTTTTTTAAAAAAAAAGGAGAAAAACTGTTACTTTTGTGATGAGGTTTGGGCAAAGGACGTGCCTGCTTTTTTTAAAAAAAAAACCACACACACCATGTTACTCCGAAAAGTAACCACTGACCCAACGGCCTGGGAGAGCGGGAAAACGGCATCCCTTTTTGCAAAAACCCCAGGCTGTCTCCGTTAGCACCAAAACTCCTAACTTTTTTGAGGACGGCTCAAGGTCGATTCCAAAGAGCAAAATGCTTTACGCTCGCCCTCAGCTCCACGCTTCACTTGGTTAAAAAAAAAACAAAAAAAAAACCTTTTACGTTCACTCTCCCGCCATCGCCAACTTATTATGCGAAACGCTTCTTCGAGGATCTAGTGTTCACGCAAACATCTGCTCGGTTTGGGATACCTGTTCAGCAGCAGACACCAAAACGTCAAGCGAGGCGATCGAAGGGATTTTAAGGAAGCAACGAGCGCTCACCTTATTCCTCTACACCGCCCCCGTACTCAGCTACCCACCCGTATTAAAAACAGGCAAGAGCTGCCCATGCTCTCCCAACCCCGTCTTCTCTATTGCCTCAAAACCCCACGCTGCCTTAAAAGTGGATGCTTCCAGCCCACGCTCTCCAAAAGCTCCAAGGTTGTTAGAACGAATTCAGAGTGCACTGAAAGAAAAAGAAAAAATGAAAGAAAGAAAGAAAAAGAAACAAGGGGATTTTGTAGGCCGGTAAATTTAGATCCTACAGTTTCAGAAAGGATTTTTTTTTCCTTCTTCTTTTCTTGGGAGACAGTGTGTTTGTCCTCTTCCTTGCTCCGTTCCCATCCCGTCCTTTTCAATCCCAAGCAGGGTTTCCCCTCCCTTCCGACGAAACTAATTCCATGGGCCAAAACCAGTAATTAAAACAAAAAAAAACAAAACAAAAAACCCTGTACACATCACAGCAGTTAGCCCACAGTCGGGAGTACGAGACCCCACAGAGTCCCAAATGTTTCGTTTTCGTTTCCTTCCTGCCACTACTGTTATTTTGGTCTCAGAATCCAGATTTGGAAGGAGGAGGAGGAGGAGAAGGAGAAGGAGAAACTCCAGAGCGTCTCTCACTCCTGCGCGATGCTCCTCAAGACGTACTTCACTGTGTAGGCGAAGGCCGCGAAGCCAACGATAACGAACAAGTTCGCCAAAGCTCCACCCAGGAGTCCATGGTGGCGGTTAGCTTGCTGGAGGCCAAGGGGATTGTTAGCCGCAGCCAAAGGCGGGTGCCCGTTAAGAATTGGCAGGCCGTTCTGACCGTGATGAGCTTCTCCGTCGGGGATGACATCCGGAAGCGGGAGAGTCGTTGGCCGGCTGTGGAGATCGTCTCGGGCCTTCTGTTTCTGCTTGATTTCCTGGACAGCAGAGAAGAGCAAGGAGAGATAGATTAGTAGGAAGAGATCAAAGACTGAACGTGCGGGGTTGAAAATTCTCTCAGCTAAGCAAACCGAAGTTCAGTTAAAAGATGGAACTTACCGTATTCTTCAGACTATAAGACGCACTTTTTTTTTGTCTCCCAAAAGGGGGTGGAAATGTCTGTGTGTCTTATAGATCGAATATTGCTGAAGCCCCACCCACTCGCCGGCCGTTTTTTTGCCTCCGCACACCTTTTTTTTGGCCATTTTCAGGGCTTTTTTGAGGCTTTTTTCACAGTCCATTTTCAAGGCTTTTGGGGCCGTTTTTTTGGGGGGGGGGAAATGGCTTGAAAAAAGCCGCAAAAACAGGTCAAAAAAGCCTCAAAAACAGGCCGATAAAGCCTCAAAGACAGGCCAAAAGAAGCCTCGAAAGCAAGCTGAAAAAAGCCTTAAAACAGAGTCAAACAGAGTTTTTCCAGAGCTTTTCCTGACCAGATGAACTAATTGCTTCCTGCAAAAGCTCACATCCCGTTTGCTTCTCTTTTATGTCTTATGGGAGGGGCCAATCATCTCCAAGCCTTACTCCCAAGTCGACCCTGTTTTCTTAATTGTTCCTGTCTTCTGGCAGCTCTGCGCATGCGCACACTGGGAACAGGTTCACGCTGTTCTTCTGCCACGCTGATGTCAGACTCCGGAGACTCCGGAGGCAGCAAACAACTACCTTGGCCCACTCTCTGACTCAGACTCAGACTCAGAGTCCTCGTCCGAGTCTGCCCCAGACTCCAGGACTGGCCCATGTTCCTCCCCAACCTCCTCACTGTCCGAATCTGCTGTCAGGCCACAATACCAAGGTCAAACACAACCCTGATGTGGCCCTCAATGAAATTGAGTTTGACACCCCTGCTCTAATGGGGTTATTGCTCACAAGCAAGCCGCAGACATTTAAGATGAGGCTGGAATGGACTCAGGTGGTGACACAATCAAGAGCCTTTGAGACTCTTTTCACAAGGATGGGTGGATTTCTAGGTGAAGCAAATGTTGGCCTGGATTGTGGACGTCCCCAAATTAAAAAAAAACAAAATGACCAAGTATAATAAAAATAACAACAACTGGAAATATCACCTAAGGAAAAGACTAGCTTGTCATTCACTCACCTCCACCATGTCGGGAAACAATTCACAAAAAACTTTGTCTTTTACGTTAAATTCTAAACTCTGCGAAGCCAGTTGCCTCTTCTGAGGGAGCAAGAAGAGAAGAGGGGGGAAAAAAGTCAGTCTTGGAACTATCATCTGAATGGCAAAGAAATCAAGAGTCCCCGCATCTGCCTCTGGATTCCTTTGTGGCCGATTCTTTAATCAGCAAGCGAACAAATGGCAGTCGGCAACAGAGGCTCACTCACCGTAAATTCTGTTGTTTCTATACTGCCCAGAGTGGGCCCTTTTTCAACCATAAAACTAAGAAGGCCTGTCAAAATTGTAGAGACGGACCAAGCTGGGTTCCATGTGTCGGGATGGAAATCAGTAATGGAAAGACACAATCTACAGGGGGGGAAAAAAGCAGAAACATCGAAACTCCGTCACAGCAGAGATACAGAAAATGTTCACCAAGACAAGATTCCTTTATATAATATATTTACATGCAGGCAGCCCAAGTTCGAATCCAAGTAAGGGTATGACTAGCTGATGAGAGCTAAATAGCTTGAAATAGATCTATACTAGTCTCCCTTTATCAGCGAAATATAAATTTTATACACACACACACACATATTTGTTTTCTGAGGTTTTTGCAGGTGTTTGTATGTAGGTCTGGTTATTCAGGTTTTCTCCCGCATAAAATTGGAAGTGTCTTAGTGATGTTTTGACGAAGTCTCATTCGTCATCTTCAGGCTGGTGTTTTCAGCTTCATGCTTCTAGGAGCAATGTGTGATCGCAGCTGTTTCTTCCTTTTAACTGCCAGTGGGGGTGTGAACTGATTGGGTGGGAGCTTGGCTGTGCTGATTGGCTGGGGGGTTGGCTGTGCTCTGATTGGCTGGGGGTGTGTTCTGTTTGGGTGGGGGCTTGGTTGTGCTCAGGTTAGTCTGAGTTGTAGGGGGATTTGGGCTGGAGAGCTGAGTTGCTGTTGTTTGGCTTCGCGTTCGTGGTCATGCCACATCTTCATGGTGGGTGTCAGTTTGCTTCATGTATGGATTGGAGGGGTTTAAAGTGGCTAATGATGCAGCTGTGGTCTGGCTTCTGGTTTGTGGTCGTGCCAATATATATATATATATATATATATATATATATATATATATATATATATACACATACACACACATATAGTTAAACATAAAAATTCAATGTCTATATAAACAGTGTGCTGTCGAGTACAGTGATTTTTAAGAAATGGTAATAATAATAATAATATTCATAACATTAATAACCACATATTTGCTTCTTCACTTTCTTTTGAAGTGAAGATGCGGATTTACTTCCAAACGTGGTACCACGAGGTCAAGTCGTCCCTAGTGAAATATTTCTCAATATATTAATAAGTGCAAGAGGTGAAAGAGATGCTTTCAAATCACCGGCCAAGAAAAAAAACCAAAAAACACCAATAAGCAAATGATCTTACCTTGTATTGCATTTAAATCTTCCATTTGGTGTGATCATATAAATACTAGGAGGTTTAAAAGGAAATTCTCTGGGGAAAATTAACTTCCCATGGTAGTAGCCACCTGAAAGAGGAATAGCGGGAAAAGAGAACCGTTTTTAAATTTCACAGCGAAGCACGTTATCCAAAGGCGTTTGATGAACAGAGTTTGAGAAGAAAACGTCTGGATTTAACCATGGGGCCCTTTTGGGTTACAAGCGACTCGACGAAAAGGAGAAAGCTCTCTGAAATAGGCAGATGAGAGATTAAAAACAGGTCCTGCCTGACGAGTTACTCTGGCCATCTCCTTTATCCTCCTACGATGCTAGCACTTCTAGATACAGCCCTTCACTCTTTCTCAAGAATAGCAATAGCACTTAGATTTATATACCGCTTCACAGTGCTTTTACAGCCCTCTCTAAGCGGTTTTACGGAGTCAGCGTATTGCCTCCAACAATCTGGGTCTTCATTTTACCAAACTCGGAAGGACGGGAGGCTGACTCAACCTTGAGCCAGTCGGTCAGGATCGAACTGCTGTCAGTGGGCAGAGTTAGCCTGCAATACTGCATTCAAACCACTGACAGGGAGGGAGGGAGGATGGATTCATTTTACCCAGTAAGAGGTTTACAGAATCAGCTTATGGCCCCCAACAATCTGGGTCCTCATTTTACCCGCCTCGGAAAGATGGAAGGCTGAATCAACCTTGAGCCTGGTGGGGTTCGAACTGCCAAATTGCAGGCAGCCAGCAGATGCAGTACTGCACTCTAACCACTGCGCCACCGAGGCTCTGAAGCACCTGAATCTCACCTGGCAACTACAAACGCTCCTGGAAATAAATTTTGGAAGTTGATGCTTCTTGACCAACTACGTAGGATTCTGTGATACATACATACACGTGATTATAAAAATATTAAAACAAAGAGCACGGGGGGGGGGAGAGAAAAACCCTGGAATTCTGTTCTCAAGCAAGACTAAAACAACATGTTCCCATCTTCTCCATGAGGGAGGCTCGTGTTTAGGGTGAGTTTACTCTCATGCCAAGCTATGATTTACCTTCATAGGGTGTCATTTCAGGTCCTCGTACAACATAATGCCTGCAAAAATGAAACAAAAAGTACAATTACACAAGTCACATTTCGAATCAGAAGTGAAGAAACGAGGGTGTCCTCCCCTTTCAAAAGATCCCCAGATGGAAATCTGCTGTTGTGCCCGGGGCCCGCTAATAAGATTGTGTTATAGGTAAAAGGTTCCCCTCGCACATATGTTCCCGACTCTAGCGGGGCGGTGCTCATCTCTGTTTCAAAGCCGAAGAGCCAGCGCTGTCCGAAGACGTCTCTGTGGTCACGTGGCCAGCATGACTTAACACTAAAGGTGCACGGAACGCTGTTCCCTTCCCACCAAAGGTGGTCCCTATTTTTCTAGTTGCATTTTTTTTACGTGCTTTCGAACTGCTAGGTTGGCAGAAGCTGGGACAAGTCACGGGAGCTCACCCCGTTACGCGACACTCGGGATTCGAACCGCCGAACTGCCGACCTTCTGATCGACAAGCTCAGCGTCTTAGCCCCTGAGCCACCGCATCCCTTTATTCTTTCTTCCTTTATTCTTATTTTAAGGCGGTTCACTCGACACCTGTCAGGGTCAGCACCCCCCCCCTCCCATTCTTACCATTCAAGGATATTGGATGGCAAAGGCTCAGCACAAATATAAGGCACTGGATCTTTTTTGATGCGCAGGTAGTCCTGTTTGAGTCGCTGGGTGGCCGTGGTGGGGGCGCGCTTGTTGCTGGAGTTGCTCATCTGAAGGCAGAGAGGGGAAACGCGTTAAGGAACAACCGCGCCAAAGGAATTTAAGCTCTCCACAAGCTGAAAGGGAAGCCTCAAAGTGGTTAGCGGGGGGGGAAATAAAAGTTATAATCGCTGTCATAAGCCTTGGTAAGGCCACACTTGGAATACGGCATCCAGTTTTGGTCACCACGATGTAAAAAAGACTCTAGAAAGAGTGCAGAGAAGAGCAACGAAGAGGATTAGGGGACTGGAGGCTAAAACATATAAAGAACAGTTGCAGGAACTGGGTATGTCTAGTTTAATGAAAAGAAGGACTAGGGGAGACATGATAGCAGTCTTCCGATATCTCAGGGGTTGCCCCAAAGATGAGGGAGTCAAGCTCTTGTCCAAACCCCTGAAGGCAGGACAAGAAGCAATGGGTGGAAACTAATCAAGGAGAGAAGCAACTTAGAACTAAGGAGAAATTTCCTGACAGTGAGAACAATTAATCCGTGGAACAATTTGCCTCCAGAAGTTGTGAATGCTCCAACACCGGACATTCTGAAGATGATGTTGGATAATCATTTGTCTGAAGTGGTGTAGGGTTTCCTGCCTAAGCAGGGGTTGGACTAGAAGACCTCCAAGGTCCATTCTATTCTATTCTATTCTATTCTATTCTATTCTATTCTATTCTATTCTATTCTATTCTATTCTATTCAATAGATAGAATTCTTTATTGGCCAAGTGTGATTGGACACACAAGGAATTTGTCTTTGGTGCATACGCTCTCGGTGTACATAAAAGAAAAGATACATTCGTCAAGAATCGTAAGGTACAACACTTAAGGATAGTGTAATTCTATTCTATTCTTATTCTATTCTATTCATTCCAGCTCGACTGCCACCATTCTCATTTTTGCTTTAACACAGCCAGGTTGAACGTCAGCCTGAATGACTTCAGGTAGCTTCGGAGAGTGGGGGTACCCCTCCCCTTGCACTAGGTACTGCAACCGGCCCCTGATGTACCAGCTTGGGGAAGAAGGCAAATGTTAGGCAGCCCCCAGAAGCAATCTAGAACTGCAATGCACTTGCCTTTTGTTGGCAAATGAGCCAGCAGGGAGATCGTCTCTAAGCCAAATCAAGTCCATTTCTTTTAAACTTTCCAGAGAGATGGGGAAGATGATTCACATGTTCCGGTAAAAGCCTGCACAACTAAAGGGTCCAAAGTCTAATCCAAGCAATCCTGGGATTTAAATAATGCAAAGGGAAATTCGCCTTTCTAAATGTTCTGTTGGAATAACTGTTGTAACTGTTGGGAAACTCTTAAAAACAGCCTCATGTGAGAGGTGACAGTGCTGACTTAATTGGTCATAAGAATCATTTCCTTCTAATCGGATAACAGTCATTAAAGAATCATTTCCTTCTTTGATATTATCAATTGATTATAGAGAAGATCGAACAGAGGGTTTAACTAAGTAACGCAATTTTTTTTTAAAAGAAGGATAAGTGAAGACGAGGGCGAATAGGATCTGAGAACAATAGTCATAATTATTGCGTGTATAAGATTTACTATCTGTACTTAAAAAGAGATTGTACCCAGACGGTACATTGTTATTGGGAATATAGAAATTTTATATACAACCCAAGAAAATTGTACAATAAAAAATAATGATAAAAAACCATAAACACATCAATTACTAAATTTTATTTAAAATGTTATTAAATACAGTAAATGTAGACCAGAAATCCTAGGAAACCACCAAATTACGTCAGATTTTAGCATTTCCCACGGCCTCAGAATGACATTGTCAAAATTTCACATGAGCTGACTTACTCGTCTCATAAGTTTGCAGACGGTTTTAAAGCAGAAAAGCAAAAAAATAAAAATGCTAATTCAAAGAAAAATCTTTGCCATTTTTTTCAAAAAAAGAAAAATAATAATAATCCACTTAGCAATTATATTAATAGTAAGGTTTTTAAAAGATCTATATTATGAAGCATCTATTCAAAGTAACTGCTGCCCAGAGTTGGTTACTAAAGGGGCTGCTATATAAATGTAATAAATGAATGAATAAATAAACATTATTGGGCCAAAATAAGTAAATAAAATCATTTCCTTCTAACCAGGGTAATAGCCATAAAAATAATTTCCTCCCCTTATCCAGGAGCCTGTTAAAGGCAACATGAGAGCATCCCACCATCCTGATTTGGATAAAACCTCCAATCCCTGTTTTAACCCATATCTCTGTTACACGATTTCCCTCTCCATCACTTGTTCTGTGGCTTGCAAACTGGATCCAAATATCATTTCAACTTGCCCCAAATTTCTTCGTCTCCCACTTTTGCCTTGATCAATTCCTCTCCCTCAAAAAGTACCCCGCCCAAGTACCGCGTTTCCCCCAAAATAAGACTAAGTCTTATATTAATTTTTGCTCCAAAAGACGCATTAGGGCTTATTTTCTGGTTAGGTCTTATCATGGGGAAAATACGGTACTAAAATACATCCGTCCGGCTGATGATCTTAACTGGGGCTTATTTTGGGGGGGGGGTAGGGCTCATATTTACGAGCATCCAGAAAAATCATGCTAGGACTTATTTTCCAATTGGGTCCTATTTTCGGGGAAACAAGATAGTACCCAAATACCACAGCCTGCCTATCTCATCCAGGTACCTTCCAGAATTACCAGGCGAGGAAACGTCATAACCTTGTTGACTAAGGATGACGGAAGGCAAAATAA
Organism: Ptyas mucosa; assembly: GCA_012654045.1. Lineage (NCBI taxonomy): Eukaryota > Metazoa > Chordata > Lepidosauria > Squamata > Colubridae > Ptyas > Ptyas mucosa. Next base: position 3,107,701 of record WNWU01000078.1, read on the forward strand.
ATCCAGTTCATCTCACCAGTTCCTTGCTCAGGTATAGCTGAATCATAAATACAAATACTGAATCGGAAGGAGGTCACCTGGGAGCCGGGCTAGACTCTAGGAAGCAGAGGCACAAATTGAACAATCCCAAAGGGACTATTGTGGGAAAAAAGAAACACTCTTATTGTGCTTAGATACAAACACACCCTAATTTTTTTTTTTAAAGTATTAGTTCTCTTCCCTGGCACAAAAAAGCCTACCAGTTTAATTCCCAATAACAAGATTTTTGGAATATTAGTGGTGGGGAAGCTTTCTTCAAAAGAAAAAGGCTTCCTTGTTACATAGAGGCTTGGCTTAATTCAAGGGTCTGCAACCTAAAACACTTGCAATGTGTTTCAAGTATTTGGACCCGTTTCCCACAGAAAAGAAAACACCGGGAGCCACAAAATCCTTCCCGTGCCTGATTATTTCTTGCGCGGCCACAAAACTATCCTATGTAGTCGAATTAAACGTTCTGTTTTCTTCTGAAACTTTTTTCTTTTCTTGGATTTATCCATGGTTGGCCTACCGGGGGGTTTGAAAAGCTCAATAAATCGCGTGCCGGCGGGTGTCGCACATTGGCGGCGATGACGCATATTTTGAGCGACAGGGAACATGCGGCTCCAGAGCAGCAGGTTGCTGACCCCTGGCTTAATTCCACAAGATCATTTTCCTTGTGAGAAATGGGAGAATTCCTTAGAAGAGGACCTATATTGTATTTGGCAAGGAAATAATGTGGGATTACCCCATCCTGTTGGCAGGCCTAGTTAATCTGAGGCACCCAGCAGAAGTTATTTTCCTCCCCGCTTCTCATTTCCGCTCTAAACAAGGAAGTCATAACAGTCTTCTCATAGAGTTGGAAGGGGCCTTGAAGGTCTTCTAGTCCAACCCCCTGCTCAAGCAGGAGAACCTATACTATTTCAGACAAATTGCTGTCCAATCTCTTCTTTAAAAAAAAACCTCCAGTGTTGGAGCACCCACAACTTCTGGAGGCAAGTCGTGATTAATTGTTCTAACTGTCAAGAAATTTCTCCTTAATTCTAAGTTTTGATCGCTTTCCCAGAAACAGAACCGGTCTCTTCCAGCGAACAAAAGCTCAAAGGACAGATGTTGGGGACAAGCAAGACCACGCCATGCCCTCTGTGGCAGCCAGGCTGGAATGGTGACCCAGATGAAGGAGAAAAGCATTTCCTTTGTTTACCAAAGGTTAAACAAGGATACACCAGACAAAATTTATGTGCAGCTATTAACTGGGACAATCCACACATTACAGAAACTGCCTTAGACACTCTTGAAGCTTTACACCAAGTCAATGTTGCCTGAAAAAAAAAATCAGGTATGCTATTACACCCTAAGCGAAGGAAGATCGTTTCCCTGTGGCTGAAAGCTGTGGGGATCTGGATGGTGAGAAATAAGCTTTGGCTCAACCCAAACAACCTGCAGGTTTTGAGTTTGCTGCGTTTTGGGGGCGGGGGCGTTCTCTTATTTTCTTTCTGGATGGGGCAGAATCCCCACGATCAAGAACCGAGATGCAATTTAGGGATCTTCAATTTGGGAGCTGACCGGAAGTCCAGTTTCCCCACCATAGAGTCTGCTCCTAGCACGGCGTCCTTTTTCGTCTGCCGACTGGAAGTCACTTCTCCCACTGAAGAGTCTCCTCTTAGCGCGGCATCCTTTTTCCTCTGCTGACCGGAAGTCCGGTTCCCCTACCATAGAGTCCTTTTTCCTCTACCTGTCCTAACCGAAAGCCCTATCAATTGTGGAGCCGACCAGCAACAGGGAGCCGCAACAGAGGGATGAAAGAGCCACATGCGGCTCCAGAGCCACGGGTTGCTGACCCCTGCTTTTCTGATCGCTCATGCCCTTGGTCACTTGTCATGTGCGTTGCGTGGGAAGGCCCTTGAAATCCAGGATCCAGAATGCAGCAGTGCAACTATTTATAGCTGCACCTTGAGGCACTCACATTAACACCTGTGCACCGTGAGCTCCACAGGGCTCCCTAACTATTTCCAAGTTTAATGCACGATTGAGATTAGTAAGTGAATAAAGCTCTTCATGGCACAAGGCCAGGTTACCGTCTGTCTCCACCTCTCTCCGTTCATCCTGGGGAGCTCCGGCTTTGGGTTGAAACCATGTCACCTGCCAGGACTCAAAAAACCATCATTCTTCCCTGATCACCTAGACAGAATGAACCTCTCTCTCCAGAATGAAAGGCTTTTGTGAATGGACTGTACAATAGGTGGCCTCAACCATTTGATTTTTTTTCTCCCTTTTATGTTGTTCCTCTGCTATTCTGTTCTTGCGGTTCCAGATCCTTGCTGCATTTTGTTTTGAATTCTGAATAGATAGGATAGGATAGGATAGGATAGAATTCTTTATTGGCCAAGTGTGATTGGACCCACAAGGAATTTGTCTTGGGTGACTGTGCTCTTAATGTACATCAAAAGAGAAGATACATTCATCAAGAATCCTAAGGTACAACACTTAATGGTAGACATAGGGTAAAAATAAGCAGTTGAATCATACTAGGAAACAATTAGATAGATAGACAGATAGACAGCTAGATAGAATTCTTTATTGGCCAAGTGTGATTGGACACACAAGGAATTTGTCTTTGGTGCATACGCTCTCAGTGTACGTAAAGGAAAAGATACATTCGTCAAGAATCATAAGGTAAAACACTTAACGATAAATAAGCAATCGAATGATACTAGGAAACAATCAATATAATTTGGGGTTTTTTTGTAAAGGCTTCCACGTAACCATAAGCCATCAAAAATTATATTGTGCGAGTTGGGAAGCCGAATAAATCAATTTAAGAGATAGCCAAAACCACCCAGCTTATTTCTGCCTCCTTTTGCTAAGTGCCCCCCACCACCACCACCATCCCTGTCACCCCACAGTTACAACAAATAGCTTTATAACAGCCAGAGACCTGCTTGTGAATTAACCCTAGATAGAACACAACTCTCAGAAGTCTTCAGCTGCTGGGAATGATGGGTAAGGGAGTTTCTCATCAGCCTATATCTCAAGCTTCTATATCCCAGGGCAATAACCATACTGAATTCTATGGTATATAGTCCAATATCGGGTTTTCAGTTTCAATTATATAGAATGTAAAGGATGTATGTTTGTGTTTTTATTTTTATAGTTATTATGTATATGGATGTGTGTGTGTATGTATATAATATATATATATATATATATATATATATCTGTTTGGTTTGGCTCTGCAACCCAACAAGACAGACGCAAACTTCAGAGGATCATTAGAACGGCAGAAAAAAACCATGGCTACCAACCTGCCTTCCATGGAGGACCTGTCTACTGCACGAGTCAAAAAGAGGGCTGGGAAAATATCTACAGACCCCTCGCATCCTGGACATAAACTGTCTCAGCTCCTACCCTCAAAACGATGCTATAGGGCACTGCACACCAGAACAACTAGACACAAGGACAGGTTTTTCTCCAAACGCCATCACTCTGCTAAACAAATCATTGCCTCAACACTATTAATCTTCTCATCGTTCCCACCACCCATCTCCTTCCACTTATGACTGCATGACTGTAACTTTGTTGCTGGTATCCTTAGGATTTATATTGACTGTTTCCCTATGACTATCATTAAGAGTTGTACCTTATGATTCTTGACGCATGTGTCTTGTCTTTTTATGTACCCTGAGAGCGTATGCCCCAAAGACAAATTCCTTGTGTGGCCAATCACACTTGGCCAATAAAGAATTCTTTTCTTTCTTTCTTTCTTTCGTCTATCTATCTATCTATCTATCTATCTATCTATCTAACTAACTAACTAACTATCTATCTATCTCCTAGTATGATTTGATTGCTTATTTGTTCCCTATGACTATCATTAAGTGTTGTACCTTATGATTCTTGACGCATGTATCTTGTCTTTTTATGTACCCTGAGAGCGTATACACCAAAGACAAATTCCTTGTGTGTCCAATCATACTTGGCCAAGAAAAAAGAATTCAATTCAATTCTCTCTCTCTCTCTCTCTGTATATATGTATGTATGTATATTAATAAAGTGTTTTTTCCGTCGAAGCACCTGGTCTGCCCCAATATGGGAGGGAGCATACTACTTCCCTTTTGCCTTTCAGCTCCAATCCAACAGCTAGCTGATGAGAGCTAAATAGCTTGAAATAGATCTACACTAGTCTCCCTTTATTTATCAGCAAATATAAATTTGGTATATATAAAATATATAGCCGGGTTCCGCAGCTTGGGCTTTCAGGATGCTAACTCTCCCCCCACCCCCACAATAACCCCGGATACATCTAAGTTTAGTTTATTTAACTTTATTGTCATTGCACGTGGTACAACGAAATTAAACGCCGTCCTCAGTGTATATATTATATTATACATTATTTATAATATAATATATGCACAGAAGACGGCGTTTAATTTCGTTGTACCACCTGCAACGACAATAAACTAAACTTAAGATGTAGCCGGGGGTTTGTTTGTTTGTTTGTTTGTTTATTTATTTATTGGTTCAATTTATATGCCGCCCTTCTCCGGAGACTCAGGGCGGCTTACAATGCTTTTAAGCAATCGCCTTCACACTTTTTGTATATTTATATACAAAAGTCAGCTTATTGCCCCCCCCCCCCCACACACAATCCGGGTCCTCATTTTACCTACCTTAGAAAGGATGGAAGGCTGGAGTCAACCTTGAGCCTGGTGGGATTTTGAACTCGCAGGAATTGCAGGCAGCTGGTGCTACTTTAACAGCGCTTTAGTCCGCTGCGCCACCCGGGCTCTTAACTTTTGTGGGGTTGTGTGGATGTGGTGTGTGTGTGAAGTTAGCATCCTGAAAGCCCAAGCTGCGGTTCCCAAAGCAATCAACCCGGCTCTGTGTGTGTGTGTGTCCCCTTAGCCAAACTACCCGCTTGGAGTTACACGTGTCCGGCTTCCAGCCTCAGGAGCTGCATCCACACGACCTGCTTGCTTGCTTGTCCCTGGATCCTTCAGCCCCTTTTCTAAAACCGACCTCCGGCCGCGCGCGTCCTTCCCCCGTTTTCCCCCCCCGCCGCCGGAGCCAAAGAGTAACAAAGGATGCCCTCCTTTGCCAGGCTGCGCCCGATGGGAGTCGGCAGCATCAGCACCATGGGTGGGGGAAAACCCACTTCAATAACAAAAGCGGCCGTCCGGCTCTCAGTCCTTACCGCTCGCTCGCTCTTCGATCCTCTTTGCTCGGGGCGGAGGGGGAAAAAAGCTGGGCGCCGGAGTCAGCTTCCACAACCCGGCGGGCGCCTTGTCTCCCTTCAGACGCGGCTGCCCCAGCTCCGGCCACCGCGACCCTCCAAGATGGCTGCCCAGGGCAGGCCCAACTAAAAGGCCGGCTTCCCTGGGGTTTTTTTTTTCTCCCCTCACTCTCTCTCTCTCGTCACATCCGGTTCCGGCGAAAGAAAAAAAAAGGAGAGGGAGCACTTCCGCTTAGGTCTGCCCTCGACGGCCAAGGGATGGGAAGAAAGGTTTAAAGGCGGGGATGGGGGGGGAGGGGATTGCCATAGAGCTCCGGCGGAGGGCGGGGCTAGAGCGGCGCCGTGTTGGTCATCGTTAGTCGGGGATGAAGGAGCGGGCTCGGCTTTTTCTTTTTTTTTTTTCCCCCCCCTCTCCTCTCCTCTCCTCTCCAGGGCGGAGTCTCTCATTCGTGTTGTGCGCGTGCGCGGGGGCGCGTGGCTGGCCCGTTGCCGTGGAAACCGCACGGGGATGCGTTCGGGGTGAAGCGTCCGAAATATGGTCTGTGGAGAAACGCGCAAAGCTTTTTTTTTTCCCCCCCCAGTCTCTCTTAACCTCAGAAGTTGAGAACGAACTATATTTAATACAAACTATATATCTTTTCTTTTATGTACATTAAGAGCATGTGCACCAAATTCCTTGTGTGTCCAATCACACTGGGCCAATAAAAAAAAATCTATTCTATTCATATTTTCTATTCTATTCATATTTTCTATTCTATTCTACTTCATATTTTCTATTCTATTCTTCATATTTTCTATTCTATTCTTCATATTTTCTATTCTTTTCTACTTCATATTTTCTATTCTACTTCATATTTTCTATTCTTCATATTTTC
>WNWU01000078.1:3114043-3142136 GCA_012654045.1 Ptyas mucosa
TATTCTATTCATATTTTCTATTCTATTCATATTGTCTATTCAACTTCATATTTTCTATTCTATTCTTATTTTCTATTCTATTCATATTTTCTATTCTATTCTAATTCTATTTAACAAACTCTCTATATAGAACTATATAGATAGAACAAACTCTATATTTAATTAAATATATTTAAGACGCCCCACACACACCCGGAAAATATTGCAGACCTATTTTACTTCTGAAGGTGCCTGGGCCGCCTCAGAGCATCTTTTTCAAACTTTTTTTTTTTTTTTTTGGAAATTGGATAGTTAATAGTTACAAGTTAACTGAATAATGTAACTCTGTGATGTATATGTAAATATTACTTAGTTGTAACTCCTTTAAAAAAATTGGAAACAAAACCTAAAGAAAATATATAGATTCTGTAAATACTGCCTTCAAAAGAAGAGGAAGCATAACACTAAATGCTTCTCAGGTTAAACAAAACACTTTTAAATTTAACAAGATACTTTGTTTTTAAACTAATTTTAATTATATATTATATTTGTCTCCAAAGAAGCCTACTAGTACCGATATAAATACAAATACTGAAATAATACCTACAATGTAAATGTTGTATTGGTATTGAAAGTAATTTTCACAGGCGAAGAGATTTATGCGTCTGAATTTTGATAAACTACATATTTATATAGCGAATATGAATCGTATTTGTTGTAATGTAAAACTTGATGGAAATGTTGGAACCAGAAAAGTCGCACTATGTCCAATGTTTTTAACTATGTTTTAAAAAATAATCTTTAAAAAAAATTAACTGAATAATGTAACTTCACGATGCATAGAAAAAAAAGGAAAGTTTTCAATAGAAAATAGAAAACATATATCGGGAGTATTACCTTGAATGGGGTCTGTTATAGTTTAAGAGCAGGGGGTCTTATAAAATAAATAAAGTAAAAAGAGATGTTGAGGGGATGGAATATGCCCAGTCATGATTGGAGGGGTATGTAAATTTAGTAAAATTGATGACCTGTATTTAAATGTTGCTAGAGATAGAGGTAGATGTGTAGCCAATGCATCTTAAAGCTGCAATTTTCAAAGGTTTCTATAGAGAAGGAACACAATGGGCTGTACAGTATTTTGGCTTCAGGGCCAGAAAAAAACAGCTTGTTAGGTTTCTGTAAGAAAAAGAGAAAAATATTATTTTTTTAAAAAAAATCATATAGATAAAAAGAGCAACATGTTCAAAATACATATAAACAAGTGTGTTGTCTGGTTACAATTCTTTTGAGTAACATTCATCATAGTAACAATAGTAGCATTCTCCAATAGTAATTCTCCAACTTAGAACTGAGGAGAAATTTCCTGACAGTTAGAACAATTAATCAGTGGAACGACTTGCCTCCAGAAATTGTGAATGCTCCAAGACTGGAAATTTTTAAGAAGATGTTGGATAACCATTTGTCTGAAGTGGTGTAGGGTTTCCTGGCTAAGCAGGGGGTTGGACTAGAAGACCTCCAAGGTCCCTTCCAACTCTGTTATTCTATTCTATTCTATTCTATTCTATTCTGTTCTGTTCTATTCTATTCTCATAATAACAGTGCTTTTCCCTCATAATACTAATACATATTAATTATTAATACTAATCAAAATTAATAAGTGACAGTAAACAACCCTAATAATAAAATTAATCTTTCTCTCGTAATTTTCGAAGTTCTAACTCCTGTTTCTCTCATCCAACCATCCATAGAACAGATCCCATACCTCAAAATATTCAGCGTCTTCCTTTTCTTTCATTTCGAATGTTAGTTCATTCATTTCTGCACATTCTAAAAAAAAAATGTATTATCTTTTCTCCTGTGGGCATTCTCCTCACCCTTCCAACGTTGTGCGAACACGATTTGGGCTGCTGTTAGCACATGTGTTAACAAGAGAAAAATATTCTAAAAAGCAAATTAATAGGTGGGATATTTTGGGTATGAAAAAGAGTTACAACTGACTTACAACCATTCATTTAGTGATTGTTCAAAGTTATGATGGCACTGAAAAAAGTGATTTATGACGTTTTTTTACATTTCGATCTGTTGCAGCATCTCCCATAGTTACGTGATTAAAATTTGGACATTTATCAACTGGCATGTATTTAAGGCAGTTGCACTATCCCAAGGTCATGCGGTCACCATTTATGACCCTTCCAGAAGACTTCGGATGAGCAGAGTCAAGGGGGAAAGCCAGATTTGCTTAATGGCCACATGATTCACTTAACAACTGTGGCAGAAGAGTTCATAAAATGCTGTGACTCACTTAAGAAGTGCTTTACTCAGCAGCAGACGTGTTGAGCTCAATTGTGATCATAAGTCATAAGGACTACTTGTATTACACAAAATCAAGGTGAGGTTAGTTTAATTTTTCATGGTCCCCCCTCTTTTAAGAACATCCTTCTTTAACCTACCTACCTACCTACCTTCCTTCCTTCCTTCCTTCCTTCCTTCCTTCCCCTCTTAGCGGTTCACTCATACCTTCTCTTTCCCCAAGGTTATTTCTAAATTTCTATACAGACCATTGTTGTTGTTGTTGTTGTTGTTAGTTGCGAAGTCATGTCCAACCCATCGTGAACCCATGGACCACGTTCCTCCAGGCCTTCCTGTCCTCTACCATCCTCTGGATTCCATTTAAGCTCATACCTACTGCTTCAGTGACTCCATCCAGCCACCTCCTTCTCTGTCGTCCACTTCTTCTTTTGCCCTCCATCGTTCCCAGCATTCGGCTCTTCTTCCTTCTCATCCGGTGGCCAAAGGATTTGAGTTTCCTCTTCAGGATCTGACCTTCTAAAGAGCAGTCAGGGTTGATCTCCTCTAGGACTGACCGGTTGGATCGCCTTGCAGTCCAAGGGACTTGCAGGAGTCTTCTTCAGCACAAGAGTTCAAAGGCTCAATTCTTTGGCATTCAGCCTTCCTTATGGTCCAACTTCCACAGCCATCCATTGCAACTGGGAAAACCATGGCCTTGACTATACGCTCTTTTGTTGGCAGGGTGACGTCTCTGCTTTTTAATATGCTGTCTAGATTTGCCATGGCTTTCCTCCCCAGGAGCAAGTGTCTTTTAATTCCTTGGCTGCAGTCCCCATGTGCGGTGAACTTGGAGCCCAGGAAAAAAAAATCTGTCACTCCCTCCATTTCTTCTCCATCTATTTGCTAGGAATTGAGAGGGCCTTAAGTAAATACCCTAGTCTGCACCCCTATGGGTAGCAATTAGCTTGGGCAGTCAGCCCCTCCCTCTCTTCCCACTTTTCTGCCAACCTCCCTACCTGCCTACCTACTTTCCTTTCTATTACAAAAGTCCCATTTAGTTGCATTGGCGTAATATGACAATCACCTGTCAGGATAAAAAGGGCATCCATCAAACTCAGGGTAGCTTACCGGACACGCCTTATTTCTCACCACTATCCAGCTCACCCCTTGGGATAGCTAATGCTGCTTGACAGGTTACAGTCATTTCTCTGGTATTTTAATACTGCTATTAAGTGATCCCACGTGCATTACCAGGCCAGCCAGGGCTCATTTTAAAAAAAGATTTCAACACGTCTTGTTTTCTCTGCATGCAGATTAATCAAACTATAGGATCAGGGATCACTCCTCTTCCCATAGGAAGGCCGAAACTCTCCAGCTCTGCCGAGCCACTTTGAGGATGGATACGCTTCGCCAAGGCAGAAAAGAACCTGGGATTTTGTCCTTTCCTTCTTCAGGGATCCATTCCAGGTGCAGCGTTTTCTCCACTTGACCGGCATGGAGTCAAAGCTGAAGGTAAGCAAAATATCGCTATAATTAAGCCGAGGTAAATTCTCCTTCAGTTTGAGCTCAACTCCTGAGGAATTCATGTGACTTTTTTAAAACATTGGTCTGCTGGTTCTTTCTGCTGAAAAGACTCGGCCCGCAGCAAAAACGGCCTTTCAGATTTTGATCCAAATAAAATTTTAATCAGAACATTTCACTAAATTAAATATAAACTAAATAAATTTAATCCGCTAAACAAATAATTCCCTCAACCCTGTCAAACTATTTACTAAGTTTGCACTACTATTAATCTTCTCATCTTCTCATGGTTCCCACCACCCGTCTCCTCCCACTTACGACTGTAACCTTGTTGCTGGTATCCTTACAATTTATATTGATATTGTTTCCTGATTGCTTATTTATACCCTATGACTATCATTCAGTGTTGAACCTTATGATTCTCGATGAACGTATCTTTTATTTTATGTACATGAGAGCAGATGCACCAAAGAAAAATTCCTTGTGTGTCCAATCACACTTGGCCAATAAAAAATTCTATTCTATTCTGTTCTGTTCTGTTCTGTTCTGTTCTATTCTATTCTATTCTATTCTATTCTATTCTATTCTATTCTATTCTATTCTATTCTATTCTATTCTAATATTTATCGACTCGGTGACACCTTCACTGATATTTCCAGTTGCCACATCCCAAATCTTTTCCAGTCGAACAAGTGGAACTAAGAGGTCATTAGCTTTTGTTCCACTGAAAGAAACGGGGAGCAAAACTAAGAGAACCGATGTGAGGTGCCACAATTCCTCACCTCACCATCTTGGGTTACTGAAGTAATGCAGTTCTGTGGTTTCATTTTCTGCTTATCGTTTCAACATTAGTGTATTCCTAGGGCATGGTGGAAAAAGGCAGGAGAATAATGTCCCAAAGGTGCTTCTTCAAAAGACCAACCGAACTTTGTCTTTCCTTGAAGATGTTTCGCTTCTCATCCAAGAAGCTTCTTGGATGAGAAGTGAAACATTTTCAAGCAAAAACAAAGTTCAGTTGGTCTTTTGAAGAAGCACCTTTGGGACAACCCATGACCTGGATGACGGAGAATCTCCACAGACAAGGAGAATAATCCCTCTGGATCATTTGAGCTACGGGCTTTTGTGTCCTGTTGCACAAAGTGGGAATTGCATGTGCCATTGGTTCTTTGGAAACTTCCCTCATCGAGTGAGCTGGAGAGCTCTCCATTCTTGATTTTCTGGTAGTTGCCTCAACAGGCCCTTTTCAAGGTAATTTTTGGGTAGGGCCTTAGTATAAATCCTGAAACTGCCAATCCTGAATTTAAGTTGTTTAATTGCTTGAAAGAAAGGGGAAAGGTGCTTAGGTATAGCATGCGCATGAGTCATGGTGTGGAGATTAGCTCCAAGGTATCAAACAATACAGGTAATCCTCAACTTAGAACCATTCACTTAGTGACTGAAGTTAACAACAGCATTGGAAAAAGTGACTTATGGCTGTTTTTCACACTTACGACCATTGAAAAATCCCCATGTTCACGGGATCAGTATTCAGACACTTAGCAACTGGTCCATATTTATGACGATTTCAGTGTTCTGCGATCAAGTGATCCTTGGCCGATGGTCTAGAGGTGGAGCTCTTGCCTCACAATCAGGAGGTTGTGAGTTCGATCCTAGGTAGAGGCAGATGTAGGGTCTCCTGCTTGGGCAGGGGGTTGGACGCGATGACCTGCAAGGTCTCTTCCAACTCTGTTAATCTGTAACTATCTGACCAGCAAAAGTCTACAGAGAAGCCAGATTCACTTAACAACCCTGTTACTAATTTAACAACGGCAGTGATTCACTTAACAACTGTGGCAAGGAAGGTCATAAAACGGGGCGAAATTCACTTAACAAACGTCTCGCTTAGCAACAGGAATTTCGGGCTCAGTTATGCTTGTAAGTCGAGGGCTGCCGGTGTACCCTTGTTCTTTTAGAGAGAACGCCAGGGTTTATTTCGAAGTGCTCATGAATCAAAACTTTCAAAAACGGTTCTAATCCTCCAAAGATATCGTTATATCCAGGGGTGGGATTCAACCGGTTTGGACCGGTTCAGGCAAACCGGATGTTAATTTTAATCTGGTTCGCCAAACCGGTTGTTGCAATGACTGGCTGACTCTGCCCACCCTGCCCCGCCCCTCCCAGGAGTCTACATGTGGCCCGTTTTGGATGCCACGTAAGTGCAGGGCCCATGTGGAGGCTCTGGAAGGGCGAAAAAACGGGCCTACTGGAAGTTCTGGAAGTCCAGAAACAGGCCTGTTTCCGGCCTCCGGAGTCCGAGGGAGGCCGTTTTCACCATCCCAGAGGTTCAAGGAAAGCCTCCAGAGCCTGGGGAGGGCGAAAAAGGGGCCTACTGGAAGTCTGAAAATGAGCCCGTTTCCAGCCTCCCGAGGGCCTCCAGAGCCCAGGGGAGGCCGTTTTCGCCCTCCTGGAGGCTCAAGAAAAGCCTCTGGAGTCTGGGGAGGGCGAAAACGCCACCACCACCACCACTGTGGCGCAGGAGGCAGAGCAGGCCACACCCACCCCTGGTTATTTCCTAAATTCTCAGTCCGTAATGGGCATAGGAATCTTGCAACGCGTTTGGCTCCCCCCCCCCTAAATACACAATTAGGAATTTTAAGTGTTGATTTTCAGCTTAAAAACAAACACGTTCTAATGACAGACAGGAGTCTTTTGGTTTAATCCCAAAGTGGCCGAACAGTTTCGCAGAACTCAAATAATTAATTATAAAATTCAGAGTGAAAAACAGCAATCTTGTATCATTCGTAGCCATGACTCTGATGTCATGAAGGAGGGGAAATTCGGGCAGCCGAAATTCCGCTGCTGTTGGCAGTACAGATTTATTTCACAAGTGTTCCTCAACTTAACAACCATAATTGAAAAAGACAGTTATATGATGCTGCAAATGGCTATAAAGGTGAACTGATTGCTAAGCGCCCAAAATGCGATCACATGACTGTTGTGTGTGTGTGTGTGTGTGTGTCAGTGGTGGGTTTCAAACTTTTTTACTACCGGTTCTGTGGGTGTGGCTTGGTGGGCGTGGCAGGGGAAGGATACTGTATAATCCCCATTCCCACCCCACTCTAGGGGAAGAATACTGTAAAATCTCCATTCCCTCCCCAATCCAGGGGAAGGTTGCTGCAAAATCCCCATTTCCTCTTGATCAGCTGGGACTTGGGAGGCAGAGAATAGATCGGAGCGGGGCCACTCAGAGGTGGTATTTACCGGTTCTCCAAACTACTCACAATTTCCGCTACCGGTTCTCCAGAACTGGTCAGAACCTGCTGAATCCCACCTCTGGTGTGTGTCCATTGGAATTTCGAAATTATGCCATACGTACTTTTGGGGGAGATCCATTATAAGTCTTCGGAGAAAGGTGGCTTATAAATTGAACTAATAATAATAATAATAATAACTTCAGAAGGTCACTAAGCAACCAGTCATAAGTTGAGGACTACCTATATCTATTGATGATTTCTATATCTAACGTATTTAAGATCTGCATTTCTAGGCTGGCAGTTCTACCAGTTATCCGCTCTTGGGTATTAAAATAGACCATAACCAAATGCAGATTTTTTTTCTTGCTGGGGAGATCACGGCAATGCAAGTCTGGGATAATATGTTAAAAACCTCACCCAGTCACAAAAGATTTCAGGATGATATTGAACTGGATTCTCTGAGTCTCAGTCTCTTTTTGTGTACAGAACATCTAGAGGCAGTGACAGCGATCGATGTACAGACACTGTTTTGAATTCACTGGAACGGATAATTAAATTTGGTGGGAGAACCTTCACCTGGTTTCGTTTCGTTCCGTTTCGTTTTGAGCGCCCAGCTTATGTAACACAGATAGGAATAGGGCCAGGAGATAAAAGTGACAGTGAAGCCAAACTTCACAGGATATTTAAATAAGGCAAACGTCCAAATGTAAACGCGTTAATCAGAACGGTGTTACGTCATTCATCAAAACATTTCATAATTCTGAAGACCGGCTGGAGTCATCGAGAGCTTTCCAGGTTTGCTGAAGTTTGCAAAAACTACTAGATAAGGAATAGATCTAAGAATATGCAAGGGAATGAACCTGGGGTTTTAAAAAAAAAGCATCAGATGGCATCAGAGTAAAGGTCATTTTGTCTGGCACTCTTGTTTAAGGTCAGTCAGATGCCAGCCAGATGCTTTCAAATGGCCAACAGGTAAGCTGAACAACAATCTTTTTGCAATTCCCACTGAAATGCTTTTTAAGGAAAATTTGGAAGGCTTTCAGGGTACAGATGCCGAGAGCCCTTACTTTTGTCCTTGACATTTGCCCCTGCTTAGGAAGATAATCCTACCTATTGTGAAAGACGATTAACATCTCCAGTAGAGACTGACCCCAAGCCAGTCTTTTCTACATTTTTTTCACAATAGACGGTTAGCTTTGCTCCTACCTAGGTTTTCTCCTCAAAGAAAGCTGAAAACAACATTCATTCCTAATTAACCATTGTCTGATTTATCGGTTGGGACCCTGTGAAACACAAACGAAATGAAATAAAACAAACAACATATTGCCCAGGGTGAAATCTCTCCCAAGGTTTTAAAAGAGACGTTTGCGAAGTTGGCCCTTGCCAAAAAAAAATAGAGCCATTTCTTAGGCTAGTCTAGTGACCGTGATAAATATTTAATTTGAGAACCATTGCTATTCCTTCTAAGATTAATTCCTGTGGATGCTTTTCATCACGAAAAACAATCCTTCCTATAGAGCAGCCTCCCATAGGATTAAATTCCCACCAGTAGGAGTTATAGTCCCCCAATCTGGAAGGCAGTGGTTTGAAGAAGGCTGCTGTAAGCGTTTTAATAAGTAACGAAAGACATTCATTTATTTATTTTTTTAAAAAAACTTGTTGATAAAATTTATAGGCTGTCCATGTTATCTCAAGCTAACTCTGGGCATTCACTTAGGCTACATCCAGATAGCAGTGTTAAAGGACTTATCCCCAGTTCTTGAAACACATAAAATATTCTGATCCGGTTTCCCAGTTCTATTCTGCCACGGAAAGGAGAAGCCGTGATTGCAGCTGTCTGTGTTTGTTTTTAATGTGGGACAAGCCAAGGAAAGTAATTGATAGGTTCCCCCCCAACTTAATCTCCCAATGAGGATTACCTGCTGATGGAAAAACAACGCTCCACACAAAAGATGAGGTTGCTTTAGGGCAAGGTTAGCGGGGTGTTTGGAATGAAGTTGTTATCAGAACAACTCAGACGCTGTGGGTACTTCATCACTGGAGGTTTTTAAGAAGAGACTGGACAGTCACTTGTCAGGAATGGTATAGGGCCGTGATGACGAACCTATAGCATGCGTGCCACAGGTGGCACGCGTAGCCATATCGGTGGGCACGCGAGCTCAGCTCTGGCATGCATGTGCGCACCGGCCAACTGATTTTCGGCTCTTCTGGGTCCACCAGAAGTAAGCTGTTCCCTGCCTCCGGAGGGTCATGGGCGGTGGTGGGAAGGCCCGTTTTTTGCTCTCCTTAGCCTCCAGAGCCTTTCTAGGAGTCTGGGGAGGGCAAAAACAGCCTTCCCCACTCTCCCAGAGGCCCTCCGGAGACCAAAAACAGCCCGTTTGCCAACTTCCGGGAGGTGGCGCGCATAGAATTATGGGTGTGAGCACGCATGCATGCGACCCCCACCCCATGCTCCTAGCATGCGATGGCAAAAAGGTTAGCCATCACTGGGGACTAGAAGACCTCTAAGGTCCCTTCCGGCTCTATTCTGATGGAACGGCATCTTTCATTACTTGTCAAGCGGTCTGCGAGTTGCAAACATATTTGGGCCTGTCGGGTGGGCTATTTCTCGACATGGCTCTGGGGCTCTTCTGAAAGAAGAAGAATTGCATGTCCCAAAATAGTCCAGCTGGCTGATTGCAGACACAGAGGAGCACATGTTAAAACAGAATGATCTTTGATTGGTCCAGAGTTATTCTGGCCAGCAACATCCAAACCGCTTCTGGTCAGCCTCATGTCTGTGGGGGGCCATGCAGCCAGGACGGAGTAAGTGACACGGCTTCTCCATCTCACCAAACAAAGTGTAATGAACAGAGTATGACCTGTGAAACTCCTTGACGGAAGAAGCAATGAAAAACATATACTGATGCCAGGACCTGCAACATGCACTTGGATAATCCTGGCTGTCCTTCCTGGTTTAAATCATCTTTGTGGAACGCAGGATTAACACTCTCTCCAGTCCTTAGGCGAGTCTTCTGAAAGACACAAGGAATCACGCTTTGTAGGCTCTCTCTCACCTGCACTTGGCTGAGGTGTAATTCAGCACGGAAGGATCTCTTGGAGGCAGTCTGAAAACAAAGAAGGGGATATACTTTTTTTAAAAAGCAAGATTTCTTCCTGGATTTCTCTGCGAACCTGCAGGGAGAGAAAGAAAAGGCTGAAGCCAGTTATATATACTGTACATCTTTGACCTGCAGTAATCACTTATCCCTAGTGCAGGGGTCTGCAACCTTAAACACTCAAAGAGCCACTTAGACCCGTTTCCCACAGAAAAGAAAACACCGGGAGCCACAAAACCCTTACCGTGCCCGATTATTTCTTGAGCTAGCCTATGTTGTTGAATTAAACGTTCTGTTTTCTTCTTAAACTTTTCTTTTCTTGGATTTATCCATGGTTGGCCTACCGGGGGTTGAAAAACTCAATAAATCACGTGCCGGCAGGTGTCGCACATTGGTGGTTGTGAACCATATTTTGAGTGACAGGGAGCCACAGCAGACGGGTGAAAGAGCCACATGCGGCTCCAGAGCCACAGGTTGTTGACCTCTGCCCTAGTGATTCGAATCCCTAGGTTCGAATCCCGAATGCCCCCTAACGGGGTGAGCTCCCGTGACTTGTCCCAGCTTCTGCCAACCTAGCAGTTCGAAAGCACGTAAAAAAAATGCAAGTAGAAAAATAGGGACCCTCTTTGGTGGGAAGGGAACAGCATTCCGTGCGCCTTTGGCGTTGAGTCACGCCGGCCACAGAGACCACGGAGACGTCTTCGGACAGCGCTGGCTCTTCGGCTTTGAAACGGAGATGAGCACCGCCCACTAGAGTCGGGAACGACTAGCACATATGTGCGAGGGGAACCTTTACCTTTTAATCATTTATCATCATCAGCTTGAGGCAAATCATTTGTGCTGCAACATGATGGAGTTGGGTTGAGCCAAAATCATCTTCCCTAGAGGAAAGTCTGAGTGGGGGGGGAGTGGGGGCTTTGTTTTCACCTCCATTTATCAAATTCTCGGAAGCAAATCACCAGCTGCCTTGGAGCTGTCTCTGCACAGAGAACTAACCTGTCCCCCTCCCACCCTCCCCGCTAAAAAAACTCATGGTTTTTTTTTTGCCTCATTCCTAGGATGCTTTCAATCCTCCAGACAAAAGCTCTTCAGGGGTATCATCAACCTGAACATGACGCATAAGCGTGTCTGCAGTGGCACTTTAAATGCCCGGTCGGAGAACAATTCACATGGTCAGTTGCTTGCATTTTCCTGCCACCTGAGATGGCAGGTGCGATGTGTCACTTCCAGTCTCGTGTTGATTGTTTGTTTGAGAACGACTGCTTCATCCAAGCCACAAGGAGCTCATTGTTTCCTCGGCTGGAAAAAGCGCGGGAGATTTGACACTGCAACACCTTGCCCGAAAGATGCACCCCCCACATACACACCCCCAAACGCTCCCTGGGTGAAACTGCCAAATTCAGTTCCATTTCTTCACTCGTCTTCCGAACTTTGACGATCAATCTGCAAGGAGGTGTTTTTTTTTTCCCTCCCCCTCCCAAGCATGTGAAAATGTGCCTTCTCCTTCAACCAACTCCTTCAACCATCTTTTCCCCCAGCATTATTTTTTTTTTTTTAATTTGATTTATATACCGCCCTTCTCCGGAGACTCAGGGCGGCTTACAATGCGCTAAGCAATAGCCTTCATACTTTCGTATATTTATACAAAGTCAGCTTATTGCCCCCACAAACTGGGTCCTCAATTTACCTACCTTAGAAAGGATGGAAGGCTGAGTCAACCTTGAGCCTTGGTGAGATTCGAACCTGCAATAATTGCAGGCAGCTGATGTTAATAACAGGGCTTTAGACCACTGTACTATCCAAGGCTCTTTTATTCATTCTTCGGGGCTTCTTGGTGCTAGGTAGGTAAGGAAAGGGTTTTGCTCTTTATCTGATACGCTACTAGCACTGATGACGTTACCTGAGGACCCGGTTTGTGGGGGCAATAAGCTGACTTTGTATAAAATACACAAAAGTAGGAAGGCTGTTGCTTAACGCATTGTAAGCCGCCCTGAGTCTCCGGAGAAGGGCAGCATATAAATAAGAATTTTTAAAAAAAACTGGTTTGGTAATGAAATATCTGCATGGAAACCAGCCAAGCTCAGAGAGCACTCGGCAGTCCAACCCTGAGCTACAAATATTCTCTTTTATCGATATTCATTCTTGCAAGCAGTTTTCACTACATGGAATTCCACCCCCTTCTCCAATATTTGACATTTTCACTTATTGATATATTATATGGTCAAGCCTGGAACTTTTAGGGATTGGCGGTTGAAAATAAATTCTCCACTCTTCCTCAGAGCACCGGTTTCTGCATCTAAGGGCAAAGCTAGCATCTAACAAACCAGAACTTACGAATCATTTCTGATGTCTTCCTCTTTGCTCAAAAGTTCAGCCCTTTTTCTCTTCTTAAGTCCAAGAGATTGTCTCTTGGCCGATAAAGAAAACGATATCCTTTTGATAGATAGCAAATACGAATTGATTGTGATCACATTTTAAGGGGCATTTATTTATTTTTTCGGTTAATCGCTTAATGACTCCACAGACAAGCACACGTGTACGCTTCCCCGAGCCATCTGAAATTTTTCTTTGCCCACAGGAAAGGAGTGTCTTCTTGACAAAGGCATTCCCCTCTAAGCACAAGGCACCTTAAAAGGATTTAAAAGAGAAAAAAAAAGGAAAGAAAGAAAGACTGCTTTCTTCATTTACTACCACGAATGGCTGTGCTGAATTATCAGCCTGCAATAATAGCTGCATCAGAAAGCCAATAATTGTATGTTTCTGGCCCAATGACTGATATTCTAGAAGGCAGACTACTCCTATACATGGAAGATCCATTTGGACATTTTTCTGCAAGTGGTTGCATTTGAACCAGAGGTGGGTTTCAGTAGGTTCTGACCAGTTCTGGAGAACCAGTAGTGGAAATTTTGAGTAGTTTGGAGAACCGGTAGTAAAAATCTGACTGGCCCCACCCCCATCTATTCTCTGCCTCCTGAGTCCCAGCTGATTGGGAGGAAATGGGGATTTAGCAGTTTTCTTCCCCTGGAGTGGGGTGGGAATGGAGATTTTACAGTATCTTTCCCCCCAGGAGTGGGGAGGGAATGGGGATTTTGCAGTATCCTTCCCCTGGAGTGGAATGGGAATGGAGATTTTACAGTATCCTTCCCCTGCCACGCCCACCAAGCCACACCCACAGAACCGGTAGTAAAAAATTTTGAAACCCACCACTGATTTGAATCTCATTCTCGTCCGAGCAATGTGTTCAGAATAACAGAAGAACAGATTTGGAAGGGACCTTGGAGGTCTTCTAGTCCAACCCTCTGCTCAAGCAGGAAACCCCGTACAAACGGTTCTCCAATCTCTTTTTGAAACTTCTGGAGGTAGGTCGTTCCACTGATTAATTTGTTCTAACTATTTGTTCTTTGCTGAATTAATTGTTCCAATGTAAAACATGTCAAGTTTCTAAAATTAAAGACGAGAGAGCAGGGTTGTTTTTTTTAAGTACATGAATTTAATTCGTTTAAGTCATTCTATAATGAATGGTTTTTAGGGCAACATCACAGAAATATAAAACGAATTAAAATACCTTTGATGAATCATAATCTTTCAACATCTGCGATTTAAAAAGAAATAAATGAATTTAAAAATTGCCAATCATTTTTGTCTCATTCCATGTAAAGTAAGGAAACAGTCAGGGGTTTATTCTGCTTTCCGACGTTTTAAAAATGAAAAATGCCAGAGAGATGTTTTAAATCTATATGTAAAACCTACCTGAATATGAATTTCTTTAAAAAAAAAAACTTGCATGAACTTGGCTGCTAGACTTTGGAGCTTTGTTTGCGTCTTGTGCGGTCATCTGGTAAAGTTTCTTCTTTAGAGGATTGTGCGAATCCAAACACAGGATTGTTTCGGCAACTGTCTTTACTGCTGACAATCTGATGCCAAAATTAGACAACACCAACACGAGCCCTGTATGGCTGTGAAAGTTGGACCAGAATATAAACTGAGAACAAGCCCCATTCCTTATGAGCACTGATGATGTTACCTAGTTGGGTAATGAAACGTCTGCAGGAAAACAACCCAGCTCAGAGAGCACCAAGGGCTCCTCGTGTCAACCCTGAGCTACAAACATCCTCCTTTATAGATGTACGCTTTTATCCAGGGGGAAATAAATGTGAAAGCTTTCTACGAACTTCTTAAGGAGGTGAATCTCTTCAGTAAAAAATATCACCTGACTGATGATAAGCATAAACCTGTGTATTTAGTTTTGAAATACCCTTGTAAAAGTTTGCATGGAAGGACATGTCGAAATGAGCGTTTTTGAACGATGGACTCGACTAAGTGCATTTTCTTTACGAGAATTAAACAATCTAGAAATAGTTTTGGATTCAGTACTGAGTTGAAAAAAACGAGTGGACAGCTGAAGATCCAACAGGATTTGATTCAAAGTGCCCAAATCAATTCATCTTTAAATATTCACCCAAAATTGAATGATTCCCCTTGCCTTCTGGTCTCTGTAAGGAGAAAATCTTGGCATCAAAACATTACCCTGAAAGCATGTGTGAATTCCAAAGTCACTTCCCCCAATTTGTTTGCTACGTTTTCTTTAATTGTGTTTTGGGCTGGAGTAGTTTGTTCGGCCCGCAGATGATTGGAACAGAGATACCAACAGGTTAGAGAAGTTTGAGTTGTTGCTTTATTTATTTTTTTTTCAAAAAAGTAGAATTAGTCTTAGCCTTGCACAAGGGATGAGTAGCGATAAAAGGTTACCCTACACAAAGGGGAAAATTAGTATTGCTCAAGGGGTAAACAGCACTTGCCACATCAAAGGAAAAATTAGTCAGCGTAGAAGTGGGAGATAACGTGTTTTGAAGTAACTGTTCCAACTCTTGCACACTTCGTATAACCAGCTCTGAACCCTAAGATGACATACAAGCTGGATCTCTCCTATGACGCAAAAGTGAGAGATGCAGTGAGCACACGTGTCACAAGGCCACTTCCTGTGCCTGAAAGAAATCCCAGGGTATCGTGGTCTAAATAGTATCGTGGTCCGGACATTGTGTGGGACACGGTGGCTCAGTGGCTAAGACGCTGAGCTTGTCGACCGAAAGGTCGGCAGTTCAGCGGTTCGAATCCCTAGTGCCACGTAGCGGGGTGAGCTCCCGTGACTTGTCCCAGCTTCTGCCAACCTAGCAGTTCGAAAGCACGTAAAAAATGCAAGTAGAAAAATAGGGACCACCTTTGGTGGGAAGGGAACAGTGTTCTGTGCGCCTTTGGCATTGAGTCACGCCGGCCACATGACCACAGAGACGTCTTCGGATAGCGCTGGCTCTTCGGCTTTGAAACGGAAATGAGCACCGCCCCCTAGAGTCAGGAACGACTAGCACATATATGCGAGGGGAACCTTAACTTTACCTTTATGGACATTGTTGTCAGAGTCACAAGATTTAAGTGAAAATGGCAGCTTTAAGAGCCTCGTTCTTTCTATTTCCAATGGCCAGGCAGTGTGTGTGTGTGTGCTGTTCCTTTTGTAGACAAAACAACTCCTGTGCACAAGAGGGAAGTGTGTGTATCCCCAAATGTAGCCAAAGCACCAAAACCTTTGGCTAGGTGGAAGGAACTCTCCAAGCAGTTCGGAAAGAAAAAAGATGGCTGGAATCCTGAACAGCAGCATTGCACCCTGCAACATAGTGTGCACCCCCTTTCATCACAGATGCTCGGTTTACATTAAAAAATACAGTCGCTCTCTTGCGCGAACAATTTAGTTGCCTCCCAGCAACATCTCTATCTCTAAATTTCAATCGTTTCTCAGCTGTCCTGTGCCAAACCCAGTTCAGTTCCGTTTCTACGTTCCTCGGATGCACACTAAAAACTGCTTCTACATTGCATCGTTATTTTTCTAGTATTTGTACTTTTGGACAAGCACTTCCCTACCCTCACCCTCCAGGTCATATATTTTGATGTATCATGTGCATGCCTTGCCATATTTATATCCTATAGCAGGTTTCTGCAACCTTAAACACTCAAAGAGCCATTTGGACCCATTTCCCACAGAAAAGAAAACACCGGGAGCCACAAAACTCTTCCCGTGCCTGACTATTTTTTGAGCAGCCACAAAACTAGCCTATATAGTTGAATTAAACCTTTTGTTTTCTTCTGAAACTTTTCTTTTCTTGGATTTATCCATGGTTGGCCTACCGGAGGTTGAAAAGCTCAATAAATTGCATACCGGTGGGTGTCGCACATTGGCGGTTGTGACGCATATTTTGAGCGACAGGGAGCCCCAGCAGAGGGGTGAAAGAGCCACATGCGGCTCCAGAGCCACAGGTTGCTGACCCCTGCCTTATAGTAAAGGCTTGCATTGCACATTAATTCTACAAGTTGTAAGTCTGTCTCATTCTGTTTCAAAATGTGACACCTGCACCCTTTTTTGCTTAACCTACCATTTCCTTATGCCCGTTGAATCAGATCAACGGGTATAAGATTTTACAAGGAAGAAGTTTCTCACGCATTCCAAAACTTGCTGTAATTTCGCTTGATGAGGAATGGCTTAGTACAGCTTTAGTCACATTTCAGGTTAAGATTGTGCCCTCCGAGTGGAATTGAGATTGAGGACCCAGTTTGTGGGGGCAATAAGATGACTTTGTATAAATATACAAAAGTATGACAGCTATTGCTTAGCGCATTGTAAGCCACCCTGAGTCTCTGGAGAAGGGCGGCATATAAATCAATTTTTTTAAAAAAAGGTTCTAAGCATTACAACAGGTTCAATAGAATGTTGCAACCAATTTTCTCAAGGGCAACAAAGCTGGACTCCGGACTCCGATATTTTTAATATTTTTAAAGGAAACTCTCTTCAGTTGGATTGTTTAGTAAATTTAAGTTGTTTAAGCACACAGCATTGCTGAAGTGCCACCCTGTCTGGCTTTCCTAATCCTTACCTGAGAATTCAGGTAAAATTAAAAGTGTGTAACAATTTTCTTATCTGCAAAAGCAGTTTATAACTAAAAGGCAGAAGAGGTTGGGCAGATAGCTTAGGGGAAGAATGATTCTTCAGGAGCAGCGGATTCCTTCTAAGATAGGTGCTGTAAAATATTTTAAGATTACATCTTTGGATTCAGTTCTGTTCCCTGGCCAGCAATGTTCACATCCAGAGTCTGAGACATTTTAAGTTTCATCTGTCTCTGGCTGTCCTGATCTCAAGAAAATAAAGTGTCAGCTTTGGAAGCCATATTAGGCTGGAAGCTTCCATGCTGCCACCTTCTCATGTATGGGAAAGCAAGGGGGGGGTGTTAGTAGAGGGGTTGTCTGTAGACATAATAGCATTCTTCCTGTCAGTCAAGGTCAGGGCGATCCTGCATCTGGAGAAGGAGTGGTCGGAGTGATGTCTCGAGATGCGACGGCGGTTGATTGGAGCATGTGATCGACTGAGGACTGAGGGGATGGTTTTGGGGGTTTTGATTTACTGAGGGAAAACCCGGACCTCTCAGATTCGGGTTTTCTCAGATGTGCCGGTTTACTTATTCTAGTAAATAGAACTTTGAAAGATGCTTGTTTCAGAGTCTTTACCTGGAGTTGGGGGTTTTCTGGAAGGCTGGCATAAAGTGTGCATAATTGTGCATAAGAATCTCCCGTGTACTTTTGGAAAACTCGTTGCAGGGGTTTTTACTCACTGTTTTACAGGATTTCCTGTATTTACATCTGCATGTAAATCCGAGAGCCACTTTGGTACAGTGATTAAGACTAAGAAACCAGGAGACGGTGAATTCTAGTCCCACCTTAGGCATGAAAGCTGGCTGGGTGACTTCGGGCCAGTCATCGTCACAGGGTGATTGTTGTTATGGGGAAAATAGGAGGAAGGGAGGTGTGTTAGGTCTATTCGGCCACCTCGAGTTATTTATAAAAATAATAAAGGCAAGATGAAGATCCAAGAAGTAAAAACATTCCTGGTGTGTGGATTAGATTCCCAGACAAGAAATACGATCGATAGAATATGGGTATCGGTTTTTTGCAGTGTGATTTTATGACGTACTTAGACATCGGTATATACACACGGGGCGGAAATAAGATAAAAGGACTAAAAGTTGCTTAAATTGGAAATCTGTCAGACATTCAGATGAGAGATGGGATTCAGCAGGTTCTGACAAGTTCTGGAGAACCGGTAGCGGAAATTTTGAGTAGTCGGAGAACTGGTAAATATCACCTCTGACTGGCCTCACCCACATCTATTCTCTGCCTCCCAAGTCCCAGCTGATCGGGAGGAAATGGGGATTTTGCTGTAACCTTCCCCTGGAGTGGGGTGGGAATGGAGATTTTACAGTATCCTTCCCCTGCCACGCCCACCAAGCCACGCCCACAGAACTGGTAGTCAAAAAAATTTGAATCCCTCCGCTGATTCAGCTTCTGCTAACAGTGCGACTCCCCTTTATTTCTGATTATGTTCTCTCTCGTACTAGAGTAGCTCTTCCACGAAACCACTTTGGGACCGCAGGGGATACAGGAAGTGGCTTGACATCAACCTGAAGTCCTAAAGCTTCTAAGAAACCAGAAGAAACATCCGAATTATTTTAGCGCGATGAAAAGAGGTGGGAACCTGGACTTTCAAAGAGCATCTTTGAACTTGGAACCCAGGAGCAAGCGGTTCTGAAAAGACGGCCCAAACCCACCTCTAAAATCCCTCCTAAGAGCCCTTCCATTCCAAACCAAGCAGAACCATCAGCATTCCAGCGAAGTCAAATTTGTCATTTCTCCCTCACCTCCCCCCCCCCTTCCTAACTGGCTTTTCTGGTCCAATCACTTCTGATTCCCTTGAAAAGGCAAGGAAACCCAGCTGATGGACCGGAGGCCGAGAAACTCCAGCCCCTTGAGAAGATGACTCAACTCTCTCAATTTGCATACTGAGGCTGGACAGCTCCTAGGCCTTATCTGTGGTTATAAAGGAACGCTTTTTGCCGGCTGCTTCATGCCAAACCCGGAGACACCTTCTCACAGCTCTGCCAAACTCCACTCAGCAGAATCCTAGGGACAAATACAGCGGGGCACAAGACTAGAGGTATTTTGTTCTTCTCTCTTTCCTGGGCATTTATTGCGTGGCCCTGCCGTTGATGCCCAAAACAAGTTTATAATTGCTATATACTGGAGTGAAACGTGTCTTAATTGTAGTGTAGAGTGTGTGGCTTCAGGATACAGGTGATATATATATATTATTATTATTTTTGCACTGTTGATTACAATTAAGGATAGATCCAGCGGAAGCTGAATGAGCGAAATGAATCAAGAGGCTTGGAATGAGTAAATAAGTTATGTAAAAAAAGACGTGGAGACTCTAGAAAGAGTGCAGAGAAGAGCAACAAAGAGGATTAGGGGACTGGAGGCTAAAACATATGAAGAACGGTTGCAGGAACTGGGTATGTCTAGTTTGATGAAGGACCAGGGGAGACGTGAGAGCAGTCTTCCGATATCCCAGGGGCTGCCCCAAAGAAGAGGGAGTCAAGCTATTCTCCAAAGCACCTGAAGGCAAGAAAAGAAGCAATGGGTGGAAACCAACCAAGGAGAGAAGCAGCTTAGAACGAAGGAGAAATTTCCTGACAGTTAGAACAATTAATAAGTGGAACAACTTGCCTCCAGAAGTTGTGAATGCCCCAACACTGGAAATTTTTAAGAAGATGTTAGATAACCCTTTGTCTGAAGTGGTGTAGGGTTTCCTGCCTGGGTTGGACTGGAAGACCTCCAAGGTCCCTTCCAACTCTGTTATTCTATTCTATTCTATCTGCCACATGTGAGGTATCTGTATTTTCCCCCACCATATTAACACAGTTCCCCCCCCCCCCCCATCAACTTCACTTTGTCCGACTACAGTTTTTGGAATGACAGCCTAAAGCAGGAGCATCCTACCTTGCAACTTTAAGACTTGTGGGCTTCAACTCCCAGAATTAGCTAGCTGGGGAATTCTGGGAGTTGAAGTTCATAAGCCTTAAAGTTCCCAAGGTTGGATGTCCCTGGTCTAAACAGTAATATATATATATTTTTACTCATATGCATTGAACATATAATGTATTTCCTAAGTTTTAATGCATCGTAAGTATCCTAGAATAGCGCAAAAAAAGCAGATGTTCATAGGTGACAGAAGAATGCAATCTTCACAGGGGAAAAAAAAAGTTTTTTCGGGTGGAAAAAAATCCATTCCGCTGTTAAATCACAGCCACGGTCATCATCTCTCAGATCATGAGGAATTTCTTTGAGGGGAAAAAATAATGGAAAGTAACTTTTACCCAATTATTATTAATTTTTTTGAAAGAGATATAAATGAAGAGAATAAATCAAGTGTTTCTAAGCTTACGCAGCAGGCTGTGAAGCTTTGTAGCACCAAATATAGTTTAGAGCAGTGGAGCAGAACTTTTTCTTCACCATAGGTAAAGGTAAAGGTTCCCCTCGCACATATGTGCTAGTCGTTCCTGACTTTAGGGGGCAGTACTCATCTCCACTTCAAAGCTGTCTGAAGACGTCTCCGTAGTCATGTGGCCAGCATGATTTGACGCCAAAGGCGCATGGAACGCTGTTCCCTTCCCCCCAAAGGTGGTCCCTATTTTTTCTACTTGCATTTTTTACGGGCTTTTGAACTGATAGGTTGGCAGAAGCTGGGACAAGTCACGGGAGCTCACCCCGTTAGGCGGCGCTAGGGATTCGAACCGCTGAACTGAATACTAGATTATAAGCATGTGTCGTTTAGACATATACAAGTAGTTCTCGATTTACGATGAAAGCGAGCTGAAAATTGTCTCCTGCTAAGCAAGAGAGTTGTTAAGTGAATTTTGCTCCATTTTACGACCTTTCGTGCCACAGTTGTTAAGTGAATTACCACAGTTGTTAAGTTAATAGCACCGTTGTTAAGTGAATCTGGCTTCCCCATTGCTTGTCAGAAGGTGGCAAATGGGGATCACATGACCTCGGGACACCACGACCATCATAAATATGAACCCCAGTTGCCAAGCGGCCGAATTTTGATCACGTTCCCATTGGGGATGCCACAACGGTTGCAAGTCTGAAAATCCGGTCATAAGTCGCGGTTTTTTTTTCAGTGCCGTGGTAACTTCCGAACGGTCACTAAATGAACTTTTGTTAATTCGAGGACTTCCTGTGCATCAAATCATGGGTTAGTGATGCTTCTGATTCCACCTGACTGAGTAGATGGGATTTTTATGGTCTCCCCAAATGGCATTAAGGGCTTTTCCTGTTAGCTAATGAATTTTGGTGGGTGGATCAGACGGTGGCTGGCATCCTCCAACAGGATTTCATTACATCAGAAGTCACAGTATTGAATAATGAGTGCAGAATCTGGCTTTGAATCACCGTATTTTCTGTGCAACACGGTGTTGGAAATGCAAAGATGATTCAGTAGCTACTTGTCCTGGGCCTAGTGTTATCATCAGTACAGATAATAACAAGTGTTTAGCTTTTTTTTTTTTAACCTAATGATGACATTGGCATATCACTCAATTGCTTGCATCATATAACTGTTATGCAACTCCTTTTCTGCCTGGAATCCAGTTTAACTTTCCTACTGAGGAAAAGCAGAAATGTAAAATGGCTTCGGAAGTCAGATAATCGATGGATCGGGAAGAGGTAGAACTCAAACCGAGTGTTTCGACATTTAAGGCAGCGACGGGGATTTTTGTACGTGTGTTTACAGGCAGTAGAATTTTGAATGTTTTTATCACTAACCTTTGAACAGTGAAGAAGGTGAACATTTCTGAGAAGAGGTAAATAAAGCAGAAGCCTGAAAGCAGTGGTGGGATTCTACCGGTTCGGACCGGTTCGGGCGAATCGTTAACTCCGACTTTCAGACGTGAGCGAACTGGTTCTCTCTTTTTTTGAAATGGGCCTGCCTACCCCTGCGTTATACTCACCTATATTTCTGCTTCCGAAGCCCGGCTGATCGAGTCGGCAGAGTGGATTGCCTTTTCCTTGCTCTCAGCGACACAGAAGTTCAATTTTCTGCGTATGCATCTGGCACGTGAGCGAGACGAGAGCGCATGTGCTCACGAAGCACGCGCTCAGCGAACCAGTTGTTAAACCGGTAGGATCCCACCACTGCCTGAAAGCATATTGAAAGCAGAACCATAGTAAAATCCGAGTTTGGAATTAGGATGGCTGATTTTGTGCAAATTCTGCTGTTCAAAATATTTCCCAGGCAGAAGGACTCTTATAAAGACACGCGCTCAATTCTTGGCTATATTGCTCACCCACCCACCCCCCAAGACAAATATATCGACTGGTTATTTCAGTGATCTTCTCTGCAAGAAATTCATTGTAATTCTGCTCACTCGCAAAACCAAGGAACAAGTTTTTGGGGGTTTTTTTCCCACCAGTTTTGCTTTGCTGGCTGTCAGCATAGAAAAGAATGAGAACTGCAAATGGAAATGAGATGAATTTAGTAACCGCCATCCAGATATAGATGCTTTCTGCGAAACACATCCAAAAATACAGTTCCTTACAGAGACATCTGTAAAGGCAAATGCTTCTCCTGTTCATTTCCTTATAGCAGGGGTCGGCAACCCGCGGCTCTGGAGCCGCATGTGGCTCTTTCATCCCTCTGCTGCAGCTCCTTGTCACCAGTCGGCTCCACAATTGATAGGTTAGGACAAGTAGAGGAAAAAGGACGCCGTGCTAGGAGGAGACTCTATGGTGGGGGAACTGGACTTCCGGTCGGCAAAGGAAAAGGGACGCCGCGCTAGGAGACTATAGTGGGGGAACCGGACTTCCGGTCAGCTCCAGAATTGAGCAGGGGGCTTCCGGTTTTGTGGCTCTCTGAGTGTTTAAGGTTTCCAGTCCCTGCCTTATATCTTCTTTGGTTTCTGTCCTTTCCTTTTCTTCAAGCCATGAAATTCCTGCTTGTCGCCTTTTTAGAACAATTCCCTGAAAAGCTTTTGTCATACGAGTCTGAAACTTCCAAATTTGGCCTGACGTGGAACATTTTTTGGTGGAATGCCTTGAAACTATGTACATGAATATTATTCCTCATTCTGCCCAGCGTAACATCCAGTACGCATTCGGCTGTCTTTGATCTCAGCCAGCAGAGAGCAGCATCTTATAAAGACTTTGCTCTGTTTCTTAAATTGTTGTAAGGACTTCTCGGAAATAGGTGTCTAGTCTTTGTAGTAGCTAAAAAAAAAAAAGTTGTATTAAAATGATAATTAAAAAAAAAACAATCTTGCCTAATCGAGATTTTAGCATAGGTTCTCCAGTGAAGAAACCGCTGTTCTCCTGAGACTCCTGCTGTATTCCCTTTGTTGATTTGACAAGTCTTTCAAAATAATAATTTTAAAAAAAAATTAGAAATCATCTACCCATTCCACCCATGGAACACTGCAATTCATAACTGGTACCGACACGTGTAAACCAGTCAGTGTTGAAATCTGGGAAAATAGAACGATACTCCTGAAAGTTGTATCCTGTGATTTAAATTCCTCACTCCTTCTTCTGGACAATTATTGAACCTGGAGACCTATTTAAGGTTTGTAAGAATGAGGAATTATTACAGACATCAAAGATTAGAAGCCAGGCGCTGGATTAATCACGCTGCTGGGGAATTTTCAAACTTGGAGAGAGGGGGGGGGGGGAGAGAGGAAAAGAGGAGGAGTGATGGATTATAAAGCCCTGAAAAGGGCCTGACTCTGGTATTTACCTCTGGGTTGCCCTAATTCAGAATTCCAACCTCCCTGTTTTCAGGTTTACAGAATGGGGGAAGTTTTGCCGAAAGAAACGGAGGACGAAGCGAAGGAGGACGACGCAGCCCTGATTGAATTCTACAGCTCTTTCAGGGACCTCTTTGAGTTCTTCTGTCTAAATACCACGATCCATGGCACCATTCGCTTGGTCTGCTCGGACAGCAATCGGATGAAAACAGCCTTCTGGGCTCTGCTCTTCTTATCCAGCTTCGCTATGCTCTACTGGCAGTTTGCGCTGATCTTCAACCAATACTGGGCCTACCCTGTGGTCATGTCGATGTCGGTGCATTCGGAACCGAAGATGTTCCCTGCCATCACTCTTTGCAATTTGAATCCTTCTAGGTAAGTTTCCCCCACCCCCGCTCCCCACCCCTGCCGAATTTTGGGAAATTGAACCCAAATTCAATTTTGATTCAATTTCCCAAAAGTTTCCCCTACTCCACAACAGCTCCTTACTCTCTTAACAGTTACCGTTGTTCCAAGGAGAATGGAATGGAATGGAATGGAATGGAATGGAATGGAATGGAATGGAATAGAATAGAATAGAATAGAATAGAATAGAATAGAATAGAATAGAATTCTTTATTGGCCAAGTGTGTTTGGACACACAAGGAATTTGTGTTTGGTGCATACATTCTCGGTGTACATAAAAGATACATTCGTCAAGAATCATAATATTATTTTTTAGGACTTGGTGTTTCGCCCTCGGATTTAGTCATCTGTACTGTTGCTGCTTTTACTGTTTTCTACTTGTTCTAGTCTTTAGATATCCCGTTTCCTCGAAAATACGCCTTACCTCAAAAGTAAATCCTACCTTGATTTTTACATGTGTGCCCAATATAAGCTCACTCCAGAGTGCATGGGTAAAAATTAAGCTAAGGTGGGGATAGGGGTGGGTGGAACTGCCCTACTACTTACCTTCGGAAAGTTGCAGCCAGGCCTTGCACACCCCAACACCAGCCTTGCCGGTCCACGGGTTGCTACCGGTTTGCTGTCCACACATGTGCGGTGCATGCCAAATGCATGCTGTGCGCACGCGTGCACAATGCACGCCAAATGCACACTGCCCACGCGCACATGTGCAGTGCGCACCAAACGCGTGCTTCGTGTGGAAAAAGAAGGTAAGTAGAACAGCGAGGGTAGGGGGAACAGCTGTGCCGCGCGAT
This sequence comes from Ptyas mucosa, assembly GCA_012654045.1. NCBI lineage: Eukaryota > Metazoa > Chordata > Lepidosauria > Squamata > Colubridae > Ptyas > Ptyas mucosa. The sequence continues at coordinate 3,139,036 of WNWU01000078.1, forward strand.
TTAGATTCGCTAGAAAGCAGGATTTCCTGCTGTCTAGTGAATGTAAATCGCGCGGCACAGCTGATTATCGGAAATACCGGTTCAGACGAACCTATAGCTTTTTTTTTTTAAACTACCGATTCACCTGGTAGTAAAGCAAGGCTTTCCTGAAGGCTTCTGACAGTGAAAAGGAGGCCAGGGGGCGATCCGTGCAAGTGAGGTGAATCAGTGGAGGACATCCCACTCCGAAAATAAGACCTGGTGGGGGGTTTTTTGGTGGCAAAACAAAATAAGACAGGGTCTTATTTTGGGGGAAACAGGGTATTGTTCGCCTCTTATCGTCCCTGGGAGAACCGAAGCAGCTTACAAATTGGATGAATAAACGAATCAAATGATTTATATGGGTGTCGTAGCCAATCAGGGATCAGAGAGTAATTAGGCCAATGTTATGGCACTAGACAGCTGAACTGATTTTAGCTCTTGCTGATGTCCTTGACGACTGTTGACTGTGAGCGCAAAGGTTCCTGGAGATTAATCAAACATAATTAATGGGATAATTAGCATAACCCACCATACTCTAGTGTTTAGGGAATAGGATAGTATTTCCTCCCAAACAAGATCTCGGAGGTTTTTTCCCTGGGTTTTATAAATCCTTTGTCATGTCTGCCATCTTCCCCAGGATCAGCCCAGTCAATCAAGATATAGCTGAACTGGATAATCTGGCGAGGGAAACCTTATACAATTTATATGGCTTCCACATTCCTAAGAGCACCCCAGAAGACGTCAGCATTGACATTTCAGGAGAAAATCCTGGCCAGGTCAACAGCACCAGGTTTCATCTGGATCGTAACATCGCCCTAGTGAAGATGAGTGGAAAAGTGGGTTTTCGGCTGGTAAGTGGAACACCTTACCCCCACCCCCCACCCCCAATTGTAATGCCTTCCGTTATTGACCACTTGCATCAAATTTAGAATTTGAAGGATTCTTAATGTAGACTTACTTTTTGAAGGAAGGGGAATCATACCCAGGAACTGGGTATGTCTAGTTTAATGAAAAGAAGGACGAGAAGAGACATGAAAGCAGTGTTCCAATATCTCCAGGGCTGCCCCAAAGAAGAGGGAGTCAAGCTATTCTCCAAAGCACCTGAGGGCAGGACAAGAAGCAGTGGGTGGAAACCAATCAAGGAGAGAAGCAACCTAGAAGTAAGGAGAAATTTCCTGACAGTTAGAACAATTAATCAGTGGAACAACTTGCTACCAGAAGTTGTGAATGCTCCAACACTGGAAATTTTTAAGAAAACGTTGGATAACCATTTGTCTGAAGTGGTGTAGGGTTTCCTGCCTGGGCAGGGGGTTGGACTAGAAGACCTCCAAGGTCCCTTCCAACTCTGTTATTCTATTCTCTGAACAAAAGACCAATGAGAACTTAACGTATTTAGTACAGGCAGTCCTTGGCTTACGACCAAAACTGAGCCCAAAATTTCCTTCGTTGAGTGAGACGTTGGGTAATCGAGTTTTGCCCCATTTTACCACCATTTTTGCCTCCATTGTTAACTGAATCACTGCAGTTGGTAAGTTAGTCACCCGGTTGTTAAGCGAATCCGGCCTCCCCGTCAACTTTGCTTGCCGGAAGTTCGCAAAAGGGGATCAAATGACACACACACATCCCCCGGGGCACTGCGACCGTCATATATACGAGGCATCTGCGTCTGAATTTTGATCACGGAGATGCCGCCAAGGTCGTAACTGTGAAAAATGGTCACATGTCGTATTTTTCACTTTGAACGGTCTCTAAACGAACTGTCGTAAGTCGAGGACTACCTCGAGGATTCCCAGTGCATTGATCTGGAAGAAGAGAAAGAACTTTTGCCCAGTAACCTTGCTATCTTCCTTAAATTTCTTAATTCCCTGATTAGATAACTCCTTAATCACCAGGAGATAACCCCCACCCCCACCCCAACTTGAGTGAGAGCAGAGTTTCTACTGTCAATCAGTCAGTTGGGAGGGATAAAAAAACCCAGGCCATCCAATCTGGAGGAAGTGAGGCAAGATTTTTACTAGTGTAAAATCATCATAATGAAAGAGGGAGCTTTTTTTTTTAAAAAAAAAAAAACTGTGACTCAGTCTAGCGCAAGGCGCTTCCCCCAGCTGAGTTCTTGCCTCTCTCCCACAATAGCCTCCGCTCCTTTTGTACCTGTAAAATAAATAATAATCATGGGCTTAAGGCATGTGTTATTGTTAAACCCCAGCAACAAACCTGGCAATTATAAGCATAGCTTAAGGAAGGCAAGAAGTGTATTGCTCAGAGCTTCCATGGGACAACTCATGAGATACCGGCTTAGTGAGAAGCTCCCGTAGTATCTTGACGTCCGGATTCAAGATTTATGGGATTTATTTTCACCGGACAGCCGTGTCAAGAAAGGGCGCAAAATGGGGCAAAACTCACTTAACAACGCTCTCGCTTAGCAATAGGAAGTTGGGGTTCAGTTGCAGTCCTCAGAACAATCAACCGATGGAACAGAAGTTGCCTTTGGAAGCTATGGGAGCTTTTCTTGAGACTTTCAAGAAAAGATTGGACTGCCATTTGTCAGAAATGGTGTAGGGTCTCCTGTTTGAGCGGGGTGGGGGGGGGTTGGACTAGATGACCTGTAGGGTCCCTTCCAACTCTGTTAATCTGTTGTTGCAACTCTGTTAATATGTCATAAGAGCCTTGGTGGCACAGCGGACTAAAGTGCTGTTAATTAGCACTTAGCTGCCAGCTGCCTGCAATTACTGGGAGTTCAAATCTCACCAGGCTCAAGGTTGATTCAGCCTTCCATCCTTCCGAGGGAGGTAAAATGAGGACCCGGATTGTGGGGGCAATAAGCTGACTTTGTATAAAAAGAAGAACACCGCTTAGGCGGGGCCAAAAGCCCTACTAAGCAGGTATATACAAAAGTATGAAGGCTATTGCTTAATGCATTGTAAGCCACCCTGAGTCTCCGGAGAAGGGCGGCATATAAATCGAACCAATAAATAAACAATAAATAAATTACCTGTATTACAGTTTCTTAGAATCTCAGCATATTTATCTTCCTTCTTTTCTTTTCTTTTCTTTTCTTTTCTTTTCTTTTCTTTTCTTTT
>WNWU01000078.1:3153849-3174369 GCA_012654045.1 Ptyas mucosa
TTTTTCTTTTTCTTTTTCTTTTTCTTTTTCTTTTTCTTTTTCTTTTTTCCTTTTTCTTTTTCTTTTTCTTTTTCTTTTTCTTTTTCTTTTTCTTTTTTCCTTTTCCTTTTTCTTTTTCTTTTTTGCACAGACTGTAGTAACGATTTACAGTGGACAGCACAACAATTAAAAGTACCTCCCATAGAGTTGCTTCCATCCCACCGCTCTTAAAAGGATTTGGAAGCTCTCCATGCTTCTCTTGATCTTGGAAGGCTGAGAACAGACAGGGCACACCTTGAGCTAAATAGCTCCCGATAGGATAAAGATTATATTTCATGGGATATCTTTCAGGGATAACAATTCACAGAGACACACGGGTATACAGAGGAGTGGACTTCAAAAATTTTAGCAAGGGGTTCTCTGCCTGATTGCTGGGTGGGTGTGGCCATGGTGGGGGGGGGACATTTTTGCCCTCCCCAGGTTCCGCAGGCTTTCCTTGAGCCTCTGGGAGGGCAAAAATGGCCTCCCGAGGCTCCAGAGGACCTCTGAAGGCCGGAAATGGGCCCAAACTTCCGGTAGGCCCATTTTTCGCCCTCCCTGAGCCTCCGAGCATGCCCTGCCCTTACCTGCATCCAAAACGGGCCTCAGGACTCCTGGGCGGGGCGTGGCAGGGCCAAGCAAGAGTGGGATTTGGGGGATCCCCAAACTGCACAGAATCTTAGCTAGAGGTTCTCCCGAACCCCTGCGAACCCCCACCAGCCCACACCTGGGTATCCATATGTATACATAGATACACAGAAAGTCAAGCCCAAAAAAAACCAAACAAACCTGGGGTTATGACATTGAGAGAAAATGGCAGAAAGAAATGAGATGAAGCTGACTAAGAAATCCACCACAAACTCTGAACTCAGGTTGCAGAACTATGAGATAAAAATCCTTCCTCCACCCCACGGGGAGCTGCAGCCTTGCAAACTGCAATATGGAATTTCTGCCAATTGAGCTGCAGTGCATCCGAGCCAAAAATGAAAGAAAGAAATCTGTGCCCAGGGAGGAAGCGGGAATAGAATAGAATAGAATAGAATAGAATAGAATAGAATAGAATAGGGGGTAGCGTAGAGTAGAGTAGAGTAGAGTAGAGTAGAGTAGAGTAGAATAGAATAGAATAGAATAGAATAGAATAGAATAGAATAGAATAGAATAGAATAGAATAGAATAGAATAGAATAGAATTCTTTATTGGCCAAGTGTGATTGGACACCCAAGGAATTTGTCTTAGGTGCACATGCTCTCAGGGTACATAAGGAGAATAAAATACATTCATCGAGAATAAAAAGATACAACACTTCGTGATAGTCAAGGTTACTAATAACCTATCAAATCGTACTAGGGAACAAATAAAAACAATATAAATGAAAAGGTATAAGCGACATGGTTATAGTCATAAGTGGGACGAGATAGAGAGAAGAGAAGGATAATAGTAAAACAGTCTTAGTAAATTATTTGACAGCGTTGTGGGAATTAGTCGTTTAGCAGCGTGATGGCAATCCTGCCACTGAAGCTCCCTGAGTGACTCTGAGCCAGTTCACGCTTCATCCAACCTTCTTTTGGGGAAAACGGGAGGAAGTACCACATGCTCCTTCCTTGGAGCACAATTTTTTAAAAAATCAATCATCGGCAGCCTTTCCTACATCATCGTTCTGAGACCAGTCAGAATTCTTGGCTGACCTCCCTATTCCTACCAGTTCTCTCCGTCTAGCGTGCAGCCTTTTTTTGGTCTTCTTATGTCTTCCCTTTCAGATTTTAATTTCAGCCCCTGCGTTTCTATTTCAGAAGTGGATTCACAGAGCTCTGCAGACAGACCACAGGTACAACATCACCACAATGAAGAGGTTAGTTAGAGGATTTTCTTGTTCCTTGGCTGGAGAAATCCTACCCGTGATTTGCAGGTGGTGTGTGGCTTGGCTTGCTTCCCTTACAGGAACAACGCTAGTTTCCTTCGGGGGGACTTAACGAAAAAAATTTTCTGTTTGAAATCAGGGCTCTCAGATTCAAGGACAAACTTTCTACTGTAGAGAAATTCTATGGTTCGCTCACCTTTTCTTTCCCTCCATTTCAGCAAGGATATTGCCAAGGTGAATATTTTCTATGAGCAATTAGATTACTACTCTTGGGATGAGTCTCCGGAATATAACGTAAGTTGGGGAGGAATTCCTCTTTCATGCCTGCACTTTATGCCAGGAAGACAACAACGTCGGAAGCCACTAACCGTACGGTTCATGTTTTTTTATTTGGGGTTTAGGTCACCCTGGTGATGTCCAACATGGGAAGCCAATGGAGTCTTTGGTTTGGCTCTTCTGTCCTCTCGGTGGTCGAGATGTTTGAGTTCCTCGTGGACGTCATCGTCCTATCTCTCATCTTCTTCTACCGGCGGCTTACAGCCAAGAGGAGGCACAAGGTGTCGAGCCCCCCCAAGGTGCCAAGCGTGAGTTTGACTTTGGAGAAATACCGCTACATCGAAGAAGGCTTGGCCACGGACCAAGATGCAGAGAAGTCTCAGGCCAGCTACGAGAATCCATCCTTCGTCCACGACGAGGGACTCCCTCCGTATTCCAAATATAACAAGTTTCAGATGCCGGAATTATATCCCCCTGTGGTTCTTCACCGTTTTAAGCACCAAAAAGACCAAGGGACGCACCAAGATCCCAAGAGTTAACGGCCACAAGGCCATTCTCAAAAGACAGTTTCTCTCCGGGGGGAAGTGGAGCCCTGCGAAGGGAGCGGTGAATTCCCCACCCTTGGAAATGTCATAAGCCCAAAGGATAGGACCCACGGGATTGGGCGTTCGACAGGTGGTGGAATGGGTGATTGTGCTCTTTTAGGTTTTCCTAAGGCAGATCAGTGACTATGCCTGTAAGGGGAAGACAGGACTTCCTCAATGAGCTCATGGAGGTCACCAAAGTCAACAACCCTCCCACCCCTTTTTTCCCACGGACTAGGCAGTTGACACACTGCGTGCTGATGAATTCCTGGATCGACTTGAAAATTGTTTCTTCTTCCTTCTGTTATTTGTGTTGCAACATTTGTCCTATGGATAATCAAGTTTTATTTTCAGCTGTTCCGCAGCCTCTTTGAAAAGAGCAGTCTACTTTTGGTGAGCTGGGGCAGTGGGAGACTGCCTGGCCGTTGTCCTCGACTAGAATAAATTGGATCCTCGACATTTCACAGATTTACTCAGGTTAAATGTTAAACCACTCGCATGTTGTTTTTTTTCTAAAAATACCTCTTAAGTGGACATTTTCGAGGAAACGTTCTGTATCGTCTGCATTAACGGGACCGCCGGGAATCTTTGGGAGGATGCGGATAACAGTCATCCGCGCTCTTCATTTGAGCAAAAAGGACTTTTTGTGCTTGAGTTGACCCATAAAAACCTATGTTGGGCGTTTCTGATGTTCTGTTCCTCTTTGAAAATGTCAAGTCCCGTTTTTCCCTAAGTCAAACAGGCAGAGGCACAAAGCAATAGTTATCACAAGGCAAGTCAGACAGTGTCCAAAAATTAAGTCTAGCTTTTTTCTGAAACTGAATATAATCGAACCTTCAGGCGAGAAAGAAAAATAGCTGCGTGCAGCTACATTTCTGTGATTCACTGGCAATAACAAGCCTTCGGATTGGTCGAATGTGATCCCCCTGCCTGGAACACGTTTCAGTCACCGCTTTTGTTAATTATGCCAAACATCAGCATGATAATTTTTAGGATCAGACTGGAAAGAAAATAAGAATTTCCACAAGCAAAACATCAGTGGTAGAATGTTTGCCAGTTCTCAGCAGAGATAGCTTTGGCATCGGGAACTAAGGAAGCTTTTGCCGTAGACATAAAACAGAGAATTGGGGATATGCCATTACATTTTTTTAAAGAATCAACTCCGCTGTTGGAGGCTAAAAAGCAAATTATATTGGGTGGATCCGTTTTGTCAGTCTTGTTCACAAATTGCTAGACCAGGTGTCTGCAACCTTAAACACTCAAAGAGCCATTTGGACCCATTTCCCACAGAAAAGAAAACACCGGAAGCCACAAAACTCTTCCTGTGCTTGACTATTTCTTCAGCAGCCACAAAACTAGCATACGTAGTTGAATTAAACGTTCTGTTTTCTTCTGAAACTTTTGTTTTCTTGGATTTATCCATGGTTGGCCTACCGGAGGTTGAAAAGCTCAATAAATTGCATGCCGGTGGGTGTCACACATTGGCGGTTGTGACGCATATTTTGAGTGACAGGGAGCCGCAGCAGAGGGGTGAAAGAGCCACAGGCGGCTCCAGAGCCGCAGGTTGCTGACCCCTGTGCTAGACAAAGCAAGTACATACGTTAGCTCAACAACCCATGTCAAATACCCAGTGACACGTATGTGGAGGCATTCTGTGAAATTCATATTCTCTTAACTTCTGATTCTGAACAGAGCCAAAATGGCACCATTCATGGACAAGAGGGAAACTCCAGGAAGCTGGGGGAATCTCTTAAGAATAAGAGTTCAAGAAAAAAACAGAAAGAAAAAAGAATTAAAACAGCTGAGGAGGGAATACTACCAAGGTGCCAAAGAACAAGGAATGGCTAATGATGGGAAAAGGGAGACAGAAAATGGAGTAGAAGAAGAATGCAAAGGGACAGTTTGAAAGGTAGCATAGCTGACAGCCTGAACAGAAACACCCAACCTTGGTCTCATTTGCAGGGACTAATGGCAATTGAAACCAACACACTTTGTAGAAAGGTATCAAGGAACACAAGACACCTTGTTCTAGATCAGGGGTCGGCAACCTTAAACACTCAAAGAGCCACAAAATCCTAACCGGAAGCCCTCCATTCAATTCTGGAGCTGACCGGAAGTCCAGTTCCCCCACCATAGAGTCTCATTCTAACGCGGCATCCTTTTTCCTCTGCTGACCGGAAGTCCAGTTCCCCCACCATAGAGTCTCCTCCTAGCGCGGCGTCCTTTTTCCTTTACCTGCCCTAACCAAAAGCCCTATCAATTGTGGAGCCAACCAGCGACAGGGAGCCGCAGCAGAGGGATAAAAGAGCCACATGCGGCTCCAGAGCCACAGGTTGCCGACCCCTGTTCTAGATCAAGCCAATCTCCTCTTCCAACTGCAAACAGCTGTTCTAGAAAGCCAATATTTTCAACTCCCCCCCCCCTCCATTAGATCTCTGGCAGACAAAGGTGCGTTAACCTCAGGTATGAAAGCTCTGTTTGCCATCAGGGGATTGAACAGACTTCTCTGAATCAGCCTAGGTAGAATTCTGTCATCAGACACCTGTCGCGGTCGCTGTTCCCTTTTCCCTCTCTCCCCTTTCATTTTGATTTTGTTTCTCTTAACGGTTGCGCCGCTATTGAGACCTGGATGTAATTGTAAACATGAATACCTGACTGTAAATTATTTGGGATGTGTGTACGTATGAGTGGGAAGATTAAAAAAAAAAAAATCTGAAACTTTTTTTTTTTTTTTTGCTTACCTGTGTGTGGTTTAATAACTGATTTTCCTTGTATGTTCTTCGCTCGTTCTTTTGATTTTGGAAAGTTGAAACGGCAGACAGGAATTTGTTCAGATTACTTTATGGTCCTTCAGTATCATCAGATCGTCCATCCATCCAACCATCCACTCACATACATATACACATGAACACTAATCGCTTGAGTCAGGGTTTTGGCCACGAAAGCCACGTATGCTATGGGGCCAGATTATTTGTGGGACCGTCACTTTCTGATTACCTCTGCCCATCCCATCAAAGATTTGTCTGTTTGCATTTATTTATCTATTTCTATTATTTCTAATATTTCTATTTCTATTATGCATTTATTGCTTGCATTTACGTGCTTTTGGACTGCTAGGTTGGCAGAATCTGAGACAAGTAACGGGAGCTCACCCCGTTACGCGGCACTAGGGTTTCGAACCGCTGAACTGCCGACCTTTCGATCGACAAGCTCAGCGTCTTAGCCACTGGGCCACCGCGTCCCTGCTTTTACTGGCTTTTAAAATGGTTTTTATTAAGCGCTGCCTAAAATCCCATTTCTGTGAGATGGGCAGCATATAAATATAATAAATAAAGTCAGGGATGAATTTCTGTCCTGAAGAAAGGCTCACCCACACCTCTCTCCCAACTCCGCTGGCTTCCTTGCCACCCACCTCTGATGGACCACGAGGTTTGCTAAACTAGCGTGGGCGTTAGCGCACTTCGTTTCTTGGGCAACCTTGGACAACTTTTTCACAGCTGCAAGGCAACCGTCTGCTACCGGCTTTCCAAATTAGAATGGCAGACGGCAGCTTAAGCCTCTTTATCTTGGTTGAGCTTTTGGTTTGGCTGTTGTTGCAGTGGGTAATGCTTTAAGTTCCAGACAGCGGCGCCAGCCCTAAAAATTGACTGGCAGCCCATTCAACCCCACCAAAAAGAATCGGTCTGACTGAAGTCAAAGAAGGGAAGGCGTATTCTCCAAGACCAACTGGCATGGAAAGGAAAGGATGGGTAGAAAGGCAGGTTTTCTCTAGATCATGTTGTTCTGACTTAGACTTCCAGAGTCATTAAAACACACGGGTAGTCCCAAAAACCTCTTTTATTGCAACAGCTGTGAATTACGTTCATTCACAGCCGAATCCCAATTAGTTGCAAAAAATCCTTTGGGAGAAGTCCTTCGGGATAATCACCAACCTTTAGCTCCCTTGACACGCTGCCAAAGACCTTAATTGGCAAAGCCACACGGAGTCCAGAATCAAACAGAGCTTCAGGCTTTAAGCTGAATCAAATGAACAACCGTTGCTTCCTGCAAAGGCCCACGTGCCTTTGCTCCTCTTTTAAGGCTTATGGGAGGGGCCAATCATCTCCCAACCCTATATCCGAGTCGTCCCTTTTGTTTTAGCTATTCTTTTTTGTTTTAGCTGCGGCAAAGAAAAGGGTCATAAAATGGGGCAAAAATTCACTTCGCAAATGTCTTGCTTAGGAACAGAAATTTCAGGCTCAATTGTGGTCGTAAGTCGAGGACCTCCTGTAAGCTTTTGGACGCTAGGATGCGATAACCTATGGCTTGAGAGTCATCAGATTTACTGAAGTGAATTCTAGTTACATGTCAGTCTACAGAAAGTAAGATGGGATTCAATACTTGTCTTTGCCCCCCGTCTGTTCCTTCAGGGAATTTGACCCCCTTCCCCCCCCCCACACCGCCTTGCAAAGCCATTTGCAGCCCTCACCCTGAAAACAGTCAAGTTCATTTTGGTTTGTGCCACTTGGTGCTCGCTGTCCTTCCTGGAGTGGCTACCTGGCATAAGCTGCCAGTTTCGATATCTGCAGAGAAGGGATGAAATTCTATCACTCTGCCCGTGGAAGCAAATTTCCGTGTTGTCGCAGGCACTGAAATGAAACCCGTTTATAAAATGATTTGAGAAGCCGATAAAAGTCACAGAGTTTGACACGCCAACGAGGAGTAGGTGGACCGAACGCGAGAGTTGGTTGCGTGTAGTGGAGAAGGTCATGAGTGGCCATCATGGCATGGGATTCAGACTGAAATGTTAGGCTCGGGTAACAAAATTCGTAATATTCGCCAACAAAACCGTAAAATCCACACACACCCACGCCCTTGAGCAATGGATACTTTAGCACAACCATAAAAAGCCCCTGCAAAATCTACATACAAGTAATTTAATCTCTCTCCCCAATCTGATATCGGCTTACTTTGTAGAGTGGAAGTAAGGGCTGTTATGGTATGTGAAGAAATTCCTCCTTTTTCAGTTGAAGCCCCATGCTAGAAAATCAGAAAAGGAAAAAGAAAGTTGTTGTATTTGATGAAACTCTCAGTTCAAAATAGGGTCAACATTTTACCCGCATCCTATGCGTCAGTATGGGACGCGGTGGCTCAGTGGCTAAGACGCTGAGCTTGTCGATCGAAAGGTCGGCAGTTCAGCGGTTCGAATCCCTAGTGCCGCGTAACAGGATGAGCTCCCGTTACCTGTCCCAGCTTCTGCCAACCTAGCAGTTCGAAAGCACGTAAAAAAAAAAATGCAAGTAGAAAAATAGGGACCACCTTTGGTGAGAAGGTCACAGCGTTCCGTGCACCTTTGACGTTGAGTCATGCCGGCCACATGACCACGGAGACGTCTTCGGACAGCACTGGCTCTTTGGCTTTGAAACGGAGATGAGCATCGCCCCCTAGAGTTGGGAACGACCAACACATGTGTGCAAAGGAAACCTTTACCTTTACCTGATGCATCAGTGGAGAAGAGTTTCCTTACACAACTGATGATGTTACCTAGTTGGGTAATGAAATGTCTGCAAGAAAACAGCTGAGCTCAGAGAGCATCAAGGGACCCCACAGAGAACAAACTTAATGGATGAGTGGAAAAAATATAAGCAATGGTTCTCCAGCATAGAAACATCAAGCATGGACAATAAACAGAAGATCCAAACCTCTGAACTCAGATCATCCAGCTTTTCTCTTTGGATTCAAAGACAGGCCTCTAAACTCCGCAGGGAAATTCTGACTCACCCCCCCCCCCTCCACCCTATCCGCTTACCATGAGCCCTTGAGTCAAATGCTGACTTTATCCCCGTGCTCAGCTTTGGCGCATCCCATAAATGATGTATGATCCCTCTGTAATACCATAACCCTCAGGGCTTCAAAGTGTGGGCTGGCCTGGGATTCTCTGGAAGTTGCAAACATCTTAGAAAGGTGTATATAGGTGTGTGTCATTTTTAAAAATCTCAGATCGGGCTTGCCCAGGCAAAATGAAATCATTCTTTGATCTCGACAAGCCCAGAGTCACTGGGAATCAGGTGACATATATATATATGAAACATATATATGTTTCCTTCGCACATATGTGCTAGTCGTTCCCGACTCTAGGGGGCGGTGTTCATCTCCGTTTCAAAGCCAAAGAGCCAGCGTTGTTCGAAGACGTCTCCGTGGTCATGTGGCCGGCGTGACTCAACGCCAAAGGTGCACGGAACGCTGTTGCCTTCCCACCAAAGGTCGTCCCTGTTTTCCTACTTGCATTTTTTACGTGCTTTTGAACTGCTAGGTTGGCAGAAGCCGGGACAAGTAATGGGAGCTCACCCCGTTACGCGGCACTAGGGATTCGAACTGCTGAGCTGTCGATTGACAAGCTCAGCGTCTTAGCCACTGAGCCACAGTGTCCCATACTGATGCATAGGATCCGGGTAAAATGTTGAGCCTAAAGAGAGTTTCATCAACAACTTTCTTTTTCCTTTTCTGTTCTTCTAGCGTGGGGCTTCAACCGAAGAAAGAAGAATTTTATCACACCACAACAGCCCTTACTTCTACTCTACAAAGTAAGCCGATATCAGATTGGGGAGAGAGATTAAATTACTTTGTACGTAGATTTTGCAGGGACTTTTTCTGGTTGCGCTAAAGTATCCATCACTCAAGGGCATGGGTGTGTGTGGATTTTACGGTTTTGTTGGCGAATATTACTGAACTGCCGATAAGCTCAGTGTCTTAGCCACTGAGCCACCCTTATATATATGTACATATATATAAATAATAATGATAGAAACAAATAAAAATTAAAAGGACGAAACTAAGTTCTTGTTCAGCCCCTAAACCCTATGAAAATTCATGGAGAGGTCCACATATCATTGACTAATCTACACAAATGGCATCAAAAAGTTAGAATGAAAAAATGTTGAGGGGGAAGGCATTGCCAGAAAATTATCTGGATGGCCACTGTTTTCAATTCGTTTTCTCCATCTCTTTAAGATGCCAAAGATAGCATGGGGTAGCAGTTCCCATGATTGAAATAAGATCTCCCCAGCTCAGCCCCTTACAACCACTGTAAGTTTCCCAGAAACCTATAGGTTGAGTTCTCCTAACCTGTTTGGGTGGGGTAGTTTCAATCCGACGTATTCTGGAAGCTCAGCCATTGTATGAACCATGACAATAACCCATAATATGCTTCATTTGTTTGAGCTTCACCTAAGAACCCATCCATTAAGATAGATCCCTAGTAAACTCAGTTGCGCTTAATTCAGCTAAACTCTCTGTGACCAATTTATTTTATTGATTCCAGCGGTATCAAAACCCAGCCAGCTTTATCTGGAGGCAAACCAAGACAAAATCATTATGGTCTGGATAGAATAATACGAAGGCCCCTCACAAGGCCGCAATCGAGAGATTTGTCTTTGCAAGCATCTTCGGTGAGGTCTTAATCTATTTATTTTTTTTTTTGTTATAAATTACACATACTTTTGTTTTGCTGTTGGTCTGCGTATGCTTATGAAAGCCGTACGTAGCCACTTATTACCCAAGGTTGTAATTTACTGTTCCCTGTTCCAGGACTAAAACTGGCCAGAGAGACAAGTCAGTTTCAATCAAAGTCAGCAAAGCGATACGGAAGCTTCCCATGTTACAGAACTTCTTGGTTTCGGCAGAAGGGCATGCATGGCGTAGGCTTGGCTGCATTTGGGATGGGGTTACAGAACTGAAACTGAGTTTGTGAGGGGAATTTCAGGTCAACGGGGTTGAAAGAGGAACGTGGTGCATGGGTGAAACGATGAGTTGGCCAAGACAAGGAAAAGGTGAAGCAATGGGAAATGTTTGAAGTGACATATCTGCTGTTTTGCTCAAATGCCCCTTGGCTTCACCTGTTATTTAACTTCCAGGAATGGCTGTCACTTCAGAAAGAGTGAATCTAAATCCCCCTTCTTTTGAGAGCCATCGATAATCATCCTGGCCCTAGAATCCCAGCCGATCCCGTAACACTCACGTTCAGTCTAACCTGCCTTGTAAAGCAGGCAAAAGGACGGAAGGAAAAATAGAAGAAAATTAATAGTACCAGATTTTTGTCGGTCTCATGCAACTGGAGGATTAGTAACCACTGGAATATTCCTGCCTGCTAACAAACTAACTGTAAAAAAGATGTGGAGACTCTAGAAAGAGTGCAGAGAAGAGCAACAAAGAGGATTAGGGGACTGGAGGCTAAAACGTATGAAGAACGGTTGCAGGAACTGGGTATGTCTAGTTTAATGAAAAGAAGGACTAGGAGAGACATGAGAGCAGTGTTCCAATATCTCAGAGGTTGCCCCAAAGAAGAGGGAGTCAAGCTATTCTCCAAAGCACCTGAGGGCAGGACAAGAAGCAACGGGTGGAAACTCATCAAGGAGAGAAGCAACCTGGAATTAAGGAGAAATTTCCTGACAATCAGAACAATTAATCTGTGGAACAACTTGCCTGCAGAAGTTGTGAATGCTCCAGCACTGGAAGTTTTTAAGAAGGGATTGGATAGCCATTTGTCTGAAGTGGTGTGGGGAATCCTGCTCTAAGCACGAGGTTGGACTAGAAGACCTCCAAGGTCCCTTCCAACTCTGTTATTCTATTCTATTCTAACTGACTTTGGGGTGTCTATGGAGATTCTCAATTATCCAGGTCACGGTTGTTGCCAAAGTGCTTTTTTCAAAATGAGGTCCAGGCAGAAGAAGGACATCATGGCAACCAAAACCTAAGGGACCGGTTTGGATAAAACTCAACAGCAGTTTTTTGTATAGCTGTTGATAAAAATGGGATCGCCAACAGGATAGCCAACGTCCAATGACGGATATGGAAGAAGAAGAAGGAGGAGGAGGAGGTGGTGGTGGTTATTCCTAACTGGATGGAATGGAAGAAGTGTAATGCAGAGAATGTAAGCAAGCATCTATTGTGAACAGTCACCACAAGATCTGGAGATTAAAGGAGAGCGAAGTCTCCGATTTTCAGGTGCCGTCACCCAAAAAACAGTGTGAAATGATCAAGAGATGGCCAGGTTTAAATTCCACACTGCGATCCTCACTCATTCAAGAACTACCAGCTGTCAAATATGGTTATCCATTTCTGGAATATGATGGTTTCTCCATCGTCCTGTTCATTCTTTGTCTCAATCGGAACCTTACTCAGCGCATGTTGCCAATCTCGCTCGAGAGGTTGCCGAAATCTCATGAAATTAGGGTGGGGTGATGATGGCACATCTGAACATCACGGTTTCTGCCCTTCATTCCGTCTTCAGTGAATTCCCCAAAAGATAGAACGGAAATAGGAAAACGGGTTTGGTCTTAAGCCTCTTAACTGGTTCGTTCTGGATGACTTAAAACGCAAGCAGGCATGCCTGGAAGAGACTGAATTCCCAATAAATTAAGGTTGAGAAACATCATTCCAGTATCATCCTATAAGAAAAGAAAAGCAGAAAAGGAACATGAAGACGAGTGGGAACGCTGTGTCCCAGAGAAGGCCACGTGGCTAAAACTCCTAGCTGGAGCACAGATATTGTATTTACTTGGTCCCACATCCTGATCTTGAACATCTTATTCCAAAAGACGTTGTTCCTTCTGAAACAAATCATTTAACTTGCATGGAAGGGAAGAGGATCATCTCCTAAGGTCACTGAAAAATCTGGGCGTGTCTTTTTATATATATCTATACTTCTTTTCCGCACCTTCTTTAATTTTCCGTGTGCGTGTTCTGCGAAAGAAAAATGGGGCAATAACACTCCACGGGGTGAGTCACTCCATTGGCTGCTCTGGAAGGCTCAGCCTCCTTGAGCATTTGACCTAGGGTCAAGCTATCTTATTTTTCTTTTCCTGGTTTGCTAATGGAATGACTTGATCATGACCTACTTGCCTGGGCTACTAAAAATGCCACCTGGAGTTGTCCAAGACGACGAATAATTTCTGATTTCCCCCTTTCAAATAGAAGATGCCGTCAAACCCAACAGCTTTTGATTACAGAAGTCTGTACTGTAAAGAAGTCCGCCCCCACTTTTGATCGAACCACATATCTAACAGAAGTTTTTGAGAACTATTTCCTCATCTCCGGGACATCAGCCCATTGTCAGAAGGCAAGCTGACTCTTTCTCATGTCATTGTGGCTTAACTAGCCTGACAAAATGTTAAGTGACTGTTTCACCTCTGGGTCCCCTCCACAGTTTCTTCCCTCTGACTAAACTCTTCCTTTTGATTGCCAAATTGCCGCCTTTGCAGGTGGTTTTCCATTCCTCGAGACTAGAAATGGCCCATGACCTCAACTGATAAACACCCTAAGATCACCTCATTCACCATCAGTGTTTACGTTTGAGCCAGGGGACAATCAGCGGACAAGGAGAGAAAACAAAGAAACTGTCATGATGAACCTCCCCGGTTCATCCTTCCGATGTAATGAACATGTCATCAAGTATAGATAAATGAAAGAACCCTCCGTTTATTTTAGATAATAATATTTTGTTCTTTATTTTTCTTCCCTCTATGTCGTTGCCTCTTTTCTTTTGAACTCCGGAATTAACTTGTAGACCTTCACTGAAAAAAAACATGTTAGAATAGAATAACAGAGTAGGAAGGGACCTTGGAGGTCTTCTAGTCCAACCCTATGCTCAGGCAGGAAACTCTACACCATCAGACAAAGGGTTATCCATTAAGAATAGAGAATAGAGAGTAGAGTAGAGTAGAGTAGAGTAGAGTAGAGTAGGAGTTGGAAGGGACCTTGGAGGTCTTCTAGTCCAACCCCCTGCTTAGGCAGGAAACCCTACACCACTTCAGACAAAGGGTTATCCAACCTCTTCTTAAAAACTTCCAGGGTTGGAGCATTCACAACTTCTGGAGTTAAGTTGTTCCACTGATTAATTGTTCTCGCTGTCAGGAAATTTCTCCTTAGTTCTAGGTTGCTTCTCTCTTCTTGTCCTGCCCTCAGGTGCTTTGGAGAATAAGTTGACTCCCTCTTCTTTGTGGCAACCCCTGAGATATTGAAAGACTCATGTCTCCCCTAGTCCTTCTTCTAGCCATGCCCATTTCCTGCAAACATTCTTCATACATTTTAGCTTCCAGTCCCCTAATCATCTCTGTTGCTCCTCTCTGCACTCTTTCTAGAGTCTCCACATCTTTTTTACATCATGTTCTTAAAAGAAGAGTTGATGATAAATAGTGTGTATGTGTGTGTGTGTGTGTGTGTGTGTGTGTGTGTGTGTGTGAGAGAGAGAGAGAGAGAGAGAGAGAGAGAGAGAGAATATCTTGGACTGAATGGACTCCAGATCTAATTCCACACATTTCAGTTAATATGGAATAATTCCCCAGAAGATGAGTAGAGTAGAGTAGAGTAGGGTAGAGTAGGGTAGGGTAGGGTAGGGTAGAGTAGAGTTGAGTTGAGTTGAGTTGAGTTGAGTTGAGTTGAGTTGAGTTGGAAGGGATCTTGGAGGTCTTCTAGTCCAACCCCTGCCCAAGACAAAAAACCCTATACCATTTCAGACAAATGGTTGTCCAATCTCTTCTTAGAAGCCTCAGTGTTGGAGCACCCGCAACTTCTGGTGGCAAGTCGTTCCCTCCATTATTGAAGGCCCTTTTTCAAGAACTCAAGGGAAAATGTTAGTGGTAGATAGAGACAAATCATAGCTCAGTGCACACACACACAAAAATCTGTACTCAAAGGGTCCCGGTGTGTCTTTTTCATCCAGGCCACTCTACCTTATGGGAATGATTTTTCTCAATCATTCATTATCTGAACCCCTTCAAGGTGGCAGATGGCAGGTGGCATTCACAAAAGGCCTAGTAAAGCAGATCTCATCTCCAGAGAAGGAAAGACTGTCTTATTGGTTCTCCATATGGATCACGGGTGTATAAATGGAGGATGTGCGTAAGGTAAAAAAAAAAAAAAGGCTTGTGGTTATACCAAACTATCACTGTGCTTGACCAATGATATTGACCAAATATATATATTGATTTGCCTCTCACTAAACCAGAGGTAGGCAACCCATGGCTCTGGAGCCGCATATGACTCTTTCATCCCTCTGCTGCGGCTCCCTGTCGCCGGTCAGCTCCACAATTGATAGGGCTTTCGGTTAGAACAGGTAGAGGAAAAAGGACGCCGCACTAGGAGGAGACTCTATGGTGGGGGAACCAGACTTCCAGTCAGTTCCAGAATTGACGGGGGTCTTCCGATTAGGACCTTTGTGGCTCTTGGAGTGTTTAAGGTTGCCGACCCCTGCACTAAACCAAGGTAGCCCTGGTCTCAAGTTGTTGTTTTCCTTGAGGTTTTAAATAAATAAAAAGCAGTGGCCAATAATAATAATAATGTTTGGACAAAGACTCTGCCCTCATCCTTTGGGTTCCATCCAACAAAATTATCCCAGTGTTTTCAGACCTGCTTGGTAATTATGGTCCATAGCTTTGTTTTGTTTTGGTCTTTGGGTATAATTATTACAAACCGTGGCTGGAGGGATGGGTCATTTCATCCAAGGATTTGATTGCTTGGATGCTTATAAAAGGGCGACTAGGTGGTTCCAGAAAAATTGCACAAAACAAACCCTCCTGCGGCCGAACCAGATTCATTTTACATCGCTCCAGCGCAGAAATGAAGCCCCTTGTCATCTCCGTGCTGGTTTTGGCTTGCGGTAAGTCAATTCCTCTGCCATTCTTCTTTTGAGAGTGCAATCGTAGGTGCTCTTTACCGTGTCTTTTATTTAAAAACGTGGTTTCGGGAGATGTGGAGAGATTTTTCTCAATTTGTGCCTTCCTTCGGTGGTTGCAATTATGTCCCCTTTTAGACCGGCGGTACGAATTGCTTCCCAGAAAGCTTCCGTGAATGGAGAGGCAGTGACCCTGATTCTGAGTTGGTTCTATCATTGGCACAAAGTTGGTGTGAGGGCATAGCTTCAAGCGTCACCCTGAAGCATGCTGGGAAGGGAAAACGGGCAGACTTTAACTAAGGCAGGCAGGGGTCGGCAACCTGCGGCTCTGGAGCCGCATGTGGCTCTTTCATCCCTCTGCTGCGGCTCCCTGTCGCCTGTCGGCTCCACAATTGATAGGGCTTTCGATTAGGGCAGGGAGAGGAAAAAGGACACTACTCTAGGACGAGACTCTATGGTGGGGGAACCAGACGTCTGGTTGGCTCCAGAATTGAGCAGGGGGCTTCTGATTAGGACCTTTGCAGCTCTTTGAGTAAGGTTGCTGACCCCTGAAGTAAGGCAAAGGAGAGTCTCTATGGCCTTGGGATTCTTTCCAAAGCCCTTTCTGCTTCCCTAAAATGAACAATTCCTCTTTTTCAGGACTGGCTCTTGTGACCAGCACACCACCTCAGTTCAACGAGATGATCCAGCTCATCACTCTCACCTACGGCCTGGCTAACTTCACCAACTACGGGTGCCACTGCGGACCTGGGACTCAAGGCCTTCCTGTAGACGCCATCGACAGGTGAGGGGTACCTCCATTTTTTCATCCAACGGGCTGAATGCATCCATCTTTGCCTAAAATCCAGGGGTGCATCGGGATTCTCATGCTGAAAAAGATAGATTCAAATAGTAGCCTAATACAGGTGGACTGTCCTAAGGATTTCACTGGAGTGGGAGAAATGAGAAATCAATGGGTGTAATCAGAGCTGGAGTGGACTTCTTTGGGGTAACACCCTTCTTTTTTCTTGAACTCCATCTCCAGTTTTTAGAAACTCTGCTGAGCGTCTTCAAACTGCGAGCGGCATAGACACGTAATAAACAAACTGACAAAATAACTAATGATGTTCACCCAAGATGCAAACCCACCCAGCCAAAAAAGAAAGTTACCAAGACGAAAACTGGGGAAAAAAAAAAGCTCGTTTTTGCGCACGCCTTGCTGATTTCTTTTCCAGAACAGAACACGTGTTGGGCCAACGAAGGTTTAATTCAGCCCACCCCACCCCTGAATTTTTGAATTTATCTATTCTTAAAATTAGTACATTTCATTTGCTTACCAAAAATTTGCCAGCGCTAAAGAAGAAGCCTCTGGGTGAATTATACCTCCAGATCCAAAGAAGGAATGAATTACTGATTTCAGATATTTCCTCTCCGCTGTGGCATCTATCTCGAACAGGCATGGTCTTGCAGATAACTCCCATGTCAAAATGAATTATTTGCCCTGCAAAAACAGTCAATCATTGGTTGGCAGATATAGGCAGGTCTCCGTTCAATGCGAAGCGGTGAAGAACTCTGCCAGCCTACCTCCCTTAGGCGTACGCCATTCCGTATTGCCTTCAGCTGCATTGAGAATAGAATAATGTAGGGTAGGGTAGGGTAGGGTAGGGTAGAGTAGAGTAGAGTAGAGTAGAGTAGAGTAGAGTAGAGTTAGAAGGGACCTTGGAGGTCTTCTAGTCCAACTTCCTGCTTAGGCAGAAAACCCTACAACACTTCAGACAAATGGTTATCCAACCTCTTCTTTAAAAACTGTCCAGTGTTGGAGCCTTCACAACTTCTGGAGGCCAATTGTTCCACCGGTTAATTGTTCTCACTGTCAGGAAATTCCTCCTTAGTTCTAAGTTGCTTCTCTCCTTGATTAGTTTCCACCCGTTGCTTCTTGTCCTGCTTTGGAGAATAAGTTGACTCCCTCTTCTTTGTGGCAGCCCCTCAAATATCGGCACACTGCTATCATGTCACCCCTAGTCCTTCTTTTCATCAAACTAGACAGACCCAATTCCAGCAACCTTTCTTTATATGTTGCAACCGTTCTATGTATGCTAAGAGATGTTAAGAGATATAGGAGTTGACTTTAAAGTGCAAATAGGTTGGTACTTCCACTGCTTTAATTTCATCTCATTTCTTGGGAATTTTTTCCGCTATAAGATATCGGCTGGCTGGGTGAGAAGGATACATCACGTGTTTTATTTTACTGCTTTTTTATTTTTTATTTAATCTATATAAGAACTTCATCTTCCCTAAACCGAGACTGACCCCCCTGCCTTAAACCATACCAGGACTTAGCAGAGCAACGCAAGAAGTTTGTTCTGTGAGAAGGAGGAGGAGGTGTGACCAAAGGAGCATTGAATGAGCTGTATTCTTTTCTTATTCCATTTCAGCAGAATATTATATTTATTCTAGGTCCTTGGCCAAAATGGCTGTGGACCTAGAGTCTCAGTGCTGCGTA
Source organism: Ptyas mucosa (assembly GCA_012654045.1). Classification (NCBI taxonomy): domain Eukaryota; kingdom Metazoa; phylum Chordata; class Lepidosauria; order Squamata; family Colubridae; genus Ptyas; species Ptyas mucosa. Next base: position 3,171,717 of record WNWU01000078.1, read on the forward strand.
TTAAGAAAACAAAACTGAAGACGTTACGTCATTCTGCGCGAAGGCGTTTGGTGGCCACGCCACTCCTGACTGAGCCATGTTCATTCATTTATCACTTCTGAACTCGACGGGTAAGATCTGACACACGTGCGTTTTCTTTTTCTACCCAAAGGTGTTGCCACAGCCATGACTGTTGTTACAGCAAGGCGGAGATGTACGGCTGCAACCCCAAAGTCCTCTCCTACCGGTTCTACGCCCAGAGAGATAAAATCAAGTGCGGTAAGTTAAAAGAGGACACCGAACCGGAGAATTGGATAAAAAGAGCGTTCTGCGCGAAAGACCAAAACTGGGGAGGAGAAAATCCAGCTAAGCAGACCGCTGGATTGCTTTGGATTTAAACTTTGTGCAACGTGGGAACTCGGACGTTAATGTTTGCAATGTTTGCAAGGATACCAATAAATGGGGACATTAGGACAGGGATGGTAGGCACGCTGGTGCACTTATGCACGCCCCCTTTACAGACCATAGAGTAGAGTAGAGTAGAGTAGAGTAGAGTAGAGTAGAGTAGAGTAGAGTAGAATAGAATAGAATAGAATAGAATAGAATAGAATAGAATAGAATAGAATAGAATAGAATAGAATAACGGAGTTGGAAGGGACCTTGGAAGTCTTCTAGTCCAACCCCCTGCCCAGGCAGGAAACCCTACACCACTTCAGACAAAGGGTTATCCAACCTCTCCTTAAAAACTTCCAGTGTTTTGCATTGTTTTTTGCATTGGCAACTTCTGCAGGCAAGTTGTTCCACCGGTTAATTGTTCTCACTGTCAGGAAATTTCTCCTTAGTTCTAAGTTGCTTCTCTCCTTGATGAGTTTCCACCCATGGCTTCTTCTCCTGCCCTCAGGTGCTTTGGAGAATAACTTGACTCCCTCTTCTTTGGGGCAGCCCCTGAGATATTGGACCCCTTAGGAATGTGGGTGAGGTCAACAGTAGACAGTCTAAGGTTAAAGTTTTGGGGGTTCGGGGAAGAAACTACAGAATCAGGTAGTGCATTCCAGGCGTTGACCACTCTGTTGCTGAAGTCGTATTTTCTGCCATCGAGTTTGGAGCGGTTTACCTTGAGTTTGTATCTATTATTTGCTCTTGTATTGTTGCGGTTGAAGCTGAAGAGTCATTGAAGGTAGGACGTTGTGGCAGATAATTTTATGTGCTACGCTTCGGTCAGACCGAAGGCGGCGTAGTTCTAAGTTGTCTAAGCCCTATGGTATAATATAAGCACATCTGAGGACACATGTAAGCATACGTGTCCTCGTATGTGCATTTAGCCATGGTCTTCCCTCTCCGCAGTCAAATCAAGGGACCGCTGTGAGAAAATGGTGTGTGAGTGTGACCAGAAAACTGCCGGTTGCTTCCAGAAACATCTTTTCACCTACAACCCGCAATTCAGAAATCTCCCAGTGGCCAACTGCAGAGCCCAGCGTCCATTCTGTTGAAGCTCGTTTCTTGCAGGCAGTAGAAGCAGGCGGTAGAAGCAGGCGGTAGAAGCAACCGCCCTCCTCCCGGTTGAGATTCCGCCTGCTTTTTTCGGTCATTTCTCTGCAAAAACGGAATCGCACAGAAACTGCACCCAAAGCTCTCTTTATAAGAAATGAGAAAAGCCAATGATACAATATATATATATATATATATATGCATTAACCTAGGGCAAAATAAATACGTCATCAGCCTCTCTACCCTCTTGTTCTTCATCGCACAATTTAGTCTGGTTTAAAAGCAACTGGTCAGTGGTGGGTCCCAACCGGCTTTATCACCGGTTCTCTTCGTGCACGCACTTGGCGCGCGATCGCCAAACTTGCGCTCCGCGCAAACGCGTTAGTTATCTGCTCAGCTGAGGTGCAGCAATCCACTCTGGGCTAAAAAAGAAGAAATATAGGCAGGAATAACACGGGGGCGGGCGGGAGGGCCCAACTCCCAGACAAAGAGAACCGGTTCGGTGACGTCATATCGTCACCGCTACCGGTTCGCCCGAACCGGGCTGAACCGGGAGAAACCCACCACTGCACCGGGTGCATTACACGGGGATGGAAAAATCACACCCACGGTAGAAAACACGCATCTGTTCGAGTCGGGCGTAAAAAAAAAAAAGACGTATACACATTTTGGGGCAGATTGTGTTGATTTGGCACTGGTTAAAAAAAAAAAAACCAGACTGAAGCCGACGTGGAGTTGAGCAAATGTGAAACAGAGCCAAGCGACGGCATTCACTGCCTCTGTTTTCTCCTCGGGGAAATGATTCAATAAAGCAAATTTACAGTCTAGGATGTGAGATCTGTCAAAAAAACCCCTATTGTGAAATAAGGTCTAATAATACAGGTAGTTTTCGACTTACGGCCGCGATTGAGCCCTGCATTTCTGTGGTTAAACGTGGCAGTTGTCAAGTCAGCTTCGTCCCATTGGAACGACCTTTCTTGCCACAGGTGCAGTGGTGGGTTTCAAAAATGTTTTACTACCGGTTCTGTGGGCGTGGCTTGGTGGGCGTGGCTTGGTGGGCATGGCAGGGGAAGGATACTGTAAAATCTCCATTTCCTCCCCAATCCAGGGGAAGGATACTGCAAAATCCCCATTCCCATCCCAATCCAGGGGAAGGATACTGCAAAATCCCCATTCCCACCCCAAT
>WNWU01000078.1:3174379-3201885 GCA_012654045.1 Ptyas mucosa
ATCCAGGGGAAGGATACTGCAAAATCCCCATTCCCACCCCAATCCAGAGGAAGGATACTGCAAAATCCCTATTCCCACCCCAATCCAGGGGAAGGTTACTGCAAAATCCCCATTTCCTCCCGATCAGCTGGGACTTGGGAGGCAGAGAATAGACAGGGGCGGGGACAGTCAGAATTGTTACTACCGGTTCTCCAAACTACTCAAAATTTCCGCAACCGGTTCTCCAGAACCGGTCAGAACCTGCTGAAACCCACCTCTGCACAGATGGCTAAGTGAATCACTGCCGTTCTTAAATTATTCACACAATTGGGAAGTGAATCGGGCTTCCCTCCCTCCCCCCCCCCCACATTGACTTGGCTTGTCAGAAGGTCGCGAAAGGGGATCACGTGACACCCTCCCCCCCACCCACCCCCGGGATACTGCGACCGTCATAAATATGAGCCCGTTGCCAAGAGTTTGAATTTTGATCACGTGGCCATGGGGTTGCGGCAAAGGTCGTAACTCTGAAAAACGGCCGTAAGCCTCTTTTTTTTCAGTGCTGTTGTAACTTTGAACGGTCACTAAACAAACTGTTGTAGGTTCGAGGACTAGCTGCACACGCATAAACGAACGTACAACCCAAAACACATCTCATCTCTCATAGGTAGAACTCCCCCTTCTTTGCAGGTTGAGAAATGACGAAGAGATAAGGGGTAAGAAAAACGGCTGAACAGGCAGCTCTCGTCTTACCACCATTCGTTTGGTGACCGTTCTGATTTTCAACGGCACTGAAGAAAATGGCTGACAATCGGTCCTCGCCTTTACAACTGGTGCATATGATATTTGGGTGCTTGGCAACCAGCCTGTATTTCAATCAATCAGAATAGAGCTGGAAGGAACCTTCAAGTCCGACCTTCTGCTCGAGCAGGAGACCCTATACCAGGAATCTGCAACCTTAAACACTCAAAAGAGCCATTTGGACCCATTTCCCACAGAAAAGAAAACACCGGGAGCCACAAAACCCTTCCCGTGCCTGACTATTTCTTGAGCGGCCACAAAACTAACATACGTAGTCGAATTAAACGTTCTGTTTTCTTCTGAAACTTTTCTTTTCTTGGATTTATCCATGGTTGGCCTACCGGGGGGTTGAAAAGCTCAATAAATCACATGACAGTGGGTGTCACACATTGGCGGTTGTGACGCATATTTTGAGTGACAGGGAGCCGCAGCAGAGGGGTGAAAGAGCCACATGCGGCTCCAGAGCCACAGGTTGCTGATCCCTGCCCTATACCATTTCAGGCAGGTGGCTGTCCAATTTTTTCTTAACCACCCCCACCCCCAGTGATGCAGCAACCACAACTTCTGGTGGCAAGCAGTTCCACTGGTTAATTGTCCTCATTGTTAGGACGTTTCTCCGTAATTCCAGGTTTCTTCTCTCCTTGGTTAGTTTGCATCCATTGGAAACATTTACAATGATTGCAGCATCCGTGTGTATGTGTGTGTGTATGTGTGTGTGATTTGCAACCTTCCTAGCTGGCTTCTGACAAAAATCCATTAAGCAAGTGGGGATTTGCTTAATGACACGATTCACTTAACAACTGTAGCAATTTGCTTAACAGTCACAGCAAACAACAAAAAAGGTCACACAATCGGGCACAGGTCTCTTAACAACCACCTTACATTACAACACACCGTATTTTTCGGAGTATAAGTCACACCTTAGTTTTTGGAAAGGAAAATAAGAAAAAAGCTGATTGGCCGGTGGATCGGCCTCCCGGAATACCCCCCAATCAGCTGCTCCCAGAGGTGAATTTTAGCAACAGGTTCCTTGGTTGTGAGCTCTTTGCCTTGCTTTTTTTTCTGCCTCTGAAACTTCTGTGAAACTGTTTCAGAAAAAACTTTTTTTTCTGCCTCTGAAAGCCTCCGAAACAGAGCTTCAGAAAAAAAGCCCCTGAAGCTCAGGCTTTTTTCCTAAGCTCTGTTTGGAGGCTTTTTTCTGAAGCTCTGTTTCAGAGGCTTTTTTCTGAAGCTCTGTTTCGGGGGCTTTTTTTTGAAGCTCTGTTTCGGGGGCTTTTTTCTGAAGCTCTGTTTGGAGGCTTTTTTCTGAAGCTCTGTTTCGGAGGCTTTTTTCTGAAGCTCTGTTTCGGAGGCTTTTTTCTGAAGCTCTGTTTGGAGGCTTTTTTCTGAAGCTCTGTTTCGGAGGCTTTTTTCTGAAGCTCTGTTTGGGGGCTTCTTTTCTGAAGTTTCATTTCTGATGCTTTTTTCTGAAGCTCTGTTTGGAGGCTTTTTTCTGAAGCTCTGTTTCGGAGGATTTTTTCTGAAGCTCTGTTTCGGAGGATTTTTTCTGAAGCTCTGTTTCAGAGGCTTTTTTTTGAAGCTCTGTTTCGGAGGATTTTTTCTGAAGCTCTGTTTGGGGGCTTTTTTCTGAAGCTCTGTTTGGGGGCTTCTTTTCTGAAGTTTCATTTCTGATGCTTTTTTCAGGCTCTGAAACCTTCATTTGAGAAGCCGGGCGAGGCTACATTCGGAGTATAAGACGCACCCAGATTTTCACCCTCTTTTTTGGGGGGAAAAAGCTGCGTCTTATACTCCGAAAATATGATAAATTCCAGTTTTAGTTGTGGTCGTGAGTCGACAACTGCTTGAACATATGTCTGTTGCTTAGTGTGCATTTCTAGGCACGGACATTTTTTAAAGCATCAGAAACGTTTGCTCTTTAGAAGCCTGCAATTAATCCCTCCCTAACATATAATTTAATAGCATTACTAAGAAAGCAGAAGTATGAACATTTCAAAGGAAAATATTTTGACTTCTTAACCTTAGGACACAAAGTACTTGTTCTAGCTTACCCAAAAAGAAGACACCTGGCTCCCAGGCCATAAAACTGTTCCCAATAAATTTTATCCCATCAAATATAGCATGACATAATTTCTCACCAATTTAAAAAGAGGCCCAAACCAGAAAAATTACAAGGAAACCATAGTTGGTTTACCGGAAGAAAAATATCTCCCAAGTTTATTTATACTCTTGTAAATAAGGCATTGCTGTCCATCTCTCCCACTCGCCCCCCTGCCAAGATTTTACAAATACTTATATTTTGCTTGGAGATATATTACATTTTTAGCATATTAAACAAGGACTTCTATACACACTAAAAAAAAAATTAAGTGCTTGCAAGAAGAGGTCTGTACCAGTACAAACTCTTCCCTATAACCCTGTTAAAAAAAAAAAACAAAACCATGAAATGATATGAGATTTTTTAAAATAAAAATAACACTTTCTATCAATTCTTGCTGTTTAAAAAAGAGAGAGAGAGAGAGAGAAGGAAGAAAAGATATGATCAAAATATTTTAGCAAGCAATGGAGTGGTACATTTACCAGATTATGGTTAAGAGAGCCGGGCCAGCCGTCTCAATTTCCCCTCAATAGAATAAGGTTGTATCAAGTGTTCTGGTGCATAATTGAAATTCAAATCCCCTTCGGATTTCACCAAAGAGGTTCATTCCATTTTGCCAAGCAAATGAGTTAGTTTTCTGGGAGGCGTTGCCTTGACGTTTCTCTTTCCAGTTTTTAAAAAGACAGAAACCTGATAATGACTTAATCTGCAGGCATATCTCTAGGACAGGAGGGTCAAATTTAAAGTCCGCGGGGCTGGCCTGGAAATACCAAAGGACCAGCCTGCGGTGTTTCTGCTGGCCAAAATGGTGTGTGTCCCCCCCGCTCCCCCCGGCGGCCTCCTGCAGCTCTCTGCTGGCCCAAAATGCACCGGTACGCCCTGTTTTTGGCCAGCAGAGTGCTGCTGGGGGCTGGGGAGGCCGAAAACGGGCCATATGGGGGCCTCACAGGCTGCACTCCCCCCCGCCAGTCCAAGGAGGAGTACTACAATGCTGATCCGGCCCTCGAAGTAATCCAGTTTGACACCCCTGCTCTAAGACTTAAGTTCTCATCTGACAACAAGTCAACAAAGAATGTCAGCTTTTAAATTCCATGTCCGCCAACATTTTTTCTCTCCCAACCACAGCCTCTCCAACCATCCATTCAGAAAGAAAAGGAAGGAAGGGCCCCAAATTATCTGAATTGGACTCCGTGCTAATGCAGCTGCCCTTGGAACGTGTCCCATCAAATCCTAAATTCTCTTTAATAAGATAGATCGGAGGTCGGCAACCCACGTGGCTCTGGAGCCGCATGTGGCTCTTTCATCCCTCTGCTGCGGCTCCCTGTCGCCGGTCGGCGCCACAATTGATAGGGCTTTCAATTAGGGCAGGTAGAGGAAAAAGGACGCCGCGCTAGGAGGAGACTCTATGGTGGGGGAACTGGATTTCTGGTTGGTTCCAGAATTGAATGGGGGGCTTCCGGTTAGGACCTTTGTGGCTCTTTGACCGATCCCTGGGCTAGATCATAGTCTTGAACCCCTGATGAGCCAAGACTAGTAATAGATGGGAATACTGTCAGGTAGCCATTATCACCTTGTTCGTCTTATGTTTGCAACCGGCGTCCAGCTGCCAGCAGCTAGTGAAGACTCCCCGGCTCGCAAGGAGGAAAACCGTAGAAAAACCAGAAATGTTGATCCATTTCTGTGGCTAACCGATGTATTTGCAAGGACGCGCCGTATTGTTCAGAAAATCTGGGGGAATGTGGGAGGGAAACCCTCCTGGCGGGAAGCGTGTTGAAACTGGTATCCGGTTTTGGAGGATGGGTAGAGACGTCGCCTCTCAGATAGACCCAGCTCTTCACAAGTCGTCCCTCCTTTGTTTTTGTGTGTGTTTTGTCACCCAGGACCCCTCGTCCTCTTGGTGACTCTTCTGAGGTTACCATCTGGAGGCGAAAACTATCGGTAAGAAGGATGGAAATGAAGGCTACGCCGGTTGAGTTTTTCGGGATTGTTGGATGCCATGTGAGAAAAGTCCCGGAAGATGTCAAGGTAAGTGGCATCTCCTGCAGGAGAAAGAAAAACACAACACTTGGCATTGATCACACCAATTTAAAGGAGAAGGTGGGGTTTCATGCACGTTGGTTTTCCTCCTGGCAAATACAGCATCTCGGGTAAGCTCAGTTTCTTGGGAGAAGAAGGGGGGAAGGATGCCCGAGAACCCTGGCCATGTTCACACATCCCATTAAACCATGATTTAAGTCCAGAAACCACATTGACTGGGTCCATGCCATATGATAAGTGGTAAACAGTAGCTTGTAAATCTCCCTGGCTGAGGATATGGCATCTAAAGGTAAAGGTAAAGGTTCCCCTCGCACATATGGGCTAGTTGTTCCCGACTCTAGGGGGCGGTGCTCATCTCCGTTTCAAAGCCAAAGAGCCAGCGCTGTCCGAAGACGTCTCCGTGGTCAGGTGGCCGGCATGACTCAACGCCAAAAGCGTACGGAACGCTGTTCCCTTCCCACCAAAGGGGGTCCCTATTTTTCTACTTGCATTTTTTTTTTTACGTGCTTTCGAACTGCTAGGTTGGCAGAAGCTGGGACAGGTACCGGGAGCTCACCCCGTTCCGCGGCACTAGGGATTCGAACCTAGTATGGTATCTAGGACTAATGTAATCAGTGGTACCAATTTTCTTGATTGGGCCATCACACAAACCGCACAGTTTTGCGCGAAAAGCTCCTTGCACGGCATGCTACTTTTCAGTTTCAGGGTGTCAACAGAGCCCAACCATTTCGGGTGGAAAAGGCAGAAATTACAGGCAAAGCAGAAAAGCGTGTTTTCCTCAACTTGATAGTGACGTGCAAATTATCTGGAAGGCAAAACCAAAAACCGTGTTCTGTAGAAGCACATCAGAGGCCTGGAGTCATTTCCTGAAGGAACTCTCCGGGGAAATTCTCCAGGAATCCTAACATCTCTTCTTGGCTCCTGATTTCCTCCTGAATTTTGATCAAAGGGATATTTCAAGCATTAAATCCCAAACCAGGAGTCTGAACTGCTTCTCCCATAGCATTCTGTGGCAGGGTTCCTTTTTCCGCCCCCGCTTTTGAAATCTCCCAGTTCAGATTTTTATCAGTGATGCATCTGTCCGCAATGTTCAAACATTGCAAAAAGGGAAAACAAACGTTGATAAAAGCTACATTTTGTGTGTATGCGGGTTCCTTCTGCGCGCCATCTGTTACTGGCGTGTTTTACTCTTTTAACGTTATTAGCAAAACGTTTCGTACCCAACAGCTTGTTACAATTGTCCAGATGATTACAGCCTTAATTTTTGTATACGATGTGGAAAATGGAAACCAAGCAGGAGTTTTAAGAAACTGCTTTCCCAGCTGGAAACAAGATCGAATGATTTGAAAACTTGGATTTGAGAGCCTTAGATAGTACAGTGGTCTAAAGCCCTGTTATTAACATCAGCTGCCTGCAATTATTGCAGGTTCGAATCTCACCAAGGCTCAAGGTTGACTCAGCCTTCCATCCTTTCTAAGGTAGGTAAATTGAGGACCCAGTTTGTGGGGGCAATAAGCTGACTTTGTATAAATATACAAAAGTATGAAGGCTATTGCTTAGCGCAGTGTAAGCCGCCCTGAGTCTCCGGAGAAGGGCGGCATATAAATCAAATTTAAAAAAAAAAAAAACAACTCCCACGTCTCAGAAGCATTTTTGGAAAACTGGAAAAAAGCCTCAAAAATGTCAACCCACCAGCATTTCTGGCTGCAGAGTGAACTTAGCTAGGCTCTGCCCCCAAAGAGGTGTGAATTCTTCCATCTTTCTTTATATATCCACATCACTTTCAATGAACGTTATGTAAAAGGATAGTAGTTTACACATCACAACCTGTTTTCGACTTATCGTTTGGAGCAGATTTCCACATGGTTGGGAAATGGACAGATCTGAGCAGGCCTACTGCGACCCATTAGAGAGCAGGAGTGAAAGAGAAGCAAATCTAATGGACTGACACTTTTTTGAGAGTTTTTAAGAGCAGCCAGGAACCCCCCCCACCAAGGAAATAGCGCAGCTGTAGTTTATGCAGTGAGAAGATTACATTGGCAGAGAAAGGCAATTAAGGGGAGGGAGATCCTTATATTAATTGGAAATAAATTGGAAATAAATAAATAAATAAAATGTTAGGCCGGGTGCAGAGAAAGCTAAATTTATCTCTTTTCGTTGCTGTCCACCCAGTGATCAGCAGGAAGCTTTGGATAATTGAAAATCATCATCATCATCATCCTTAAGCTTGGCTCTAGGAATTGCCCCTAATCCTTTCAACTTAAATCTTTACACACGCACAAACCAGACTGAGGAGAAACTCCTGTAATTTTCAGGTTAACAACAGTAGGAGCTTCAGTTAACACTAAGGAGAAATTTCCTGGCAGTGAGAATAATTAATCTGTGGAACCACTTGCCTCCAGAAGTTGTGAATGCTCTAACACTGGAAGTTTTTAAAGGAGAGATTGGACAACCATTTGTCTGAGGTGATGTAGGGTTTCTTGCCTGAGCAGGGGGTTAGACTAGAAGGCCTCCAAGGTCCCTTCCAACTCTGTTATTCTGTTCTGTTCTATTCTATTCTATTCTATTCTATTCTATTCTATTCTATTCTATTCTATTCTATTCTACTCTACTCTACTCTACTCTACTCTACTCTACTCTACTCTACTCTACTTCTATTCTGTCCTGTCCTGTCCTGTCCTATTCAACTCTACTCTACTCTACTCTACTCTACTCTACTCTACTCTACTCTACTCTATTCTAGTAAGGCAGAAGTTCCTTTCCACATTATCACCAGGGTGTTGTACCGAAGTTGTTTCCATTTGTGTGACTGCGTTGAGCAAAAGGGAGACAAGCCAAGTCGAAACATTATTAATGGGCCAGGCATTAAAAAAAAGTGGGGTCTTTATCAAGGCCGCCCAATGGAGCAGAGGAACATTGTTCTTTGGCCGCTCGTTCTTTTGAAGACATTTCCTCAAGAGGCCCCCGTAGGCCCCCGTTATAAGCAGCTTCTGACGGCTGGTTCCTGCTTGCAAATTTCTTTGCAAATCATCCCTGGCTTTGAGCTTTCAATCCAAAACTGGCTTGGCCTCATCCCAATGGCGATCTGCAACTTGCTTGCCAATGGGAGTTTTTGGCCTGAATTGTTATCTGTGTCTTATCTCTGGAGAAGCCCGCACGATAAAAGGACCGGAGAGGTGAAGTACTATTTCCACTCCCACTCCTTTGAAGTATAGCCCCCATCATGTCCACAGTTGATTCCTTGGGGGATAAAACCCGGTATGTACTTCTCAGTTGGCACGTTGAAAGCCAACAGCTCAACCTTTTGATCTAGTGTCTTTTTTTTTTTTTTTTTGAAAGCGGCTGTAAACTACCTGTGGCGGAACTGTGGCCAGGTGAGACGCGCTGTAAGCCACAGAGCAATCCCGCAAGTCCATGCTTGATTTTGGAAGATAACGGTTCCTGAAGACTTGAGAACTTCTTCCCAAGAATGTCACCTGACATTCTAGTTTTGGAATGTAATTGTAGCCAATTCCACCAGGCTAAATAATCCCTTTTTCACACATCGGAATTGCACTCCCTGCAGTTTTCTTAGCTAAAGGTTTAAGGTTCCCCTCGCACATAGGTGCTAGTCGTTCCCGACTCTAGGGGGCGGTGCTCATCTCCGTTTCAAAGCCGGAGAGCCAGCGCTCTCCAAAGACGTCTCCGTGGTCATGTGGCCGGCATGACTCAACGCCAAAGGTGCGCGGAACGCCGTTACCTTCCCACCAAAGGTGGTCCCTATTTTTTCTACTTGCATTTTTTTTTTTCGTGCTTTCAAACTGCTAGGTTGGCAGAAGCTGGGACAAGTCACGGGAGCTCACCCCGTTACGCGGCACTCGGGATTCAAACCGCTGAACTGCCGACCTTTCGATCGACAGGCTCAGCGTCTTAGCCGCTGAGCCACCGCGTCCCTCCAACACTGAATAATTTTGCCATTGGGGTCCCTGGGAGGTTTTTTTTCACTGCCCGTATCTAGCCTGTATCCCAGGCCACACACATACCTCCCCCCCCCAGTCAAGCATCACAGGTTTCTAACCCTGTTTAGCTTCCCAGTCCAGCCAAGATGGACTCTGGATATTTTGCTTAGATGACCTTAAAACAGATGGGAAGAGTCAAAACCCTCCATCTTTATAGAAGCCACTCTGGGAAACAGGAGCCTTAACATGTCTGCTTGGGAGCTTCCCAGAAACCTCTGATGGCGTTAAACGATGCTGTGCAATATTCAGAAATAAGTTTGCCTAAGGCTCAAGTTCCCAGTTAAGCACCTCTCCAGCTGCAAATTAGGTGGACCTCTTCATCGAATTCAAGCGAATGGAGAAAACAATAGAAGGGACAACTTAAATAATTCCAGTGGGATGCTTTCATAATTCCGTTAAGATCCAAGCCTCTCCCTGCTTCATCACTATTATGACCATTTGCATTGTTGGCTAATGCCAATCTTTTTTATTTTTATTTTTTTTAGGGTGGCGGGTCGTCCCAAAGCTTGAGCGTTAATATGCAGGTGTAAAGCAAGGGGGGAGAAGCGAGAGAGATCGCGAAATAAACACCAAGATGCAAGAAGAAGAGGAGATAAAAGCATTTACTCTAGATTTTTATTAACAGTGTTTCAAGAGACAATAGAAGGAAGAAGAGGAAGGAAGTAAGACATCAGATCATCCGATATTTTTTTTTTCTCTCTCTCTCCCCCTGCCCCCGCCCGCCGCCCCCCCCCCCTGCCCCACTCCCCTGGCTTTTTCTCTGTAGGTGCCAAACTTTTCCTTTCCTTGTTGTTAAAAATCATACAAAGGTAAACAACGTACAGAGAATTCAAAAGTTCGAAAGCAGCACTCAGCAGACAGACCAGGTAAGGGCAAAAAAGGGAGGAAGATAGGAAGTTATAAGAGGTCGGGGGGGAGGTTGTATGTGTGTTTTGTTCCTCCCCCCCCTCCCAAGAAAGAGGAGGAAAATAAAAAATAAAAATTTAAAAAGGAACCGGCATTACAAAGACTGTCTTCAAAGCAAGCCTAAAAGATAAGACGGAGAGATTAAGATGCGGGAATGTATTTACAGTTTCTCAATCCACTATTTCTGGAACTTGAAAACTAGGAGAGGTATATCTGGTGGCTTTCAGAGGTTTCTGTGCATCCAGCTGAAACAGGTGGCTAACTTTCAGGGTGCAAGGATGGAAAGTTGCACGTAAAAACTTCCCTTCCATCCCTCTCCACTGGGTTATTCCACTAAACTACGAGGTTGATTCCCACAATCTCCCCTGGTATCGAAGACATCACAGCAATGGTGGGTTTCAATTTTTTTTTTTTACTACCGGTTCTGTGGCAAGGGAAGGATACCGTAAAATCTCCATTCCCACCCCACTCCAGGGGAAGGATACTGCAAAATCCCCATTCCCTCCCGATCAACTGGGACTCGGGAGGCAGAGAATAGATGGGGGCGGGGCCAGTCAGGATTTTTACTACCGGTTCTCCAAACTAACTCAAAATTTCTGCTACCGGTTCGCCGGAACTGGTCAGAACCTGCTGAAACCCCACCTCTGCATCAAAGATCATCAAGTGATTTGGCTGAATATTTCACTCTTAACTCAGGGCGTGGGAAAAAAGCAAGAACTACCACTCAACTACACGTCTCTCTCCCCTTTTATTTAATTCAGTGCTGTTGAAATAGGAAGTATAGGACCCCTGGCTTGGGAAAGGGCCGGGATTCTAATACGGCGTTCTAACGTTGTTAATACCAAAAAATGCCTTCCTTTTCTAGTATAAAAAATAAATACGTTTTCCTTGAGGTGAGGATGCCCAGCGTTGTGGAAAACAACCCGGTGTCGTTTCCCACGAGCCGGTTTAGTTCCTTAAGGAAAGAATTTCTTTACCCCCTTGTGTCTCTCTGATCAGGTTTAAACCCGATGCCTTTTCCACACGGTTTACGGTACTGTACTGTACTGGTTAAAGCAGCGTTTCTCAATTTTCAGCCATTTGAAGACAGGTGGACTTCAACTCCCAGAATTCCCCAGGCAGACACCCCCGGTTGGATGGAGAATCCTGGGACTTCGAGTCCACCTGTCTTAAAAGTGGCCGAAGTTGAGAAACACTGGGTTAAGGCACAGGACAATGGGTAGGAAGACCCCCAGTTCACGGTCAGCCTCGGCTATGGAAGCACCACTAGAGCGCCCGCCACATGCTCCCTCTCTCGGTCCAGCCCTCTGCATAAGGGAAGTTATGGGAAAAACCAGAAATCGAACCTGCTGCCTTGAGTGTTGCGGTCTGCCAGCAGCCTGCAGAGCTGGCAGCAGAGTCGGACAGTGAGGAGGCTGGGGAGGGACATGGGCCAGTCCTGGAGTCTGGGGAGGGCTCGGATGAGGGCTCTGCGTCGGAGGCAGAGAAAGGGCCATCTCGGAGGTAGGTGCTGCCTCCAGAGCCTCCAGAGTCGGACCTCAGCAAGGCAGAGGAAAAGGGGGAGCCTGTTCCCAGTGCGCGCATGCGCAGAGCTCCCAGAAGGCAAGAACAGTTAAAACAAAAGGGACGACTCAGGAGTAGGGCTTGGAGATGATTGGCCCCTCCCATAAGACTTAAAAGAGGAGCAAAGGCACGTGAGCCTTTGCAGGAAGCAACGTTGTTAATTCTGTGCAGTTTAAAGCCTGAAGCTCTGTTTGATTCTGGACTCCCGTGTGGCTTTGCCAATTAGGTCTCTGGCAGCATGTCAAGGGAGATAAAGGTGGGTGATGATCAGCCTTATCCCGAAAGGACTCTTGAGAACTTTTCGGGGCTCACCTGTGAATGAACAGAATTCACAGCTGTTGCAATAAAAGAGGTTTTCAGGACTCCTCGTGTGTTTTACTGACTCGGGAAGCCTAGGACAGAACGTTGAGCTCCTTGAGGACAGGCAGGAATCTAAATCTAATGAAGAAATCCCCAAAAGGACTCAGCGTTAAGGTTGCACCCTTAAGACACGCAAAGTGAGAAAATGCCAGGCCTGACTGACTCAACCAGATGTCTTCCTCTGCTTCGGGATGGGAAAGTGGATTACAGCACTTCCTATTTCTCAGGCAGCTTGATTCCTGGTTTTTTTCCATGGAAGGAAATAACTTTTTCCCAGCTTGCGTCACTATGGATGTTGGGAGGCCAGGTGTACAAACCCAACCAGGGGCGGGGAGACATTCTGGCTCTGTTTATCCTTTTATTTATTTTTTTCCCCTTGAAACACTCCTGCATTCACAGCTGTCAGCTCCTGCCCCCTGGTGGTACAGCTGTGTACTGCAGGCAGGGAAAGCGACATTGCGCAATGGAGGCAATGCTATTCTAAAGAGAGGACTGGGGGAATTTTCTTTCTTTTTTTTTTTTAACCCAGAGACCCGATTAGGAAATGTAATCCATCAACTCACCCAAGATGAACAGAAGATCCGCAACCCTTTGGGCCTTTGGACATTTCGCTGTTAAGAGAAACCTATTTTTGAATCGGGTCCAATTATCTGACCCTATGGAAACAGCACTCGGCCTGTTCACAACTTTTCAAATCTTTAAAAGTGTTGCTTTCTCATTGTTTTCCCTGCACGGCTGCAATTTTGCCTCCAACTTACATCACAACCACCTGTCCCAGTGGACAACGCACAACCACTTAGCCACTTGAGCGGTGCGCACACATTTCGGCACAGCTCCAATCCTACTTAGTTTCAAAGGACGAAAACCAATCCAGCAGATTTTTGGAAACTGTAGTGATGCATTTCATCCCTGGTACTCCAAGGCTTTATACCAAAGCCAAAGAAAAGTTTCAAGAAAATATATATATATATATATATATTTCCTTCTCTCCCATACATACATACATACATACATGTATGTATGTATGTGTATATAGGGGAGAGAAGGAATGAAACGAATCGGCTGATTATTATTTCTTTTGGTAAAAGATACACTCCGTAGCAACTGTACAAAAGGGGGAAAAAAATTCCTGACATTAAATACACCAAAAAGGATACTGAATGTGGGGTGGGTGGAAGAAAATAAATAAAAAATACTTGCAAGGGTCCACCCAGGCATCTTTAGTAATAAATTAAATATTTAACAATGTCACCCATTTTAAAAAGACGGCACATAAACTCATAATAAAAAGAACGTTAAAAATCATTTTTTTAAAAAAAAAAAAGAAGAGAGAGAGAGAACCCAATACTGTTAAATAGGAAAAAAGTGCACAAAGTCAATTTTATACATTGCATCTAGAGAAAGTACATCTTAAATACATATAAATCACCATGTCCGAAGAGCAGAGACCAATTCCTGCCTTAGGATAGGAACGGAGAGCCCGGAAGTGGGCATCCATAATGGGTGTCTCCCTTTGGCTCGTGCCGTTTCTGTCCTCGTTCGCCTTTCTACACACAAGGCCCTTTCTTGCCAACCTCAAAACTGAAGAAATGCGTCCCACCCCGCGAGACAGAGAGAGAGAAAGTCAAGCAGCCCAACCACCGCACAGTTTCATACACCGTAGACGTTTTCATTTCTGGAGGATCTCAAATCGGTTTCGACCATTTCCTTGTACGTGGGCGCAATCGCCCCTAAAAAGAGAGTTTGCCAGACGAATGGAGTTATAGAACCAGGAATTGAACGCGGTGAAATATCACGGCTGCTGGCCCCGGGACTTGCTTCCACCCAAGAACCTTGGGAATTGCAATTGGATGAGGTTGGGCGGAGAAGGAACACCTGGTCACGTAGAAGTTTCAAACAAGGATCGCCGCAAGATTGGAAGAAATTGGGTTTTTGGACAGGTGGAAAATGAAATGATTGAGGAAAAATAAGAACATCGTTAAGTCGGAATATACATCTTTGTAACTGATGGACAACTAATCCCCTCTTGGTTGGTTGGCCTAACATACCAAGGACATCTCTCATTATTGGTCATCTCTCATTTTTGTGACCTTTTAATAATACCATGCCATAGCTGTTAATCCTGAGGCATAATTACATTTCCTTGGAAGAATAGAGAAAATCCTCGCTTTTCACCCAGAACGGTACCTCTGTTTAACAATCCCTCGTCTTCCTTCCAATTTCCTGAGCAGAGGACACGACGGGTCGTTTGAGAAATGGTAAAAAAAAAAATCCCCTTCCGCTTGAAAAGAAAGGCCTCTCAACATCTGGATTGATTTAGTTTGGCTTGGTGGCCTGGCCATTGTAATTTCTGCAACAACCGTCCATTTCTGTTAACAGCACTTTTCACGATGTAATGGTTTCCCGTTTGCGCTGCATCTCACCATCCCAAAAATTCAAGTTGTCAATTTCATCGTTTTTGTTTCTAAAAGTGGGCCTAAGTGAAGGTTGATGAGACTTTTTTTTTTTTGGAACTCCAAAGGCACTGGGACAGCCTAACCCCTTTAAAAAAAATTACATCCAAGGGTTATCTCACAGCAGGACGATTGGGTAAAGGACGCATCTGACTATTTCCTCTTGGTCCTACGTATCCGGCTGGAATGGAGCAGAATCTAACCTTGGGATAGACCAGAAGATCTCAAATGACTTGGAATCGGGGAATAATAAGAACCGAGAGAGGAAATAAAATAGCAGGAGATGGGAGAAACCAAGGAGTCATGAGCAAAGTATCAAACTCAGCAAAAAGCATGAAGAGAGACACTTGGATGGCAGACTTGAACTAACCCGTGCTTGTAAAGAATGGTTCCATTTTATCAAAGGATCGATTACAATTTCGACGATGGTCAAAAGAAAAATCCGCTCCCCCAAAAAAAGAAAGAAAGAAATACCCTGTTTCCTCCAAAATAAGACCTCCCTTGATAATAAGCCCAATCGGGGCTTTTGAGCACATGGCAATAAGGCCAAGCACTTATTTCAGGGTTCCAAAAAAATATAAGACAGGGCCTTATTTTCAGGGAAACACGGTAATAACCACTGGGAAAAGCACAAGTCATTAGAAGCGACGAACTTTCTTGCATACGTCTCTAGGCCAACCGTTCACAAGCTCAGCCTAATCAGATCTCACAGGATGGTTGTGATAATGTTGGGGGGGGGGGAGGCCATCTCCTACCACTCCCTGAGCAGAAAAAAATGGAATGCAAATGGCATGTGGCTTCCTGCTTTTACAAAAATATATCAGTTGTACATCAAGGAGAAGGCATAAGGGCTGGACACCATGCGCGTATGGCTATTCTAATATGCCAACTACTCTACATTTCACACTAGTTATCTGGAGAAGGGGGGGGTGCAAATGCAAATTGGAAACCCAGATCAACACAACACTGCAGCCCGTAATGGAGTTGAGAGGACAGTTCGTGAAAAAAGACACACACCCCTCTCTCTCTCTCTCTTGACGCATCGTCTCAACCACACAAGATGACTTCCTAGTGGAAAGAGAGAGAGAGAGCAAGAGAGAGAGAGAACCAGGCTGACGACTTACATAATTCAGGTTGACTACGATCAGATAAAGTCATATATGAAGGAGGCCACCACGGCCATTGCACAATGGGGATAAGTCAAGACGTGGCAAGAAAACTTAGGACGGGAAAAGACCGGGATGATGTTCAGGTGCTCCCGAGTTGGCCAAAAGGATTGGTGGCTGCAGATGGAAAGAAGCAAAAGAGGACAAGGTAGCTTGGAATGTGCATGCATTGATGAAGCCAAGCCGATTATAAAAAAAAGCTGGATTCCAGTCAAAAAGAATCTACTCTCGTGGGCAGTAGATTCTCTGTTCTTTCCCAAACCTTTGAACCAACTCAACGTTCTGGAATATCCCCATTTGCTAACTGTGGAACAAGAGAACTCACTTTTATACGGCTTTCTAACTGCTCCTGTTCTACGTTTCTTCCAGACCCTATTCCTCCTAGGGGGCGAGAAGCAAGAGCAGAACCCTTCAACGCCCTAAAAGCCACTCAGGAAATTTTTTTTAAAAAGAGGAATATTTCACTCCCACCCAATGGGCCAGCCTTTTCCTAAACCTCCCTCATTCTAACGCCACCACCAGATTCCAGCTGGAAATCTGAACCCCAGAATCCGCCTGGATTTTAAAACCCTTATTCGAAAGCCATCACTCGACTTCACCCGTTGGTGCGAGACTCTTTTAAGTCATAGACGGTGGTTTCCGCAAAGCATAATCTCAAATTGCACGAATTAAATCCGCCTGCCTCCGTGGCTTAGCGCAAGATTGAAAAAAAAAAAAAAAGGAAAATTGCGATGATTCGATGCCGCAGAATGAGGTGGGAGAACTGCCTCGGACAATCTCAAGCCGTCGTTGCTGCTTTTCCATTACTTTGAGAAATATTTCTCTTCCTCCCCCCCCCCCACATTTTCTTCCTTCCTCCCCTCCCCAAGTATCACTGGACCCAGCGGCTGCTTTGGAGTCTGCCTGTTTTCTAACCCTAAAGTAAAATCTGTCTTCCGAATAAGACCATCTTAAAAACCCAGAAGTGGGTTTTGAGAATAACTCTTTCCTGGTCTACCCCCCAAAAAAAACCACCCCACCCCACCCCATAATAAAATAAATAGTGCCCACCCACCCTCAAATCACCTGAATTCTGGAATTCTGTGAGCCCTCTGCAATCATGCATGGGATGAGAAGGGAAATCACAGCCTTGGTTAAGAGTGCACATGCAAAAGGGAAAAAAAAAAGAGAGAGAGAGAGGACTATTTCTGAATTTCCCCATTTCCCAAGAGATTTGATCAAGGGAATTCAGTTACTTAGGGATATCAAACCCCCCTCCCTCTCCCCACCCACCCTCAGGTTTTGATCTAGCTATCTAGCTAAATGTTGCTTCAAGAAGTGAGAAGAGACAGCTACCTCACGGTGCTCCCTGGCTGTGGGTGTGTGTGTGTTTTTTTTCTTAACCAAAAGAAAGAAAGAAAGAAAAGGGGGAGGGGAAAACCCATCGCCGGCGACGAGTGCATTCTTCCAAGCCTCACCACTTTTGGAAGTCAAGGGTGAAGACAGGCGCAAAAGTTGAAGGACAAAGACAGAGGAATTCTTTCAAGAATTACGTGGCCATGTTGGGTCGATCTGGCTGGAGGTGCTTGAGTTTGTTATCCCACGCTCCGAGCGTGTAGCACAAAAAGACAAGTGTATAAAAGACGAGAGGTTCTGTATTCTCTCCTCCATATCCCCTAATGACATTTTTTCCCCCCTCCAATACAGAAAGGAAATTCGAGGACGGAGAAAACCAGCATACAGGGGGAAGAAAAGAATGTCCCAGATATGCTAATTTTCTATGTGCAGGGATTTTTATTTTTTTTTTAACTTTTTTAGTATGGAGGTGTGGTTTTATGGTGAGATAGCCGTTGGAAACGAGTTGATTGCCTCGAGCAGAAATAGTCCAAAATCAGGTCACTCTTCAGCTGCCTGGTGGGCTTATTCCTCTCTCTTGTCTTTCATTGATGAGAACTACTCTGAGGATTGGACCAAGAGGTTATCTCACAAAGGCGAGTGTCCCAGGAGTTGTCTCACCTCAAACACCTGTTCCGAATTTTCCAGGAGGAAGAGGAGGAACCATCTGGATCGCTGGCTTCACAGGTGCCAGCCAACTGCCCAATCTTTCCTGCAAAGACGCAGGATTCTGTCCTCCTCGGGACAAAGGCAAGCACGGTACTGCATGTGCCGAGTTTTCTTCTCGCCAACCTAGCCTGAATTAACTTCTGTCTTCACCCTACAAAGATTGCGTCCTCGTTTTGGAAGCGGCTGAGTTTATGGCTTGAACCAGCTAAGCTAACCTCCTGGTTAATTTCCATCAGTCGTCACCAGAGGAAGCGTTTGGCTTGCGGGAACCTGAGCGCCTGGGAGGGAGGGAGGGAGGTTTCCCCCCCCCCACGCCCCCTCACCCCCCACGCCTCTTGATCCATGAACTGCAGCATGTGCTGAGAAGACACCAAACTGGCAGCCCTGCTGAACTTCACCCCTGCCTGCTCCACGCTCAAAACGGGGGTGGGGGTGGGGGTCTATCTCATTCCCGGCCATGCGTTATTGTGTATGCGTGTACGCTTGTGTGTCTCGTGCGTCCGTTTTCCCGCCAATCGATCTGGGATTCCTACCGCAAGCCGATGGCCGTCAGCATTGCCAAGAGTTGTGCACAAGACAAAGAAGAGAGACAGATGCAGGGAGAGAGAGAGATCAAGATTAAGCCTCCATCCGGTTCAGTTTGGGATCAACTTTCCAAATGTAGCTTCCCGCCTCCTAAGCGCGTTTCACCTCCTGTTTTTAGGCCCGGAGAGACCATTTACACAGTCAATTGCCTTTTTTGGGGGGAGGGGGCGGAAACCGAAGGGCAGATTTAAGCTCAGATGCACCCACTCCACCTGAACCAAGTGCAAAAAAAACCCCCCAAAAAACCTGATCCCAGTTGGTTTTTAAGGGTACTCTCTCGCTCTCTTCCTCCTCCTCTCGCTGTGCAGCTTTCAGCCCATCCATCCAACTCTTCGGTTAGCAAATCCCCCCCTTATCCCAAAACACACGTCTAGAGTTTGTTTAAGTTTCCTTTTTGTTTTGTTTTGTTTTGTTTTTCTTGGGCTCAGTTCAGCTTCCTTAAATTTTGACCCGAATGCGGAGGTGGGCAGCAGGATTGACGAAGTTCTCACTAACACTCATCTATGTTAAGGCTGATGAACTCCTGTATACATTTTCGGTACTGAAGCTCTGTAGGGCTATTGTTGGTATATTGACCTGGATGCCCAAAGGGACCCTCGGCTTCACGCATCTCTTCGTTCATCCGAGCCAGACGCAGCCTGTAGGATGAGAAGCAGAGAGGAATGTTAGTTAGGGAGGAGAAAAAACAGGGCTTGGATCAAACAGGGGATTGTACAGGCAGTTTGAGAGTTAAACCCTTCGGCACTAAGGAAGCAGCACAGTTGCTGAATAGCAATAGCACTTAGACGTATATGCCACTTCACAGTGCTTTACAGCCCTCTCTAAGCAGTTGACAGAGTCAGCCTATTGCCCCCAACAATCTGGGTCCTCATTTTACCCACCTCGGAAGGGTGGAAGGATAAGTCAACCTTGAGCCAGTTGGTCAGGATTGAACTGCTGTCAGTGGACAGAGTTAGCCTGCAATATTGCATTCTAATCACTGGGAGGGAGGGAGGGAAAGAAGGAAGGAAGGAAGGAAGGAAGGAAGGAAGGAAGGAAGGAAGGAAGATAGCAATAGAACTTAAGACTTATATACCGCTTCACAGGGCTTTTACAGCCCTCTCTAAGCGGTTGACAGAGTCAGCCTATTGCTTCCAACAATCTAGGTCCTCATCTTACCCACCTCGGAAGGACGGAAGGCTGAGTCAACCTTGAGCCTGGTGGGATTCGAACTGCCAAATTGCAGGCAGCTGGCAGTCAGCAGAAGTAGCCTGCAGTACTGCATTCTAACCACTGCGCCACCGTGGCTCTTGTAAAGATAGGTCTGTCAGAGCTAAGCCACAATTCTCTCTCTCTCTCTCTCTCTCTCTTTTTTTGGGGGGGGCCGTAACTGGCCCAATCTATTCCTGGGATGTTGAGTGTCTAGATCAGCCCCTTCCAGCCCCGACATGCAGTTCCTCTCCAATTGCAGGAAGGACACACTTACAAGGTCACGATGTCTGCATTCGCGGCCTGGACAGCGATGCTGAGGGGGTCCTGCCCGTCCTCGTCCACTGCGTGCTGATTGGCTCCTCTCTTTAGGAATAAGCAGACCTGGCTGCCAAATGTTGAAAGAGAAGAGGAAGAAAAAAACCGGAGAGAGGAAATGTAGGTCAGCCAAGAATACGCTGTGACG
This sequence comes from Ptyas mucosa, assembly GCA_012654045.1. Lineage (NCBI taxonomy): Eukaryota > Metazoa > Chordata > Lepidosauria > Squamata > Colubridae > Ptyas > Ptyas mucosa. The sequence continues at coordinate 3,194,017 of WNWU01000078.1, forward strand.
GAGAAGGAGAGTTTGAAAAGATGGGTGACACCAAGGTTAAGAACGTGTCACGCTAGACTTTCGCAGGAAGCTACTTTACACTGGATCAGTTCCTCTGTTTAGACTTTCCACCTTGGGTCAGATAACATCAGGAGTTGCTCTTCTAACCCAGGTCAGTAGCTTTGTTCTCAACCCCATTTACCCACAGGTCCTATTGTTGGCATGTGCCTGGGTCTCGCTCCAGTGGCTTGAAAACCAGCTGGTGGGATATCCCATCTGTTGCTCCTCAGACCTTCCAGAGAGAATCTGTTCTGACCCAGCAGCCCCGGCAAAATGTTTCTCTCTCACTGCAGGCTAACAAGTCTGTCTGGCCGGAAGATAAATAGTTGTCTGCCACATCTATTCATCTCCGCCACCTGCCTTTTATCCCCAGAGCTAGGGTACGGCTTCGCTAGCAGCGGTGGCTTTTCTGTCACAAGGACCGGCCCATAGATTTCCACCGCTCTCCTCTCCTCTGCCTTCTGCGCATCAGGCACTGGACCCAGCTGTTCCTCCTCTTCGTCATCAGCCACCTCTAGACCTGGGGGCTGTTGACTTTCCATCTGAGGGGTGACAGATGGCCCAGGCTCCGCCTCTGTCTCTCTTTCTGACAGCTCCATTCCCTCTTCCCCCTCGGAGCTCTCAGGTTGCCTTGAGGCTGACCCTACTCCCACGCCTCCTCCTCCTCTGATTCGGCTGCTGGAGGGGCCAGTGTTGTGGCCCATCAGCGGCCTGTACAGCTAGTAGCTGATTCCGACAGCGAGGAGGCTGGTGTGGTGCTGCGCCAGCAGCCTGTGCAGTTGGCACTCGAATCGGACAATGAGGAGGCTGGAGAAGATGTGGTGCCAGAAGCGGGGATTCAGCCAGGGCCTTCAGAACCTCCAGAAGCTCCGATAAGTGAAGAGGAAGAAGAGGAGGAGCCTCTTCTCGATGCACGAGTGTGCAGAGCTGCAAAAAGGCAGGAGTGGCTCCTCAGGCGGAGGTCTCTTCAAGAGTAAGGCTTGGGGCTAATTGGCCACTCCCCTAGCCTATTTAAGGAAGGACACCGACTGATGCAATTTGCAGGAAACAACTTCGTTCACATTCCTTCGTGTCTTGATTTGGCTCTTATTTCTCTCTTATCAGTTTTCCTGCAAATTGCTTCTGGGCATTCTGTCAACCACAGTAATATTACAGTTATCTGAAATATTGTGCCTCAGAATTTATTTATTATTCTTTGGCTTCTTGTCGGCTGTTAATGAAGTTAAATTAACAGCCTTTGTTCAGAAAAGACTGATTTAAATCAGTAAACTAAGGTTTGTACGGACTTTGTGTGTGCTGCGTTCTTTGGGGTCCGTAGCTGGGGCAGAACAGCCAGCAGCCGACAGGCCACAATAGAATCAAGAGCACAAATGGTATTTCCGGGGCAGAGTCACAACTGCAAACAGCCGTTAACTTCCCCAGAATTCCCCAGAATTTTGAACTACTACTTTCTTTCTTTTCTTGCTTTTTTTTTTTTGGTAGCTGGAGGCACAGTAGGTGACTTACCCAGTGTGGCCCAAATATGTGGCGTGATGCAAAGGTGCCCTCCCTCGGATATCTCTTTGGTTAACGTCTGCCCCGTTCTGGAGCAAAAATTCACAAGCTATTAGTGAGCCCTGAAAGAAGCAGAGAAAGAGAAGTTAGGGTTTTGGAGTCTTGGACTTCTCTTACATTATACAGGCAGTCCTCGACTTAACGACAGTTCATTTAGTGTCCGTTCAAAGGTTGCACAGCACTGAAATAAGCGACTTACGATCGTCTTTCACACTTAATGGCCGTCGCCGCCTCCCCAATGGTGGTCGTGAACAAAAATTCAGGGACTTGGAAACCGACTCAGATTTACAACGGTTGTAGTTTCCCGGGGGGGGGGGGGGCGGTGTTCACGTGATCCCCTTTTGCGGCCTTCTGACAAGCAAAGTCAACGGGGAAGCCAGATTCACTTAACAACCACAGCGATTACTCTTAACAACTGAGGTCATAAACTCACTGAACAAGTTTCTCACTTATCCACAGAAATTTTGGGCTCCGTTGTGGTCGTAAAGTCGAGGATTACTTATATCTCGTAGCTTTAAGGAGGAAGTCCATCCCCTCCTGCTCCAAATTTGGAGATCCGCTTGGGATTCCCCTCCATCCGAGTAGATCCTCCGGCCTACGCTTAGCGGGAGGTGGTGAAAACTAGCTGGCGCTGACGGAGACCACTTAATGGCACATAAGACCCGTCGGTCAGACCCGCTTTGCCCCGATGGAGCAATCTCGAAACGTAGCCCAGCGACAGCGTGGGTATCGCTCACCCCCATGACAGCCTGGATCAGCGGGGTTTTGTTCTCATCCTCTTCGTTCACCCAGTTGACGTTGGCGCCGTGGGCCAGGGCCTCCGCCATGACGGGCAGGTTCCTGGCTCTCGAAGCCTTGTAAACAAGCAATCCGGGATGCAGCTCCCTCAAGTCTTCCAAATCGGAGGCCTCCTGCTCAATTTCGACTTCCCCGCTGGATTCTTCCGAAACTTCGCACTCTGCAGGGAGGAAGAGGAAGGGAACGAGAAACCATTTATGGGGAGGTTCTCAAGTCAGTCATCCAGGTCGTGGTCGTCCCAAAGCTGCTATTTTATTTTATTTATTTTTTCCAAAAGGCAACTGGACTTTTTGTTGTTGTTGTTTTTTCTTTGAAGACGTTTCGCTTCTCATCCAAGAAGCTCCTTCAGTTCTGAAGAAGCTTCTTGGAGGAGAAGCGAAACGTCTTCAAGGAAAAACAAAAGTCCGGTTGCCTTTTGAAAAAAAAAAAAGCAGCTTTGGAAAAATGGGGGTGGGGGGGGACAAAGACCTCTGGAAGCATTGATACCGAAACTTTTATCTTCCCAGCGAGATTACGGCGACTTTGCTACGCGAGTTATTCAGCTAGCCACTGTGACCGATAACGATAGAAGCTTATCTCTCTTCCCTGATCTCAGGTCAGCGGCCACGACTGTCGGATGTGGTAGCGGAATTCTACAGCGGCTGTGCTCTGCCTATTGGGCAAAGGCAGAAATTCCTGCGGCCCATCTCCCTCTCTGGCTGAAGATCTCACCTTCTTCTGTGACACTATCAACCACCGAGCCAAACACCAAGACGTCTGTGCTCCCATCAGTGCTACCACCCAGTCCACTGTCACTGCTCAGACCTATGGGATCAAAGGAGGAACCAGGTAAATATTTAATATAATAGGTATCATAAACTACCGGTTTTCCCCTGTGTTGGTTGCTCGAGCTTCCTGCCCTTCTCTTTTTTCTGGTTGCCCATTTTGTATGGACGTTTATTTTTATTGATTCATTGATTCATTCATTCATTTTATTTGTCAAACATGTATAAGATTACAGATATAAGTGTAAACATGGATATGAATACAGGATACGAATAAAAGAAAACATTAGGACAGGGACGGTAGGCATGTTGCTACGCTTATGCATGCCCCCTTTACAGACCTCTTAGGAATGGGGCGAGGTCGACATTAGACAGTCTAAGGTTAAAGTTTTGGGGGTTCGGGGAAGAACCCACAGAGTCAGGTAGTGCATTCCAGGCATTGACCACTCGGTTGCTGAATGTTGTGACTCCGACCCCCGAGCCTGTCTTATCAGAGGGAGAAGACTTCGAAAGTGAAGGAGAGGAGTTGGCAAGGCCTCCCTCTCCAGGACCCTCCTCTCTGGCAATGCCTCGGGTGTCCTCCGAAGGCCAAGAGATTGGCCAGGAGCCAGGCACTTCAGAGCAGCCGCAGTTAGACAGAGACGGAGATGAGTCTTGGTTGGATCCCCGACAGCGTCGGAAAGATAAGTGCGCGCAGCAGAGAAAGAGGCATGTCAGAGATTAAGCTGAGTCACTGGACCACACTCCACAAGGGATAAAAGGGGGTGTGGTGACCATTCAGGCCTTGTGACGGACAAAACTGAAAAGCTAGCAAGTCATACTGCGTTTCTGGAACTTTGTTATATGCCCTCCTTGGATTTATTATGGACTGGACTTGACAATTCTTTGACTTTGTGGACTTATTTTGGTGTATCGGATAGAGGAGAAAAACCTCCCTTTGTGAGTAAAGTCTTTGGCAGGCAGCTACTGGGGTGCTGCCAATTCTGTTATCTTAAAGGAATTCCTGACTGCTGGTTTTACTAACTCCTGGCTGACTGTTTGTGTGCGTGTGTGAGACGGGGACAGAACACTGAAGTCGTATTTTCTGCAATCGAGTTTGGAGCGGTTTACCTTGAGTTTGTATCTACTGTGTGCTCGTGTATTGTTGCGGTTGAAGCTGAAGTAGTCATTGACAGGTAGGACATTGTGGCAGATAATTTTATGTTTAGGTCAGACAGAAGGCGGTGTAGTTCTAAGTTGTCCAAGCCCAAAATTTCCAGTCTGGTGGCATAAGGTATTTTGTTGCGAGCAGACGAGTGGAGGACTCTTCTTGTGAAATATCTCTGGACTCGCTCAATTGTATTAATGTCCGATATGCAGTGCGGGTTCCAGGCAGATGAGCTGTATTCGAGAATTGGTCTAGCAAAGGTTTTGTATGCTCTCGTTAGCAGTACAATATTACCGGAGAAGAAGAAATTCTCCACATCTGCCCTAAAGAGTCTCTACCTCTTTCCTGAAACATTTTCCTTCCCCCCCCCCCCCCCCCCCCCCCCCCCAATCTTTTCCAAATTCCCCCAGGCCTACACGTTTCATTTGAAACCCCTTACCACGGGTGCGATTTTGTCTGTGGAAGGATTTCTAGATTGTGTTTAAAACGTGGGTGCCTGGGAGCTTTATTAAAAGGACCCAGGCAGGTGAACAATCCCTAAACAATGGTCCTGAGCAGAGAAAAGGAATAGGGGAAAGCCAGAAAGATAACAGGTTAACAAGAGTCGGAAGGGACCATGTAGGTCATCCAGTCCAACCCTCCCGCCCAAGCGGACCCTACACCATTTTTGACAGGAAGGAAAGAGATACAATCAGGGACACAATATAGAACGGTGCTCGGTTTGTCCTTTCAAATCGGTGAAGACCAGGCGTGTCTCTCATGAGCCAAAGTTGGATTCCCCCAGAGCCTGTCCAAAGCCAGGTATTTCTGGTAAGATGGATCCTGAGGGCCTTAGAGCCTCTTGCTTTGCGGTTGCCAGATATACAGTATGATATTAGATATCCATGGTGACAAAGCCAGACAGCATTTGCCCTCTAGTCATGTTCTACAGCCTTACCTCCGTCCAGGAGAAACGGTGAACCGCTACCTCCAGGGCCATTGCTGGTCTCACTCCACGGGCTGGCTCCCACGGGCTGTTGAGTTGACGCCTGGTTCCCACCTGAGGAGAAGAAGATCAGAAACAGGGGTGAAATGCTACCAGTTCGCTCCAATTCGGGCGAACCTGTAGCGATAAAATGCTTCAAAAAGTGCCGCACGATTGTCGGAACCTTTTTAAAAGTTTTTTAAAGCATTTTTTTTTACTACCAGTTCGGGCAAATAGGTAGTAAAAAATACTTCAAAAAGTTTAAAAAAAAAAAGTTGGCCACACCCACCTACCACAAGCCACGCCCAGAGAACCAGTAGCAAAAAAAAAATTGCATTTCCCCACTGGTCAGAAACATGACAATGTGCAATCAGACAGAGCCCATTTTCACAGTATTGCAATTTATATATATATTTTTAAAACAAAAAATTCATCAAAGGAGATTATGTTCTTCACATGGAGGGAGAAAAAGGGAATTTGGGGAGAGGGGAGCAAGAAAGTTAACCGGCTGCTGAAATCCGACACGAAACAAGAAAGGCGGGGAAACCTAGCTGTTGAATTTGAAAAAGCCCAGGGAAAAAAATCAACGTTTCTCCCTTTAATCGCCTCCCTCTCGTAGCTGAGCATGGATCTACTACAGCTGTGTGAGGAGGGATCACAGATCAATGTACCGGACTTACTGCGTGGTCCAGCTCCTGTGTCAAAGTACGAGAAGAGGGAATCCAGTTCGTCAGGACAAAAGAGGGAATCTCGTCGGAACTTCCTTTCCAAAGTGGCGGCTGTTTGAAAAATAACTTTTATTACTACCGTGTTTCCCCGAAAATAAGACCGGGTCTTATATTATTTTTTATGCCAGATGCAGTAGGGCTTATTTTCTGGTTAGGTCTTATTTTGGGGGAAATACGGTACTAATTGCATCCATCTGTCTTATGATCTTATCTGGGTCTTATTTTTGGGGTAGGGCTTATATTAAAAGCATCTTGAAAAATCATGCTAGGGCTTATTTTCAGGGAAACAGGTTATTTTTTTAATGTAGAGATACCAACACAAACAAATAGGTGTGTTTATATAAAAATTGCAAAGCCAGGATTTTTTAAACTGTGGTTTATTGGACAAATCACAATGCTAGGTTAGCTGATAATGACCTGTTATTGGCAAATCTCAGAGCCCAACAAGCCATAGGGAGTGACTTTGGCTAATTCCAAACCTGGTTAGTTCTTGGATGAGAGACCTCAAGTCAATCACAAAGGCAAGACTGGGAATTTTTTAAAAAAAAACCTTCTTCAAGAAAACAAAACGTTTCTGTTTTCATACCATTGCCAAGAACACTGCGTTATTGGTTTTTATTGTTTGTTTGTTTTTTTATTTGATTTATATGCCGCCCTTCTCCGGAGACACAATGGCTTACAATGCGTTAAGCAATAGCCTTCATACTTTTTCATACTTCATACTTCATACTTCATACCAGCCACTGGGTGAGATCATCCGTGGTTTCGGGGTGAAGTACCACCAGTACGCTGATGACACCCAGCTGTACATCTCCACCCCAGACTACCCCAATGATGCCCTTGAAGTGATGTCCCGGTGCCTGGAGGCTGTACGGATCTGGATGGGGAGGAACAGACTCAGGCTCAACCCATCCAAGACCGAGTGGCTGTGGTTTCCGACATCCCGATATAGTCAGTTGGTGCCAACGCTGACTATTGGGGGCGAGTCATTAGCCCCCACGGAGAGGGCTCGAAACTTAGGCGTCCTTCTGGACTCACAGCTATCTTTAGAAGAACACCTGACGGCTGTGGCCAGAAGGGCTTTTTATCAGGTTCGCCTGATACGCCAGTTGCGCCCCTTTCTAAATCGGGACTCATTAAACATGGTCACTCATGCCCTCGTCACTTCCCGCCTGGACTACTGCAATGCTCTCTACATGGGGCTCCCCTTGAAGAGCACCCGGAGGCTCCAGTTGGTCCAGAATGCAGCCGCGCGGGTAGTTATGGGAGTGATGTGGCGCTCCCATGTGACACCCCTCCTGCGCGAGCTGCACTGGCTTCCTGTGTTCTTCCGGGTGCACTTCAAGGTTTTGGTTACCACCTTTAGAACGCTCCATGGCTTAGGACCGGGCTATCTTCGAGACCGCCTTCTGCCACCAGTACCCTCTCACCGACCAGTACGCTCCCATAGAGAGGGGCTTCTCAGGGTGCCGTCGGTCAAACAGTGTCGACTGACGGCCCCCAGGGGGAGAGCCTTCTCTGTGGGGGCACCCACCATGTGGAACAAGCTCCCCCCGGAGATACGGACAATCCCAGATCTCTGCGCTTTCCGCCGTGCCCTCAAGACGTTTCTATTCCAGCAGGCTGGCCTGGACTAACCTCTTCTAAAACTGCTCTTATATTTTTAAATCTTAATCTCATAAATTTAGAGTTTTAATTTTAGGTTTAAGACCAAATTATTTAATTGTATTTTAATCAATTCTTTAAAATATTTGTATTATATGTATTTTATCATTTGTCTGTACACCGCCCTGAGTCCCCCGGGAGTAGAGCGGTATATAAATATAATATAATAATAATAATAATAATAATAATAATAATAATAATAATAATAAT
>WNWU01000078.1:3205001-3216162 GCA_012654045.1 Ptyas mucosa
GGAGCGAACCGGTTCACTCCAATGATCAGCTGGGAGCGAACCGGTTCGCTCCAACGATCAGGTCGACCCGCCCCCTGCGCTTTACTTACCTTTATCTTCTCAGCTGATTGGCGCGGCAGAGCGGATTGCCATGCCTCAGCTGTGTTACTCCCAAGTGGTAACACAGAAGCTTAGCATTTGTAACACTGCGAAGCGCGCAATCACCAAACCGGTTGTTAAACCTGCAGCATCCCACCACTGACTACATCCCTTTTAGCTAGTTGGGGTGTGGGGGGGTTTGGCCTTTACCTTCAATAATTCTGGCTCCCAAGAATCCAACGTGAGCGACCGCACTTTGGAGCAGTGAACTCCCAAGCTCCTGTAGGGCAAAGTGAAGAGAAGTGGTCAGCGCCCCCTGCTGCGAAGCCAAGTCAAATTGCAATTGACGATTCAACTGCTCCATTTGTTCCGAAATAACTGCCTCACATGGGCAGGAGAACAGCCTCCTGGGCCAGCTAAGAAGCTGGAAGTACTTCGATCTTCTTAGCACTCAAGGAGGCATTCATGAAAGTACCTGTGAGATCCCTGGTGCTCTCTGATCTTGGTGGTTTTCTTGCAGACGTTTCATTACCCAACTAGGTAACCTCATCAGTGTGAACCCTACGGTTCCTTAGACTGATGATGTTGCCTAGTTGGGTAATGAAATGTCTGCAAGAAAACCACCAAGATCAGAGAGCACCAAGGACCCCACAGTTGTCCTCCTCCTCCTCTCCTTCAGCAAACCCCACTTCCTTGTAGTACTGATGATGTTATCTAGATGGGTCATGAAACGTCTCCAACAAAACAACCATGTGCAGAGAGCAAAAAGGACCCCACAATCCTCCTCCTCCTCTTCCCATTCCTACTCCTTCCCCCACTCCTCCTCCTCCGCCCTGCAAATCCCATTCCCTTCTGGCACTGATGATGTTACCTAGTTGGGTAATGAAATGTCTGCAAGAAAACCACCAAGCTCAGAGACCACCAAGGACCCCACAGTCCTCCTCCTCCTCCTCCTCCATCACTATCATCACCACCAACAACAACAACACTCCTCCAACCTTACTCCTTTCTAGCACTGATAATGTTATCTAGCTGGGTAATGAAACGTCTTCAAGAAAATCACCGAACTCAGCACCAAGGATCCCACAGTTCTCCTCTTCCTCCACTCTATACACCCCACTCCTTTCTACAACTGATGATGTTATCTAGCTGGGTAATGAAATGTCTGCAAGAAAACCACCAAACTCAAGAGAGCACCAAGGATCCCACAGTTCTCCTCTTCCCCACTCTACACACCCCACTCCTTTCTAGCACTGATGATGTTACATAGCTGGGTAATGAAACGTCTTCAAGAGAGCACCAAGGACCCCACAGTTGAATCCTGAGCTACAAATATTTTCTTATATAGTGTGGAAAATACCTGTGTATCCCTGAACATTCAATGCATAGTAAGATGCCCAAATTGATGCTCGCCCACCGGGGATCGGCCTGCCCGCAGTCACAACACTGGTCATTGCCCGAGATACTCTGCACCCTCTGCAGGATCGTTTCCCCTTTCCCACTTCGGTCCCGGGAATCGGAGGCGGAATCGATACTGCTGGTCGAAGGGGAAGCTGTTCGATCCAATTTCTGGAGTGAGAGAAAAGCCAAAGATTGAAATCTCAAGCAAAGATACGGCTTGTCAAGCATCCCTCAAGGGGGTTCCTTTGCTTTTTGATTTCTCTTAATGACAACCAAAAATATTTTGGCGTCATTTTCAAGGATAATCTGGAAGCTGATGGGATACAAATGCCTCCCGTCATTCTGGGGGGAAAAGGATGCCTCGTATCTGTTTTCTAATTTCTAGGAAAATTTTATGAGTATGTGTCAGAATGCGCACAGTGTGACTATGTGAGACAACCCTGGAGCAAATACATTAAACAGAGGCTTGTATTTAAATTGTGGTTTTATCTACAAAGAATATATACATACACGTACTTTAGTCGCACCTCAAACAATCAGCAATTACAGCACGGAAGCACACACGGAGAGAGAAATTTGCCCCCAACAGGGCCTCGTCTTATTACAGGTTCTTAAAGTGATATTGGCCCAAAAACCATGCTGACTCATTTCCAGCATTACATCATCGTAGCAGCTGGTCAGCTCTTAAATCATGACCCCGACAGTATGTCTATGACAAATTTATGGGTATAACTCCTACAAGCCTTCTGGCTGACCGCTCTACTCACTTCAATGTAGCAGCTATCAGGGCTTTCCCGATAAGCGGAGGCTATGCTTGCTTGGACAGCCTGGATCCATGCTTGGCGCAGTTTCTCTGAATCGGCTTGTAACATGCAGCTCCTGCAGTGGGAAAAACGAGAAGAAGCTGCTTACCAGGAGAAACAGAATCTGGTCCAGTGAGATCCTCCTGTTCTCAAGCCTTTTGACACCAGAAAATATTATTTTTTCCTTTGCTTATTATTTATCGATTACAACTGCTTGGCTCAGCGGCAGCAAATTTGGAGGGCAAACTAGGTTTTACTTCAGTTAAACACAAACGCCGTTCTTGATGGTTAACTCCCACACCTTGCCCCTCCAAAACTGGGATTTGGAGCATGCGTGAATGGATCCCATTACGGCTTGGTTAACAAGCCGTGGTTAAACAAATCATGACTTGTTGTAACAAGCAAAGCCAGACAGAGTAAGGGAGAAGTCACTGGACTCTAAAAGCATCCTTCTAACAAATTGTGTAAACAAACTAAACCAGAATCAACATAGATAGAGGAACATCAGGGCTTATTTTAAGTGAGAACATGGTTTCTTGTTTAGATGGAGAAACTGTTGTGAAGCAGAAAAAACAGATGTATGTAGGTATATACAGTAGTGGCCAAAATTGTGAAAACCTTTTGGGAAAAGTGTATTTTTGAGGTTTGATGGCTAATAACCTCCATCTCCCCTTCCCTTTTTCCTTCCTTCGCCTCTTTTCAAGATTGCTGTTGACATGATGGAACAAATGACACAAGGACTTTCCCTCTCCCCCCTCTTCTTCTAAGGAACCCGTAACTTACTTGGTGGGAGAGACCACTTCGAAACAAAACCTCCGTTCTATGTCCTCGCAAGGCTTGACTGTGCAAAGTCGGAGATCTTCCACCACCACTGTGAGTACATCCTGGAAGGAGAAGAAGGATGAAACATCTGTATTAAGGCTCCCTGAAACTGGATTTCCTATGGCTAATGACAGTAGTAGACGCTGAAAGAGCGTCCACTTATATAAATACTAGCTGGACGCCCGTGCTTCGCCACGAAACGATGTGATCGGGCTTGATAAATTGACACGTAACGCCTGAATTTAATGTAGAAAGTGTAACTCTGTAGCATTAGAGCGTGTTAATATAAGGCACCTGGCAGTTGGAACAGAGGGGGAACAGAGCGGGAGATGAGCTTGTTTTTTTTTTCTTGCAGATGTTTTACGTAGGGAAGTAGGGAATGTCCCAGCCCGCAGGACGGATGAGTCATGTGCTGGCCATGCCCAGTTTAGTGAAGGGATAGCATCAGAGCATGTTAATATAAGGCAACTGGCAGTTGGAACAGAGTTTTTTTCAGGTGGGGAGGAGGAGTAGAACGTCTAACTCCTTCGCAACAGAGCATGTGAATATAATACTGTATCTGGAATAATAATGATCGGATGGTCATTTCGAAAAATCCTTTCTTAGCGAGCACTTCGAAGCCAAGAGAGACATACGTGCCAAATTTCAAGTTTGTAGGCTTTACCGTTCTGGAGATTTCGTGATGAGTGACTGGTATTTGGCTTTTATAGATATAGATACTTTGTAATAGCTTCTGTTTGAGTCAAAACATGCACGCCCCTCCCTCTATCCCTCTTCTACAATAGAGTTTTTAAAGTCTTGTGAATCATCGCACCAATCAGCTCAGTTAACCCTGTCACTGAAAGTAAGGTACCAACCTTTAGCTTCTTCTGGTATACCAGCTGGCTATTTTGTATGGAGAACCACCTCCTGCAAAGAGAAAACAAATAGCAGTGGGGTGTGGCAGGGGAGGACAGGACAAAAACAGCTTGAAAGAGAACGGACAGCACCCTCTTGCCTTTCAGAATAAATGGGAGACTTGGAGAAGATTCTGAAAATGACAACTAAAAGGCTTTTATTAGAGGCAGCTGCGGTACAGTGTTGGCTTTGATAAACCATTCTCACATCCATTTAACTTGGCCTTCCACAACCTGGTGTAATGGTAGGTGGAGGACAGGAAGAAGAGCCACAGGCTCGGCAATAGCCAGATGAGCCAGCAGAAAGAATCTCAGAAGGCACCCTCCCTAGTTTCTTCAACTGTAAAAAGGGGGGGTGGGGGAGAGATAAACTTTTGGACTTGCAAAATTCTGTTAATGTACCCTTAACTCAGAGTTAGTACTTCTGGGTTTGCTTCCATCATAAAGTCTTTACAAGCGATGAGGTGGCAATTTCTAGAACTCCCGGCAACCATCTGAGAGGGAACCAGGGTAGAGAAGAGTAACCTTGAATGGGTTCAACTTCAGTATTGATCTGGACAGGGCAGGGAAGTGAAATGGACTAGCCCCGTCATGGCGAACCTGTGGCACGCAGAGCCCTCTCTGCGGGCACACGAACTATCGCCCAGCTCAGCTCCACTGCGCATACCTCCTGCTAGCCAGATGATTTTTGGGATGCACAGAGGATGGGGTGCATGCAGAATATGCGCATGCATGCGTGGAGGTCACGTGCATGCACAGGGAGAGTGCGGGGGAGCGGTGCGCGCATATCAGAAGTGCAGAAATGGGCCAATTTCCGGGTTCCGGAGGCCTCTGGAGCCCAGGGGAAGCTGTTTTCACCCTCCCAAAGGCTCGAGGAAAGCCTCCAGAGCCTGGGAAGGGTGAAAAAGCCCCCTCCCCCCCTCCGCTGTGGGGCAGTTTGCTAAAAAATTTCAATCCCACCCTCGCGTGCATGCGTGGGGGGCACGCATTGCATTATGGGTGCCGGCACGAGCGCTGTTGCACAGGCTCCCTTTTGGCACACTAAGAGAAAAAGGTTAGCCATCACAGGACTAGCCCATAACAGGGGGGGGGGTGATTTGACTTGGTTCTTCCCACCCCTGGTTCTAAACACCCCCCCAACCATCCACAATGTGTCAATTTCGGGGGCCTCTTCACAATAACTCACCGATTCCAGGTCTTGAATGCGTTGCTGGCTCTCTTGAAGAGGTATCCTTCCATCACTACTCCGTTGGGAGCATCGACGTTGAATTCCACTTTGGATTCATCGTAAGAGAAATCCTGAAGTACAGGGAGGAAGGGAAAAAACATGAGCCAGAGATGGGCTTCACATACTGTAGCAACCGGTTCGCCCAGCATCGGAAATGTGAGCGTGCACGTTTGCTTCGCTCGCGTGCCAGCCGGCATCACAAAACACGGCAATTCGCTAGTGCACGCCATCCGCACATGCATGCGACATCAAAAAACATGGCAATTCGCTCGCTCGCACGCGCCGTCCGTACATGGATGCAGCATCAAAAACACACCAATATAGGACGGGATTCCACTCCGCAGGTCACCACTACCGGATTGCCCGAACCGGCTGAATACCACCTTTCATCGTAGCCATAATCTGAATGAAAGTTGAGCCAGTCCATTAATGAAGCAGACCGCAACCCTTTGGCCATGTTCATCCATTATGCTAAGCCATCATGGGATTTGTTTGGTTTTGGGTTAGTGAGGAAATTGGAACCCCCCCAACCACAATTGCTGAGAATGGCCAGATTTGGGGGGGGGATGCAAAAACGGTAGCCGTAGTTGTACAATAAGTCTAAGACGATGGAAACAACAATGGTGAAAGGGGGAGAAAACCTCCCCCAAAAAGGGAGGAAAATCCCAGCCTCACTCATTTTGCAAAAAATATTCCGCATGAGTCTTTGTCAAAATGCATTTAAAAAAAGGCTCGGACGCCCCCTTTAAAAATATATATATAATGTTGATCTAATTAAGTGTGGGTTTATTTCGACAAATCCTAGTGAAGCCACGAGCCATCCAGATGTGCAAATCGGAAAGCCAGCAGAGGGCTTCGTGGTTCTTTTTAAGCCACATTGTGGCTTTGGTTTGGTTTATTTTTGTTTCGACGTATAAGATGTCTGTCCTACTTTAAAAACAGGGGCTGGAAAAGCAAACCATCTATAAATAAATTGAGAGCAAGTTAAAATATATATTTATATGTTTAGGGTCCATGTGTTGAGTGTACTCAGCCGTCCCACATTTGAAAACCGCAGTGTATGGCCTTGCCTAATGTGGTTACCCACCCAAACATGATTTATTCTAGAAACCATGGCTTAAAGCAATATGGAAACCCTGCTCAGTGTATGCTGTTAAAACACAGATTTTTCATTTTTATTTTTTGCAAATCTCTTATCTCAAAGCTTTAAAATTTCCTGGAAGACTGAAGCCAAAGCCCTTGACTTACGACCACAACTGAGCCCAACATTTCGGTGGCTAAGCAAAGACAGTTGTTAAGTGAGTTTTGTCCCCATTTGACGACCCCTCTTGGCCACCGCTGTTAAGCGAATCGCACCAGTTGTTACGTTAGTAGCATGGTTGTTAACGGAACCTGGCTTCCCCATGGACTTTGCTCATCGGAAGGTCGCAAAAAGGGAATCAAGTGACCCCGGGGCCACTGCGACCGTCATAAATATGAACCCCAGTTGCCGAGCACCCGAATTTTGGACACGTGACCAACGGGGACGTTGCAATGGCCGTAAGTGTGAAAATCGGTCGCAAGCCCCTTTTCCCAGTGCCGTTGTGACTTCGAACGGTCGCTAAACAAGCTGTTGCACTCCAAGGACTATCTATGCATTCTTCCTTCCCACTCCTTCTTGCCTCTCCTTTCCATCGCGGGGTTCATCCTCTTCCTTCGAGACGTTTATTCGTTTGTTGATTGAATGTATTCAATCCCGCTTCCCAACGAAAAGCCACCTTGGCTTTGCAAAATAAAACCGGAGGCCGGAGCAACAGAAAGTTGCAAGGCAAAGCAAGGAACCATTGGCTTGAAAGCTTTTCGCTCATTGGGAGCCGCACGGCCCTCCGGCATGTGCGGTTGCTAGGCAACAAAACCATCCTCTCTGCTTAGGATGAGTGCATCACACGCACACACGCACGCACGCCCCCGCAAACGATAAAAGCTGGCTCACTCCGGCTCGTGTCACATTAAAGAGAATCAAAGCGATATGACCGGTGTCCCCAATGCTCCTCGAGGGAAACTTGGAATCTCCTGACGTTTTGACCAAGCCGTGACTTGTCTCTAGAATCGGTTTTCTCCCCCCCCCCCCGTACACATCACGGTGCTCTGATTGTAGCCATTTTAAAAAACCCAAACAAAACCAAACTGCCCACAAACTGTTCATTACTCAAGACGAGCAAGGAATGTAAAACTAACTATCTTGAGGAGCTGAGAAAGAAAAAAACAAACGCAAGCTAGATTTGACAGCAAGGCAGGGACTGTCCACTGCAGAAACGGAGAGGAGAAAGCCAAAATTGCAGACAGTCCAGATCTACCACAAAAGGTCCAGAGATTCGCCATAATATACCCACTCAAGAATTGTGTCAAGAGCCTCTTTTTGCCAATCCTTTTTTCCCCACTATGTCATTAAATCACCGGCACTAAACATCCCGTTCCCCCAGCCTCGACTGTTTCCAGTGCCTTCCTTTTCCTGTTCAATTTGAATTTATATAACAATCTTGCATAGAGAAAGGTGGGTTTTTTTTCCCCTTCTCCCCAACAATATTGGACAATTGTTTCTATGGAAACATCGAATGCCAACGCAAAGAGATAGCAAATTCTAAGAGAGCGATCCGAGGATTTATTTATTTATTTATTTTATTTTTATTTGATTTGTATGCCGCCCTTCTCCAGAGACTCAGGGCGGCTTACAGTGCGTTAAGCAATAGCCTTCATACTTTTGTATATTTATACAAAGTCAGCTTATTGCCCAGTCTGGGTCCTCATTTTACCCACCTTAGAAAGGATGGAAGGCTGAGTCAACCTTGAGCCTGGTGGGATTCGAACTTGCAGTAATTGCAAGCAGCAGATGTTAATAGATGTTAATAACAGGGTGCTTTAAACCACTGTACTACAGGATGGGGACGATGCAAAATTTAAAGAGAGAGGAACGGGGGGGGGGGAAATGAGGGGTCTCATTTTTGTGAGAGGGATCTTGGAGTCCTAGTGGACAACCATTTAAATAGGAGCCAGCCGTGTGCAGCAGCTGCCAGAAAAGCCATCACAGTTCTGGGCTGCATAAACAGAGGGATAGAATCAAGATCACGTGAAGTGTTGATACCACTTTATAAGGCCTTGGTAAGGCCACGCTTGGAATCCTGCATCCAGTTTTGGTCGCCATGATGTAAAAAAGATGTGGAGACTTTGGAAAGAGTGCAGAGAAAAGCCACAAAGAGGATTAGGGGACTGGAGGCTAAAACATATGAAGAACGGCTGCAGGAACTGAGTATGTCTAGTTTGATGAAAAGAAGGACTAGGGGAGACATGATAGCAGTCTTCCAATATCTCAGGGGCTGCCCCAAAGAAGAGGGAGTCAAGCTATTCTCCAAAGCACCTGAAGGCAGGACAAGAAGCAACAGGTGGAAACTTATCAAGGAGAGAAGCAACTTAGAACTGAGGAGAAATTTCCTGACAGAACAATTAATCAGTGGAACAACTTGCCTCCAGAAGTTGTAAATGCTCCAACACTGGAAATTTTTAGGAAGATGTTGGATGAGGTCAAAAATCAGCCGTGTGACTTTTGAGAACTTCCTTCTTCTCTCCATATTATTTCCTCCTGTATATCGTATCTTTAGTATTTAGCGCTGTTTTTTGCAGCCAGTTTTTACAACTGCCGAAAGGCAAGGAGTCTTTTTCAGAAAGGCGCTACGGGTTTCAGTTGTAGCCATGCATATATTTCCCATCCCCAATATTGGGGGGGGGGGAAACCCTTGCACCTAGAAATCTAGCTTGTCAGGGAGAAGACCCCTGCCTTCCTTGCCGAGAATCTGGTTCGCTAGTTTTCTGTGTTAGGATTGCAAAGAAAGGGATCTGGAGTAGGGGTGAAATCCAGCAGGTTCTGGAGAACCGGCAGTGGAAAATTTGAGTAGTTTGGAGAACTGGCAAATACTACCTCTGGCTAGTCCCAGAGTGGGGTGGGAATGGGGATTTTGCAATATCCTTCCCCCAGGAGATGGGGAGGGAATGGAGATTTTGTAATATCCTTCCCCCAGGAGGTGGGGAGGGAATGGGGATTTTGCAATATCCTTCCCCCAGGAGGTGGGGAGGGAATGGAGATTTTTCAATATCCTTTCCCCTAGAGTGGGGAGGGAATGGAGATTTTACAGTATCCTTCCCCTGCCATGCCCACCAAGCCACGCCCACAGAACCGGTAGTAAAAAAAAAAAATTGGATTTCACCACTGATCTGGAGAAGGCACAGGACCCAGTTTGCTTCCCCACCAGACCAGTCCTGGAAAAAGAGGAATGAGCAGTTCATTTTCATTATTTTTGAAAATTTTAAGTCATCTCTGGCACCCTTGATGTGATCAAGACAACTTAAGTCCAATTGTCTAGGGACACTCTCAGTCATCCAGGTTAGGGCTGTCCCAAAGGTGCTTTTTTCCTCCCCTCCCCCCCAAAAAAGGCAATTGGACTTTCTGTGGTTTTTTTTCTTTTTTCTTTTACCTTGAAAAATTCCACACCATTCAATTAGCACGGAAGAAGCTTCCTGGATGAGAAGCGAAACGTTTTCAAAGGAAAAAACAAAACAAAAGAAGAAAGTCCAATTGCTTTTTGGAAAGAAAGGGAAAAAAAAGCACCTCTGGGACAATATGAGCCAAAGCTCCCCTTCTCTCACTCACTTTCTTCCCCACCGTTACTGTTCAGCCACGCTATCTTTGGACGCCGCAACAATGACATAATACACACACTGTGTATTTTGTTTCTCCGCTCGACTTCCCCTGCCGGGATGCTCAGAGGCAGACCGGCTAACCTCCCAACATGGGGAAATGGGAAGAACTGGGGAGGTCCTGGGCTTCAGCGAGCAAAGCTGGCGTTCAGAAGTAACCTTGGCTTAGTGGGGGGACTAGGTCTCCGTCGCTCGTGCCAGCTCAGCCCAAGTTTCCCCCGCATCAAAGGTTGCCAAAGGAAACCCACAGATGCTCTCACCGCCCCCTTTCTACGACCTACCTCTGCTTTCTCACCTGCTCAAAGTGTGCTTTCCGAGCCCCCACCCCCCAAAAAACCCCATGCCATCAATTTATAAAGGGGGGTTGGAAATCCAACCGACTCAATTGCACTGATGCCCCTTCTAGCGTTCTTCCGAAACCCAAATCACATCACGCGACCTGCTGGGTTTTTTTTTTGCACCTCCAGCTGGAGAGGCCCAATCCTTTCCCAGCCTCCGCCTCCTCCTCCTCCTCCTCCTCCTCCCAACCCCGAGAGATGCTGTTCTCCCCTCCCCCCACCATCCTTTCCCTTACCAGAAGATACTCCAGCCTTCCAAAAATCTTCATGATGCCCCCGTTGTGCTGCGTATGGCTGGGCTTTGCCAAGCGTAGAAGCAAGTCACGCTCTCCAATCGGGCAATTTCTACATGGCGTTACTAAGCGAGGAGGGGTTTTTTTTCCCCTCCCGCCTCTTCCTCTGTCCACCCACCCTCAACACACACGCTGTGTGTGCTGAAAAACCTTTCTGATGTTGCTTTTATTGTTGTTATTATTATTATTTTCCACCCACCCATCCACCCCCTCCCTCCCTTGCTCGAAGTCCGGCCCGCTGGGTCCTGTCAGCGCAAGAGATGCTGGGAGAGTGAACCCAAGTGCAGAGCTGGCCCGAGGACCACCTGCCCGTCGTCCCCCCCCCCCCCCAATCCGCCCCTTCAGGGCCCACGGCTTCCCTTTCACAATCAATCAGCTTAGTGCATGAGCTCATTTCCATACAGCTGTCGCCTCTGGAAGGAAGCGGGGAAAGCAGCGAAGGCAGAGAGAGAGGGCTGTTAAAATTATCTATCTATCTATCTATCTATCTATCTATCTATCTATCCATCCATCCATCCATTATGTATCCTTCCTATCTATCTATCTATCTATCTATCTATCTATCTATCTATCT
>WNWU01000079.1:0-13528 GCA_012654045.1 Ptyas mucosa
AAAAAAAAAATTGGCGTCAAAAAACATTTTGGTTCCTGGCAGCATTTTTCCTGACCGCGGAGTTCCGCGTTTTCTTCCACAGACACCAAAGAGGCTCGATTTTTAAAAACTGGAAGCAACACCATTTTTAAACATGGAATTCCACCCCAAATCTCATCCTGGTGTTTGTTTTTCCATTTGGTTTCAAAAAAAATTTGGCTTAAAATTTTTTTTCCATTCCTAGGCAGCATTTTTCCTGACCGCGGAGTCACACGTTTCCTTCCCCAGGCACCAAAATGGCTCGATTTTTTAAAACTTGGAACAACGCCATTTTTCAACGTGGAATTCCACCCCAAATCTTATCCTGGTGTCTGTTTTTCCTTTTAGTATAAAAAAAAAATTGGCTTCAAAAAAATAAATCATCCAAAGAAGTTTTGATGCCCTCTCTGACACCATTTACAGTAAAATGAACCGGTTCATTCAGCAAACCAGTATAGAAATGCCAAGGAAGTCAGAAATAGCCACAGACAAATTTGTATGCATTAAGTATCAGTGGGACGTTCTATTTTAAACGGCTCAGAGCACTCAGAGCAGGTTAACCCTATTTCTCAACAGTGAGACACTGGTGAAATGGGCACAGTGGCATCTGCATTTTCTGTATCGTATGAGAAGAGCACATCTTCCTTCCACTTTCCTTATCACTTTCAATAGAGGGGCAATTGAAAGCATCCTGTCATATTTTATTACGGTGTGGTTTGGAGGTATCCTGTTTCAGACAGAAAGCAGAGAGTGGTGAGGATGGCAGAAAAGATTATTGGAAGTTCACTTTCTTCTATCCAGGACATGGCATATAAGCGATGCTTGACCAGGATCTGCAATATTGTCTGGGACATTACACATCCTCTCTGTAACCGGTATATATACCTATACACCACTTCAGACAAATGTTCATACAACATCTTCTTAAAAACTTCCAGTGTTGGAGCATTCACAACTTCTGGAGTCAAGTTGTTCCACTGATTAATTGTTCTAACTGCCAGGAAATTTCTCCTTAGTCCTAAGTTGCTTCTCTCCTTGATTAGTTTCCACCCATTGTTTCTTGTCCTGTCCTCAGGTGCTTTGGACAAGAGTTTGACTCCCTCTTCTTTGTGGCAACCCCTGAGATATTGGAAGACTGCTATCATGTCTCCCCAGCCCTTCTTTTTATTAAACTAGATATATCTAATTCCTGCAACCGTTCTTCATATGTTTTAGCCTCCAGTCCCCTAATCATCTTGGTTTCTCTTCTCTGCACTCTTTCTAGAGTCTCCACATTTTTTTACATCATGACAACCAAAACTGGATGCAGTATTCCAAGTGTGGCCTTACCAAGGCATTATAAAGTAGTATTAACACTTCATGTGATCTTGATTCTATCCCTTTGTTTATGCAGCCTCACACTACTGGCTCATATTTAAATGATTGTCCACTAGGACTCCGAGATCCCTCTCACAGTTTCTACTATTGAGCAAGGTACCACATATACTGTACCTGTTCATTTTGTTTTTCTTGCCTAAAAGTAGAACCTCACTTTTTTCACAATTTAATTTCATTTTTTTAGACAGCGCCCAATGTTGAAGTTTGTCAAGATCCTTCTGTATCTTAAGCTTATCTTCTGGACTGTTGGCTATTGCTGCCAGCTTGGTGTTTTCTGCAAATTTGATGAGTTCCCCATCTATCCCCTCGTTCAAGTCATTGGTGAAGATGTTAAAGACTACTGGGCCTAAAACAGAGCCTTGGGGTATTCCACTCCTTACTTCCCTCCATGTAGATCAGTGGTAGTCAACCTGGTCCCTACCACCCACTAGTTGGCATTCCAGCTTTCATGGTGGGCGGTAGGGGTTTGGTCCCTACTTTATAAATCACCATTACTGTGGAACTGTTGGGCCGTTAGAAAATTTTGCTACTAACAGAGATACAAAAGTGGGTGATAGGTATAAAAAGGTTGACTACCCCTGATGTAGATGCACTTCCATTGAGGACTATACGTTGAGTGCAGTTGGTCAGCCAGTTATGAATCCATCTGGTGGTACTGCTGTCTAACCCACATTTTTCTACTTTATCTAGTAGTAGGTTATGGTCTACTTTATCAAATGCCTTACTGAAGTCCAAGTAAATTATATTAACAATATTCCTCTGGTCCACTAATTTTGTCACTTTGTCAAAGAATGCAATAAGATTACTCTGGCATGATTTGTTTTTGAGAAACCCATGTTGGCTTTTGGATATTACTCATGTTATTATCTCCCTGGGATTCAGTTTCAGGTTGTTGTTTTTTTTATCACTCTGTGATGCTGTTTCATGAGTAATAAACACTGGTTTATTATTCAACATTTTGTTTGCTCACACTTTCTTGCCATCCCATCAGGCCTCAGCCAAGGAATAAAGAAAGGAGAGAACAAAGTAGTAGATCTATCCAGATCACAACTGAGTTCTCTGACCAAGAGCAATCATTTCTCCCAGGTTTCAGCAGGAGAAGCTAGGGACAGTACCTGGGGATTTTTGATATGTGTAAACTATGCTAAAATGAACCTTGGCATCTGTCTTTAACAACAGTTTAAGGATAAGAGTTCAATAGCAATCCTGTTCAAGCATTAGCCTTCTAATGCATCATTAGTCTGGAATCCTTACCCTTGAAAGAGACATAAATCCAGCCTTCCTCCCACCCCCTGAAGTCCATTGACTCTTATCTGGCACCAATTCACAGTGACTATTAGTAGATCAGATTCTTGTATATAGGTTGCATGAAAGAAACTTGCAATGCTTTTGAACTCTGTCCTGGATCCTGGTTTCCTGAGCATGATACCGAATCTTTTTCTCTGCTCATTATGAAGCTGCAGGCTATGCCTTCTCTTATCTGATCATTCCCCAAACAGCATCTCTCTTTGTCCTCCTCCTTTCCCACAGTCATTCCGACATACCATTACATTCTGGGCTCCCATCACTATCACTGTACAATCCCAAGAAATGGTTTGTCATCATTGGTGTGCAAAAATACGGTCAGTTGTCTTATGGAAAAGTGAAAGTAATATGGATTTCTCGGAAGAGATTATCAGGTCTGGAAAGATTACATATGTTATAAATAATGACTCTTCTATTGATAAATTATGTGTTCTAGCAAAGTTATGTTCAAAACTTAGCATGTCATTGTTCTTTCTTATCTCATATTCTTGTTTTTTCTTCTGTTCAGAATATCAAACATGGGGAAATGGGGGGAAATCTGTATCACTGCACAACTGTTTGAGTCCCCAATTTTGCCGGCTTGAGCAACAAGATCTAAGAAAATGCTGTGTCAAAATCTATCTTTTCCCCCCAATGAAATAAGCTTTGGCTTTTTAAACTTTTTAAAAGGGACATGGTGACTCAGTGGCTAAGATGCTGAGCTTGTTGATCGAAAGGTTGGCAGTTCAGTGGTTCGAATCCCTAGTGCCGCGTAACAGGGTGAGCTCCTGTTACTTGTCCCAGCTTCTGCTAACCTAGCAGTCTGAAAGCACGTAAAAAATGCAAGTAGAAAAATAGGGACCACTTTTGGTGGGAAGGTAACAGTGTTCCATGCGTCTTTGGCGTTTAGTCATGCTGGCCACATGACTATGGAGACGTCTTCGGACAGTGCTGGCTCTTCGGCTTTGAAACGGAGATGAGGACCGCCCCCTAGAGTCGGGAATGACTAGCACATATGTGCAAGGGGAACCTTTACCATTTAAAGTTATTCTTAGGGACTTTCACTCAATTGAATTTGTTTGTTTTAATTATTGTAGGTTGTAGAAGACTGAATGTGATTTTTGTGTGTGTGTTACAGCTCTCCCTATGATTCTGAAGAATCATAGCTGCTCCCATTTCTCAGTCTGTCCATGCCCCGTGTCCTTAGGACTAAATTGGGTGTGGGGAGCTAAAGGAATTGCAGCCTGTTAGAGATTGTGTAATGAAGGGGAGGGTATTTCCATACTTGGCCCTTTGATCTCTATAAAAATGTAAGTGCAGGCAGAATTGTACTCCTAAGAAATGCACCAAAATTGTTTCATTTAGAATAGCTGAGAAAGCACATTCTCATTCATGAAATTGAAGGAGAATTAAAGGCAGGAAAAATTTTCTGCATATTTCTTGTCTAAGGGAGGAAGGAGAGGGGAATCTTTTCTCTTTGCAGTTGCAAGTAGAATTGCACGATCCGATTACACTGATGAATAATGAGCAGAGTGGCATTGGCTCACATCAGCAATTTCCTTCAGCCATAAATTGGTGCTTACGGCTTTCATTATGCACCAGTTGAATGAAACAGAACTATTAGGAACAACAAGTCAAATATCGTAAACTGAACCCCTTGCAAAAATTCCTCAAATATTCCAATATAGTCAAGCTAACTTCTTGGGAAACCAAATACAGGTAGTTCTTGCTTAATTATCATAATTGAAATTGGCAATTTCTTCCCTAAGTGGTGTGGTTATTAAATAGGACATCATATGACCATTGACTCAGCTTGTCAGAAGTTGTCTGTGAAGCACAAAAATTGTGATTGCCTGTCCGTGGGATACTGCAATGGTTGCAACTCCTTCCAGTTGTGAAGTATCTGAATCTCAATCGCACAACTGCAGGGACGTTGCAGCAGTTGTAAATGCAAGGACCGGTTATAAAATTACAATATCTGCACATCTGGAAAAACCCGAATCTGAAAGCTTCCAGGTTTTCCACACCCAAAGGAAAGTTCAAGTCCCTGTCCAGCACCCACATGTCTATCACATGGCCCAATCAAAGCACCATCCCAACTGGAGATGCCTCTCAGTTCCACCTTCCAGGTGCAGGGCAAGATGTCCTTGACTCTCTGAGAAAAGAATGTTATTATGACTATATTGTTATGGTCCGCCAGCAGTCTGCAGAGCTGGCAGTGGAGTCAGACAATAAAGAGGATGAGGAAGAACATTTTGGGGTTCAAAAAAATATAAGACAGGGTCTTATTTTTGAGAAAACATGGTAACTCTAAGTTCTATTGCTATTGCTATTCGGGCACACCACTTACTGGGGATTGCCCCTGTTAGGAAAAAAAACTTTAGGATTCCATCCCATTTGTCACTGTTTTACCCAAAAAGAATAAAAGTGAAGGGGTCAAGCCACAGCAGCCACAAAGGAAAGTAGACTTGCCCTTTTCTTCCTCTTTATTATTCGTCAGATTGCAGTTTCCTCGCTGGAACCTGCCTCATTCATGCATTGCTCTGCCAGTCTTTCATTTTCTCCCCACAGGATTTATGAGTGGCTCAAAAGTCCACTGCAATAAATTACACAACACAGAAGCCAAAATCCGTCCCCTGATCTGGCTCCAACCATTCCCAAGTAATGCACAAATAATGAGCCTTCTATCTAACGTAAGCAAAAGAAGTTTATGGTACACTTCATTGCGGTTACTTGCACAATAACCTTTAAACATTTGTTAGGGTGGCATTTACAGCCTAAAACTGCCTGGAGTTCTCTGCCGTCTGTATTTTAACTCTTTTCTTGCTTTTCAAAGACTTTTTTCCCTCTCTGCTCCTCAAATATTTTGCTTAATGAATTTTAAACGTTTGTTTTTATTCACTACTTCATTTGGTTAAGTCTGCTTTATTTTTCTCCATTTTTTTTCTGGAATAAGGTCGAACCTCTTCTAGAGAGGAAAATGGGTTTACACAGCAGTATCTCACTTCAGACCTTAAACTAGGCTGAACCTTGAGCCATTGTCTTCAGAATGTCTAGGAAAATATATTTGTATTCTTTGGGATGGGAGTTTGTTTAATATTCTTTATGGCGCACATTGCTATCAATTATTATTTGAAGGCTTGCATGTTACTTATAATGATACCTTCAGTCTATAAAACATTGGAAGTTTATACACTACATGCATTGCCTGTAAATGTAAGACTTTTCTCCACTGTCTTTAAAATAATGCTTTGTAGCAGCATTTCAAAAGCTTAAGGGAGACCTCCATGTAACCAGAACAGATTTTCTTTTCTCCCTTAATACTATTATTCTCCCTCTAAATGTTTGATCTTTTTCATAATGGAGAAGGGGAACTTATTAACATAGTAATGTTTGCCACAACCGTGTGTGTGTGTGTGTGTGTGTGTGTGTGTGTATTTGTGCAATGTTTAAAGTAATCATCATACAAAGCTTGCTCTGCAATAGTCTATTGTCTCTTATTTCTTCATGTCTAAGAACTTCTTAGACCACAGCTGCAATATAAGGATATCTGCAAGAGGGACCTAAAGGCCCTGAGAATGGACATTAACAACTGGGAAACCTTGACCTCCGATCGGTCAGCCTGGAGGCTAAAGACGCAGCATGGCCTTCTCCAATTCGAAGAGACACTTGTTTGGCAGGCTGAGGCAAAGAGGCAGTCCTGGAACCAGCGAAATCTGGGGGCTGGGCAGGGGACAGAATGTATCTGCCCTCAGCGTGGAAGGGATTGCCACTCTCGAATTGGCCTTTTTAGTCACACTAGATGCTGTTTTAGGACCTCTTTCCAGAGCACGATACCATAGTCTTTTGAGACTGAAGGATACCAATCTAGCATCAAGCTGGAGTTGGAGGAGCCAGTGAAAGTCTCGAAGATGCTTCTCCAAGTAACTACCATCTGAGTGGTCCTTGGTGCTCTTTGAGCTTGCTTGCTGATGATGTGAACCTAGTTTGGGTAAGGAACATCTGCAAGAAAACAAGCAAGCTCGGAGAGCACCAAGGACCGCTCATTTCAACCCTGAGCTGCAAATATTCTCCGTAGTTACCATCTACAACTACCATCTGCAGTTCAGGGACCGCCAGTGGAAGATAATTGATCTTGGTAGTTGGAAAAGAGTTGCAAACTGGTGCACCTGAATGCAGTTTTTGCCATGCCTGATGTTGCGTCATAAGACTGCTCTCTTCCTGTGTCCGGGAAGTAATTATGTAATTTGATACTGCTCTAATCTAACAAGGCAATGCTTCAATGTTTACTATTGCTAAGTCCAAAATAGAAATCCGATAGGGCATAACACTCATGGGCCATTGCTTTGATCAGTCTGTCTCTTCCTTACTGGAATGCAGAACATTCCAAGAAATAAGGTCCTGGCCCAAAAATCAGAAATAGCCAGATTTTTCTGATGATCTTGGGTTCTTTACCCTTCCAAAATGTATGGTTACCATTTAATAATATTAACTTTGGCTCAGTTTAGTAGTGGAGAGTAAAGTAAATAATATATACACAATAATACACGGGCAATAATACACGGGCAATAATACACAGGCAAACAATCGATACAAACTCAAGGTAAACTGCTCCAAACTCAATTGCAGAAAATACGACTTCAGCAACAGAGTGGTCAATGCCTGGAATGCTCTACCTGACTCCATTGTTACATCCTCAAACCCCCACAGCTTCAACCTTAAACTGTCTACCGTGGATCTCACCCCATTCCTAAGAGGTCCGTAAAGGGGGCGTGCATAAGCGCACTAGGGTGCCTACCGTCTCTGTCCTAATGTCCCCATTTACTCGTACTCATTTGATGTGCTCATGTCCATGTTTATACTTATACCTGTTATCTCGGACATGTTTGACAAAATAATAACTAAATAAAATTTAAAAATAAAAATAAATAAAAGCAGAAGAGGGAAGGATTCATGTACAGTTTCTCTCCCCTCTGTTAGTTTCATGGGAAATGCAATTTATTTTTCCTGAGCTGCTAAGAATGAAAAAAAAAAAAAGGAGAGAAGAAGAAGAATATGGCATAATTCAATTTGTTATGGCTGTTTTTCATATTTATGCTTTAAAAAGTTCAATTCTACTTGGAAATTCTCCATTTGTCTTTCCAATTTAAATGAATCAAGAAGCACAGGGGTTCACAGGTCCCTGTTCTTTGAAAAGGTTCACTGGCCATTGAATGCTCTTTTCACAATACCTGAACTTTTGTGCCAGTTCTCTGCAATTTACTCTGTAACCAGCTCGCCTTACATTTCCTACTTAGCGCTGAGAAAAACAATAATTGTAATTGCAAATGACATAAGAACCCCTTTTTCTTTCTTTCTTTCTTTCTGGTTTTTTTTTTTTTTTATTGAAAGTCAAAGCTTTTCACATTATTACGTTTGCCATCCTAGTGAGAGTGGACTTTTCTCTTTGCAAACATGTCTTAAGAGTTGAAATCTAACCTGTTTTGATCAAGACAAAATTAAACAACCCTAAATAGTTATATTTCTTCATTACCTTCCTTCAGTAATGTTTCTGGTTCACTTTCTATCAACAAATCAAGTACTTTCTCTTTTTGTATCTACAGGATATAGTAGAATCACAACGTCTTTGCATTAAGTTTGACACCTAATGATTTCATCGATACTGTTGAGTATTTTTCTTGGCCATGATACAGGTAGTAATCCTCACTTAACAGCTATCTTGTTTTTGCCATCTTGCATAGACTTTACAACTAGATAAGCTGACAGAAGAGGACATATGGAGCTCAGGGTTGAAATGTCTGTTGTGCGGAGCTGGCAGCCGAGTCGGACAGTGAGGAGGCTGGGGAGGAACATGGGCCAGTCCTGGAGTCTGGGAAAGGCCTGGATGAGGGCTCTGCGTTGGAGGCAGAGATGGGGCCAGGGCCATCTGGAAGTGATACGCTGACTCCAGAGCTCCAGAGTCAGACATCAGAGAGGCAGAGGAACAGGGGGAGCCTGTTTCTAGTGCGCGCATATGCAGAGCTGCCAGAAAGCAAAAACATTTAAAACAAAAGGGACGACTCGGGAGTAAGGCCTGGAGATGATTGACCCCTCACTAAGGCTTAAGAGAGGAGCAAAGGCACGTGGGCACTTAGCAGGAAAGCAATGTTGTTAATTCCATTCCCAGTTGGCATCTCTGTTTGATTCTGGACTCCATGTGGCTTTGCCAAGTAGGTCTTTGGCAGCGTGTCAAAGGCGATAAAGGTTAGGTGATTATCCCAAAGGACTTCTCCTGAAGGACTTTTTGCAACTAATTTGGGACTCAGCTGTGAATGAAAGTAATAAAAGAGGTTTTTGGGACTTCTTGTGTGTTTTAATGACGTCTAAAGAAGCCTAGGTCACAACAATGTCTAAGACCTTTAAATGGTTGAAATTCATTTATGGATAAGTGAACAAACTTTTTTTTTTTAACTTCATGTTCTCACGAATACCAATTGAAATCTGTTCTTTCTGCTTTTTTTTTTAATTTGCCTTTCTGATCATTGGACAAAAATATTTTCCTTCGAGGTGAAGAAAAGGCACTTTCATTTTTTTTTTCATTTTAATGGTGTTTTTTTTTTTAAGTTTCACAATACTTGTTCCAGAAGAGGACCACTTAGTGTATTAGTCACAAACACCCCCATAGACCCATGCCATTGTCCTGGATTTTCACTTCTTTGGCATATTATGCATTTACCGTTTGTCTCAGTGCCTTAACATTCCCTGCTCTCAATGAGATCACTTGATCTCCATGCTTCAAATTCTTCATGTCTTTTCATGTCTCCCTTTGGGTTATGGACACACTGTACACTGACTAAGGGAAGAAAATATGCAGGTTTAATATGTTTGTATCTATATGTAGTCAGGGGTGGGCCTCAAAAATTTTAGCAAGGGGTTCTCTGCCCGGTTGCTTTGTGGGTGTGGCCATGGTGGGTGTGGCCTAGTCAGCCTCCTGCACCACAGCGGGGGGGGGCATTTTCACCCTCCCTGGGCTCCGGAGGTTTTCCTCGAGCCTCCACGAGGGCGAAAATGGCCTCGCCAGGCTTCAGAGGCCCTCTGGAGGCTGGAAACGGGATCGTTTCTGGCCTTCCCGAACTTCCAGTAGGCCCGTTTTTCACCCTCCCCGAGCCTCCACATGTGCCCTGCACTTGGTGCGCAACAAGTCTGTCAACGGTAATGCAATGGAAGCAAAGGCTGGAACAAATTGACGATAAAAATTAGCGAAGCCTAAAAAACTTTGAAGTTGTTTCCTGGTTTTGGGGGGTTGCCATTCGACGATCGTCTTCACTTTATTTGGGTCCATCTCTACCCCCTCCGCCGATATCCGGTACCCCAAATAGTCTATTTTGTTTTATGGAACTCACACTTAGACAACTTCACGAACAGCTTTGCCGCTAGCAATTTCTCTAGCACCTGCCGCACCAACGCCGTGTGTTCTGTTATATCCCGTGTATAAATTAGAATATCATCAAGATAGACAAGAACGCCTCGGTATAAATGTTCGTGTAAAACCTCGTTGATGAGTTGCATAAACACCGCAGGGGCGCCTTGCAGACCGAACGGCATAACTCTGTATTGGTAACTGCCCAGGGGACAGTTGAACGTGATCTTCCACTCGTCCCCTGGTTTTATTCGCACACGGTAATAAGCTTCACGCAAATCAAGTTTAGTGAATATCCGCCCAGTAGACAGTGCAGCCAGTAGATCTTTCATTAGCGGAATCGGGTATATTGGCTCCACACTAACGGCATTCAAGCCACGAAAATCCACACAAAGGCGTAGCCCTCCGTCTTTTTTCTCACGGAAAAACACAGGTGCTGCCATCTTCGCCCTACTGGCCGTGATGAACCCTGGTTTTAAATTTTTATCTATATACTGTCGCAACTCCGCTAATTCTGGTTGGGTCATGGAATACATACGAGGTTTAGGGAACGTGGCCCCAGGCAATAACTCGATGGCACAATCGGTGGGTCTATGGGGCGGCAATGCTTCGCATTCCTCCTCGTCAAACACTGCTGCCAGATCGTGATAGACCGCCGGATACAATTGTTGTGTTGACCCTTCCATCGACCTATAACTCTCCTCCCTGGCCTCTGCTGGTTGGGAAGAACCTCCTATACGGCCTGAGTTCTGTGCCTCTGACCTCAGCGGGATTCGTAGTTTCCGAAACCCATCCTCCCACCAAATGTGTGGCTGACACCTGTCTAACCAGGTAAGACCTAGTATAACGGGCTCTATCATATGGTCCACAACAATAAATTGGATGGTTTCTTGATGGTCCCCAATCTCTAGGAACATTGTTTCTGTAACCTGTGTGGCCGGAGCCCCCCCCAGCAAGGACCCATCCATTTGCTTGAATTTCACCGGGTTCTGTAACGGTCTTACTTGTAGCCACCGTTTTGCGAATAAGACAGCGGGTACAGCCCGTATCCACCAAAGCCCCATATTGTAGGCCAGTCGGACACTTACGATTACGAAGAACCACAGGTATCACAAAAGGACATACAGACTCGCTCACCATAGGATCTTCCGGGTCCTCATCATCACTATCTCCCGACACCACAGGAAACTTACTCGCAGACGATGCCGAGTTGTACTTTTGCGCCTTCCGGACTTCCTGTTGGTCCGTGGACCCTTGGACAGCTTGGGTTTGGTCTGAGGCCACGACATGTCCTGCTCCTTTCGGAACAATCCCCATTCTTGCCGCCTGTGGTTTGGATTGGGTACGAGGAACTGGAAGGAGGCAATCCGCTGCTCGATGACCCACTCGGTCGCAACGGAAACACCGGAATGACGGCTGTGGCATTCTAGCAACCGGAAGGACGTCGGATGGACGATCCGAACGCCGGACCACTGGGACGTTGTCTGGCACCACCTCAGACGGCACCTTCCTTTGCCTAACAAAAGAGTCCATGCGAGGACGAAATTCTTGAAGGGAGATGTCCAGCTCTATGGCGGCCTTAAACCAGACGGACAAGCGAGGCGGCAACCCGCGATAGGCACAAGCCTGCCTCAACTCGCGGTCCAGCCCCATTTGAAATTGTTGTACCAGCATACGTTCCGGCCAGTCCACCAGACGACTGGCTAATTTGCGGAAACTGTGCACATAATCCTTCGCAGGCGAGCCTTTTTGCCTAAGCGCCATCAGTTCTCCCTCCGCCACTTGAACACTCGATTCATCTTCAAACACCACACGCAGAGCTTCCAAAAATCTTCCCACGTCCACAAGCTCACGGGCATGATGCCTATGTAACCCAGCCACCCAATCTGCGGCCTCTCCCGTTAACACCGCCGTTATATCCACAATCATGGCCCATTGCGAAGCATACAGGTGGCCAAAACGATCGAGGTGGTTGAGAACCTGACTCAAGAACAGAGCCACTCGATCTGAGCTGCCGTCAAACGAAGCCCGTAATGGAGGTGGACCCCATTGAGGCGGAGGCAACCAGGGACCTTGCCCCGGGGCCCATGCTGGTCCATGATCAGGCACTCGACGCCGATCCCCTATGTCTCTTCTTGCCGGTGGGCAGACCCTATCCCCCCTGCCCACGGTGGGTTCTCTGCTCCGCCCCCACCTCTCTCGTAGGTGGTGGTAATCCAGGAGCCCGGTCCCTTACCGGCCCCCGAGCTGGTCTCAAGTCCCAGGTTTCCGTTTCCACCCGGCCTGGCTCTTTGCGGTCTCTCCCCAGCTTAGGGCTCGCCATCCGAAATTTCACCTCCGGGCTAGCCCCTGCTGTGCCCCCGTGCTGCCAAGACGTACCCTGCATTGACTCCACCCCTGTGGCCCAGGGTTGCCAGGAGGGAGCATCCCTGAAACTCCCTTCTCCAAATCGATCCCGCAGGGCGTCCAAAGCACTTGATCCAGATGACAACAATCCCCAATCTGTATCATCCTCCTCCATCCAGCGGTGCTCTCTCCATCCCCTGAACGCCGGCCCAACAAGTGAAGACTGCGAAGACTGTGCCTCTGCGTGCGTGGAACCTGGCCACCACTCCCCCTCACCGGTCTGCTCTGAATAGCCAAGTCCTTTCCCAACAGCCTCAATGGCCACCCCCTTTTCGCAGACGTCCTCTATGCGCTGCCGCTGCTTGGCACGCACCACGGGTTGGTCTGTAGGGGCACTCAAGGGGACCTCTGTCTCTCCAAGCACTTTTTCAGCCACGGCCTCACCCAACGCTGGCTCCAGCAAGCCTGGCTCCGTCCCCTCCGCCATCCGGACTGCCACACCACAGAACAAGAAACTAAGAGATAATGTATGAATGGGAGCGCTGACTTTCTCTCGGCCTGTCGTCCCGCCCAAGCTTGAGGTGAAAAAATGACTCCACACTTGAAGGAGTAGCCAGAACTCTTTACTGGAACACAGCCAAAAGCAGCAAGGCAAAGTAACGAACAAGCCGGAAAAATTAATAAAGTCAGCGCTACCGGAGGCAGCCAGGTGGCGCTATATATCTGAACTTGGCATAAAGCAAACCTAACATCCGGCAAATAAAAGAACCTCGGGACATTCCCCTCCCTCCACAGCTGTTTGGCAGTACCGCGCCTCTGTTCACGTCACAGAAGCGCATTTAGGAAAACGTTAACAGCCACGCCTCCCTGCCGTTGTCTCCGCTGCTCCTGGTTTTGTTTGTAGCTGCCTCCTGCTGTGAAGTGTCATTGTGAGTGTCGCTGTAACTCTGTAAGTCCGACAGCTCTGGCTGCGTTCTGCCTTTTCCAATCTCCGTCCCCCCCCATAAGTGATGGCGAGCCTGTTCACGGCTCGACACTATCTATCTACCTATCTATCATCTATCTATCTATCTATCTATCTATCTATCTATCTATCTATCTATC
>WNWU01000079.1:13728-31159 GCA_012654045.1 Ptyas mucosa
CTACCGAGCTACCGAGCTACCGAGCTACCGAGCTACCGAGCTACCGAGCTACCGAGCTACCGAGCTATCGAGCTATCGAGCTATCTATCCACCTACCTATCTAGCTAGCTAGCTAGCTAGCTAGCCAGCCAGCCAGCCAGCCAACCAGCCAGCCAGCCCTGGATTTTCTAGAATGTGTTATCCATCTAAACTTGAGAAGGGCAGGAGAGTGGTTTGATAAGAAATTAATAATCCTGTTTTGCAAACAACATCAACAGAGAGCCAACGGGACTTCCCCACTTTGAATCAGTTAAAACTAGAAAGTGGAACTGGAATACTCGAGATTTTTTTTACCATCTGTTATTTTTAACACGCCTGAATATAAAGGAATTTCAAAACATGCTGATTTCAAGCTCTTTGATTCCAAGGAAAGGAAACCTCATAACCCAGCCAGTCTCTCAGTTTCCAGAGAAATTTTCCAAGTCCCATCAAGGACCAGAATCCTGAGCCTGAATCAGAATCATAATTAAAGAAGAGCCAAGAATTTCTAGAAGTGAAGCCACAGGTTCTGGAGATCCACTCCAGGATGAAACGAACTCATTAGAGACATTTTTGTCTTTTCCCATGTAGACATTTCTCCTGAATAGATCCTTAAATGTTACCAGCAGCCAAATTACAAGGTTATCTTCACTCAACATGTTTAAACAGCAAGAGTTATAAATCTACAGGTACAATGTCTTAAATTTGGTTACTTTTAATTCCAATTTTTTGAGAGGGAATCAAGTATAAATCAATGTATTTGGTTATAGTTCAGAAATGGTTTCTAATTAGATTTGTTTTTAAGATATCAAGCTATTATAGATCTTGATCAAAGTCTACCCCCATAATAAGGTTAACCATTGTTCTACAGAAAGGGATCAGACAGCTTTTCCAATAAGGAACATATAATATTTATGAAACAGTTAACTTTTCATAATGATGACACCCAGCTGTACATTTCCACCCCAGGCCACCCCAACGATGCCCTTGAAGTGATGTCCCAGTACCTGGAGGCTGTGCGGATCTGGATGGGGAGGAACAGGCTCAAGCTCAACCTGTCCAAGACTGAGTGGCTGTGGCTCCCGGCGTTCCGATATAGTCAGTTGACTCCATCACTGACTATTGGGGGTGAGTCTTTGGCCCTCACGGAAAGGGCTCGCAATCTGGGAGTCCTCCTGGATATGCAGCTGTCCTTGGAGGAACATCTGACGGCTGTGACCAGGGGGACCTTTTGTCAGGTTCGCCTGATCCTCCAGTTGTGGCCCTTTCTTGATCGGGATTCCCTGTGCACAGTCACTCATGCCCTCGTCACCTCTCACCTTGACTATTGTAATGCTCTCTACATGGGGCTCCACTTGAGGAGCACCCGGAGGCTCCAACTGGTCCAGAACGCAGCTGCGTGGGTAGTGACGGGAGCAACATGGCGCTCCCATGTATTGCCGCTCCTGCACAAGCTGCACTGGCTTCCGGTGGTCTTCCGGGTGCGCTTCAAGGTGTTGGTGATCACCTTTAAAGTGCTCCATGGCATAGGGTCTCGTTATCTGCGAGACCGCCTGCTGCTACCGATGACCTCCCATCAACCCGTGCGCTCCCACAGAGAGGGCCTCCTCAGGGTGCCATCAGCCAAACAATGTAGGCTGGTGACCCCCAGGGGGAGAGCCTTCTCTGTGGGGGCACCCACCCTCTGGAACCAGCTGCCCCCAGAGATAAGGAGAATCCAAGACCTCAGTGCCTTCCGCCGTGCCCTTAAAACACATTTTTTCCAACAAGCCGGGCTCTTGTTGTTTCTTCGCTTAAGAAGAAATTTTAAATGTTTTAATTGGTTTGTTAGTTTTAAATTTTGGGGCCAAATTTATATATATATTTATTGCTTTTAATATTTGTATTTCATGTTTTTAATTCTGGCTGTACACCGCCCTGAGTCCTCAGGGAGAAGGGCGGTATATAAATTGGAAATTAAATTAAATTAAATTAAATTAAACTTATAGAAACTTGATCCTGCAACTTTTAATGAATATATTGCTTAATAACCCTTCATTTTAAGATATGTCATTTTTGTCGCATGGGAAATTACACTTTGCAACCTGTTGTTAACTTTAAAGTGAACAAATGCCTTGCTATTTTCCTCTTTATAAAAGTAAGCTTTTAATAACTGGGTGAGGGAAAGAAATCTTGCATTATTTCTATATTTGTCATATACGTTCTGTACATTTTTAAAATTATTTCTGTTTGTATCAATCTATGGATGTATAGCAGTAAACAGAACACAAGGAGATCTCTGCTTCTTGATGTTTCAATGTCTAAAAGAGACCACATAATTTTGCTGGATATCAAGGAAACCAGCAGTGTGCGGCAGCAGTCAAAAAAGCTAATACAATTCTAAACAGAGGCATAGAATCAAAATCACGTGAAGTATTAGTATCACTTTAAAAAAAACTTTAGTAAGACCACATCTGGAATACTGCATCCAGTTTTAGTCACCACATTACAAAAAAAGATGTTGAAACTTTGGAAAAAGTGCAGAGAAGAACAACCAGGATGATTAAAGGCCTGGAGACTAAAACATATAAAGACTGGTTGCAGGGACTGGATATGGAGTCTAGGGAAAAGAAGGACCAGGGGTGACATGAAAGCAGTATTCCAGTATTTGTGGAGTTGCCACAAAGAAGAGGGGGTCAACTTATTTCCCAAAGTACCAGAAGGCAAGACAAGAAACAATGGATGGCGACCAAACAAGAAGAGAAGCAACCCGGAATTAAGGAGAAACTTCCTAACAGTGAGAACAATTAACCAGTGGAACAGCTTGCCTCTAGAACTGTGCATGCTTCATCACTAGGGAAGTTTTTAAGAAGAGCCTGGACAGCCTTGTTTGAAACGGTATAGAGCAGGGGTCAGCAATCTGCAGCTCTGGAGCCACATGTGGCCCTTTTACCCCTCTGCTGCGGCTCCCTGTGACTCAAAATAGGCGTCACAATTGCCAATGTGTGACACACGTCAGCACGCAATTTATTGAGCTTTTCAACCCCCGGTAGGCCAAGATAAATCCAAGAAAAGACAAGTTTCAGAAGAAAACAGAACATTTAATTCAACTACATATGCTAGTTTTGTCGCTGCTCAAGAAATAGGCATGGGACGGGCTTTGTGGCTCCCGGTGTTTTCTTTTCTGTGGGAAGCTGGCCCAAATGGCTCTTTGAGCGTTTAAGGTTGCAGACCCCTGGTATAGGATCTCCTGCTTGGGATGGCACTAGAAGACCTCCAGGTTCTTCCAGTTCTGTTGTGATTGATTGAAAGCAAAGCAAGTTCTTTGCATACCAAAGAGCAAGCAACAGACTTGAAACTGAAGCTTCCTCTCTGTTTGCTTAATCCCCTCTCTTAAAGATCCGAACAAAAAGCACAAAATGATTTTTACAATTTCCTTGTTTCCCAGACAATTTGGCAGCAAAAAAAAAAAACAGCCTCCAAGATGGGCTGTTTGCTCATTAGCATGGCATGCGTGCCAGGAAACCAGCAGAATGTTTGGCAATTGTGCTACTGATCCAAACAAGGAAAAGAGAGATACGCCCTCCGCAAAGGACTCCTGACCTCTATGCCTCCTGTGTTTTCAGTTGTGCTAATTTGTTGCTAGACTCATTTTGCTAAGTTTGCAAAAAAAAAAAAAAGAAGAAAGAAAAAAAAAGAACAGAAATACATTTTTTATCATACCGTGGGTCATAAATTCATGTCATGTACTGATTTATGTGTTTTTAGGGAGAAATAGGGCATTGGCCAACAGTGTTCAGCTCTGTCCCTTAAAACGCTGGCAAGGCACCAGCAAGCTGGCCATAAATGCAGAATGTTCTTGAGAAGCTTCTTGGAATCCAGACTTAGAACAGAAGTTGTACACGAGAAGGTCCTGAGTTCGCTATTCCCACCATTTATATATGGGGCTGAGAATTAGCCCTTGCTCAAATATCAGAGAGCTATGACTAGATCTCCCAATTCAAGCCAATTTGAGGGGCCGCCATAAAGAAGATGGGGTCAACCTATTCGCCAAAGCACCTGAGGGCAGGAGAAGAAGCAATGGATGGAAATTAAACAAGGAGAGAAACAACCTAGAACAAAGGAGAAATTTCCTGACAGTTAGGACAATTAATCAGTGGAACAACTTGCCTCAAGAAGTTGTGGATGCTCCAAAACTGGAAGTTTTCAAGAAGAGATTAGACAACCATTTGTCTGAAATATTATAGGGGTTCCTGCCTGAACAAGGGGTTGGACTAGAAGACTTTCAAGGTCCCTTCCAACTCTGTTATTCTGTTAGTTATTTATGTATGTTATGTAGTTATTTATGTACACCAAGAGTGTATGCCCCAAGACAAATTCCTTGTGTGTCCAATCACACTTGGCCAATAAAGAATTCTAGAATTCTATTCTATTATTCTGTTATAATTCTGTGAGAGGGATCTTGGAGTCTTTGTGGACAACCAATATGAGCCAACAGTGTGCAGTGGCAGCCAAAAAAGCCAGGGCAATCCTAAATTGCATTAACAGTGGGATACAATCTAGATCAAGTGAGGTACCAATACTACTCTATAAAGCCCTAGTAAGGCTACACCTAGAGTACTGCATCCAGTTTTGGTCAGCACACTATAAAAAAGATGTTGAGACTCTAGAAAGAGTGCAGAGAAAAGCAACCAAGATGATTAGGGGACTGGAGGCTAAAACATACCATGAACAGTTGCAGGAACTGGGCTTGGATAGTCTAGTGAAGAGAAGGATCAGGGGAGACATGATAGCAGTGTTCCAAAATTTGAGGGGCTGCCACAGAGAGGAGGGGGTCAAGCTATTTACCGAAGTACCGAAAGGCCAGACAAGTAATAGTGGATGGAAACTGAACAAGGAGAGATTGAACCTAAAAATAAGGAGAAATTTTCTGACAGTGAGAGCAATCAACCAATGGAACAGCTTGCCTTCGGAAGTTGTGGGAGCTTCATCACTGGAGGCTTTCAAGAAGAGGCTGGACTGCCATCTGTCAGTAATGGCGTAGGATCTCCTGCTTGGGCAGGGGGTTGGGCTAGAAGACCTACAAGGTCCCTTCCAACTCTGTTAATCTGTTAAATCCGTTCATAGGAAACAGGAAAATCCACCATCTCTCTCTTTCTCTCTCTCTTTGCCCCCAACACACACACACCCCAATGGCAGAATTCAATATTTTTTTACTACCGGTTCTGTGGGTGTGGCTTGGTGGGCATGGCAGGGGAAGGATACTGTAAAATCTCCATTTCCTCCTGATCAGCTGGGACTCGGGAGGCAGAGAATAGATGGGGGCGGGGCCGGTCAGAGGTGGTATTTGCCAGTTCTCTGAACTACTCAAAATTTCTGCTACCAGTTCTCTAGAACTGGTCAGAACCTGCTGAATTCCACCTCTCTCTCCCTCCCTCCCTCTCTCTCTCTCTCTCTC
The DNA here is from genome assembly GCA_012654045.1 of Ptyas mucosa. Lineage (NCBI taxonomy): Eukaryota > Metazoa > Chordata > Lepidosauria > Squamata > Colubridae > Ptyas > Ptyas mucosa. Next base: position 19,184 of record WNWU01000079.1, read on the forward strand.
TCTCCCCCCCTCCCCCTCTCTCTCTCTCTCTCTCTCTCTCTCTCTCTCTCTCTCTCTCTCTCACACACACACACACACACACACACACACACACATATTACCTGATCACTAAATAAGCATAAGAACATGACACAGGAGACTCTCCAAAGCTTTCTTGAATGTTACTGATTTATACTTACTCCATACCTTGGGATACACTTTATAGCTATAGCAAAGAGATCTGTTTGTTCAGCGGTTAAGAAGGGCTGCACATCCTTCTTCAAGAGGCTGCATTCAAGATACCTAGAAAGGCCAGGTGGCTGGACTGCAGGTAACTGCCCTGTGCTGTATGTTCGGCATTTGAAGCTAACCACATTCTTCCCATCCCTTTTCCAACCTGATTTTTATGAGGCTCACTCGGTACTACCAAAGAACATATTAATTTCAGATTGACTCACCTGATTAACTGATCAACATTTTATTAGCCAAAGTCTTTATGACCTCTTTGGGATAGACTGTTAATTGTATACTGAGAAGAAGGAGTTGCAGGTTCATTAGCAGAATGTTAAAGGTGATTCAAGGAAATTGCCCTTCTGGCCCCGTTTCTTTAATGGCTGGTTGAGAAACACTAACTGGGTTCGGACCCCCCTCCCCAAAAAAATCCTCAGGGTTTGTAAACAGCAAAATGGCACCTCGTTCAAAGCCTTAGTTAATGTTAGTCTTTAGGGAGTTGACCAAGCTGAGTCCAAGATAAGAGATACTTTTGCTATCAACATTTTAAACTTGATTATTTATTATTGCTGCGCTTGCAATATCTGCAAACTGCCTAGAGCCCATGGGGACTGAGGATGAAATGCATTAATATAACCATGGATAACCATTTGTCTGAAGTGGTGTAGGGTTTCCTGCCTAAACAGGGGGTTGGACTAGAAGACCTCCAAGGTCCCTTCCAGCTCTGTTATTCTATATTCTAATAAATCAGAAATGGTTAATGAAATGAAAGAGTCTCTGTAGTTTGATTTGCACACCACTCTAAATTCTAAATAAATAAAGAGGGATGCAGTGGCTCAGTGGCTAAGACTCTGAGCTTGTCGATCGAAAGGTTGGCAGTTCAGCGGTTCGAATCCCTAGTGCCGCGTAATGGGGTGAGCTCCCGTTCCTTGTCCCAGCTTCTGCCAACCTAGCAGTACGAAAGCACATAAAAAATGCAAGTAGAAAAATAGGGACCACCTTTGGTGGGAAGGTAACAGCGTTCCCTGCGCCTTTGGCATTTAGTCATGCCGGCCACATGACCAGGGAGATGTCTTCAGACAGCGCTGGTTCTTTGGCTTTGAAATGGAGATGAGCACCACCCCCTAGAGTCGGGAACGACTAGCATATATGTGTGAGGGGAACCTTTACCTTTACTAAATTCTAACCCAGATTAGCAAATATAATTGCTGTGTTCACCCAACATGCCATGCCTAAGCAAATAAGCTATGTTATGGTTTAATTTAATGGCCCGATGCAGACAACAGACTAGGTCAAAGTCCGGTTTCCCATAGCACACTCAGCAACCACAAATAATCCAACTTTATTTTCAACAGAGTGTCATTGCCATGGTGTCTGGAAATGGCCTTGGGAGCCAGAAGGGAGAGTCACAGACTGCACAACAGGTGTGTAAAAGGTATTTGAGCTCAGAAGGAAGGAATATGTAGGAAACTTTTCAGAAGAGACCCTCCCTGGTTTTCTGGAAAGCAAAAAGAAAAGAGGGAACAAATACTTTCACTCTTGCAAGATTCTGTTAACGGAACTTTGCAATAAAGATAGAGTTACTAGTCCTGATTGTGCTTCTTATCTGGACTACCTTGTAGGGCTGGAACAATTATGATGTGTGAGCCTAACCATATCAAAGGCCTTTCCATTTATATGGTTCTTGTGTAATGCAGCTAAAGAAACATCCGCTCTTAAAAAACTTCCATTTATGGAATCTCCTCTCGTACCTCCGAATCAGAAAGACAGAAAAGTTGGTTTGGGATATTTTATTTTTTTATTTTTTTTAACAAATAAAAGCTTGTATTTTATCATTTTAAAAAAAGTTTGAAAAAATAAATATATCTACATCTATCTACATGTCTAGTCAAGCACTGGAATGCTATATAAAGAAGGTGCACGCAAATATGAACAGAGGAAGATGGCAGGTAAAGTTCCCTTTTCCATAACATCTTTGGTTGCATAAATCTAGGACTGTACAAAATGAGGCCCTTTTACTCATTTTTGTGCAAGGAAGCAGATTTTTTCTCTTTTTTTTTGAGACTGAACAAAATCTGCCCAAGTGCAAAAGTAAAACAGACCAGCTTGGAGTTTAGAAAAAATATACATTGTGCTTTAAGCAGCCATATATAAGACAAACATTTGAAGTAATGTTTTTAAAGAGCTGTACAGAGAGAACTTTAAACCACAATCACCATGGAAACAAGCTGGGATAAGAGCTTCTTGGCCAGATTGCATATCCCACCAGGTGTTGCTTTGGACATTATGGTTTATAACCGAAGCTACATTTCATAAGGAAAAGAGTTAAAGTGTCCTGTGTTTTAGACAAGGAAGGAATTCCCTTGAATGAAAATGAGATGACATGCTTCAGTGGTGGGTTTCAAAAAATTTTTACTACTGGTTCTGTGGGTGTGGCTTGGTGAATGTGGCATGGCTTGGTGGGCATGGCAGGGGAAGGATATTGTAAAATCTCCATTCCCACCTCACTCCAGGGGAAGATTACTGCAAAATCCCAATTTCTTCCCAATCAACTGGGACTCGGGAGGCAGAGAATAGATGGGGACGGGGCCAGTCAGAGGTAGTATTTTCCGGTACCCCGAACTACTCAAAATTTCCGCTACTGGTTCTCCAGAACTGGCCAGAACCTGCTGAAACCCACCTCTGAAATGCTTATTTCCTGAATGAAGTTTAAAAAAAAAGTCTCCGTAGAGCATGTGAACAGTCTTTGATGGACTTTTGTTATAATACAAAAGAATGGGGGATGATGCCCAGATTCTTAAGTGGAGTTGTGGCAATTAATCTGGTTGAACTATTCTTGATCCCTTATGATATTTTAAATCGGGACTATTCAACTTAACTTCCCCCTTCCCTTTTATTTTAATGGCCTTGGGAGAAAAGGGTACCCAAAGGAAGATTGCATCTGTCTCATTCCCAGATATGTACAGGTAGTCCTCAACTAATAACAGTGACCGTTGGAGCTTACGGCACTGAAAAAAGCGACTTATGGCCATTTTTCACACTTACGACCGTTGAAGCATTCCCCACGGTCACATGATTTGCATTCGGATGTTTGACAACTGACTCACATTTATGACAGTTGCAATGTCCCTGGGTCACGTGATCCCCTTTTGCAAACTTCTGGCCAGCAAAGTCAATGGAGAAACCAGATTCACTTAACAACCGTGTTACTCATTTAACAACCGCTTAACAAATGTGGCCAGAAAAATCGTAAAATGGGACACTTAATGAATTTCTCATTTAGCAACATAAATTTTGGGCTCAATTGGGGGTTGCAAGTTGAGGATTACCTGTATTGACAGAAAAATAAAGAGGAATTCAGACAGGACAGAATTGGGGGGGGGGGAGCTGTTTGATTCCCCCACAAACAAATGACCTCTAAAATCAAACGCTAAAACAGCGCAAGCAAGTTCCAGGGAAGTGGGAGGGAAGGACTTTGCATTGTTACATTCAGGGCTGTACATATTGCGTTTCCCCAAAAATCCTTCTGGGTATATAAATTGCCAGCTGTCCACCAGGACATTTTCTGGGAACCCCATGGATAAATTTCACCCAACAAAGAGGCACGAGAGGAGGAGCAACATCGAGGAGCAGGAGAAAAAGAGTGAGATGTTTTCCCCTCTTCGGTATCGTCTTTGGAGTAACAGGGGAAGTGTTCCATTGGCAATGATGTTCCTTGTTCATCCCAGTCCCAGCTTTTGGTAGACTTTTCCTTCTTCTCCATCAATGTTACGTGTCCTCTCCTTTTGACTCCTTAATAGGGGAGCATCTTTGGAAATGGAGGACTCCATTGACAATGACAAGGAGCATCCTTAAATTTCCTGCTGATCCCTTTATCTTCAGGAAACTCTTTTCCCATGGAAGACTTTGAGATCTTGGAGAGAGCCTTCTGGTAAATTCAGTTCCGGAAAGCATAAGAACCTGTGAATTATACAATCAAATAAATAGTCAGCATTATACCTATGCCCCAGGAATATTCACTGAAGATTATATTTCACTTTGGGGAGCTCAGCAGTCCAAGGGAAACAACACACGACATCCTAAACCCATGCAAGCAGAGGTGGGATTTTACCGGTTTAGACCGGTTTGGGTGAACTGGTAGCTCCGATGATCAGCTAGGAGCAAACCGGATCACTCCGATGATCAGGTCGGCCCAGCCACCCGCACCCTGTGCTTTACTTACTTCTCAGCTGATTGGCATGGCAGAGCGGATTGCCACACCTCAGCTGTGTTACTCCCAAGTGGTAACACAGAAGGTTAGTATTTGTAAAAGTGCGTGCGCGCACGCGCAAAGCACGTGATCACTGAACCGGTTGTTAAACCGGCAGCATCCCACTACTGCATGCAAGCAAATATAATTGTGATACCCAGTATACGCTGAACCCCTCCCAGAAAAATCATATTATGGCTTAAGCAATGACCTGATTTGGAAAAAATGCCAAGAGTGGCTGAGTTCCCATCACACACTGAGGCATGTTGCAGCATGTTGTCGGTAGTTTCCCTACTCTTTTAGGAGAGATTAATGTATTGAGAAGACCTCATTAAGTCAATGGGGAAATGAGTTTATTAGCAAAGGGGATGTGCTTTCTCAAAGATGGGACAACCATTTGTTTGAAATGGTATAGATCAGTGATAGCGAACCTTTTTGGCACCGAGTGCCCAAACTGGAACATGCATGCATGTGTGTGTGCATGTGTGCACGCCGGAGTGCCGGAAACCCAAAGACCAGCTGACCGGTGCATGCATGCCTATTTTTTTAACCATTTTTGCCTGTTTTTTGGGCCATTTTCCAGCTGTTTTTGGGCTGTTTTCGGGCTCTTTTTTGGACTGTTTTCCAGCTGTTTTTCTGGCTGTTTTTGGCCTGAAAAACTGCCCCAAAACAGCCTGTTTTGTGGCCATTTTCAGGATGTTTTCAGGCCATTTTCAGGATGTTTTCCAGTGCTCCAGCACCCACGAAGACCAGCTAACTGGCACACATGTGTGTGCCGGAAACAAGAACAGCTGGCAATGATGCACATGCCCACAGAGAGGGCGCTGTGTACCACCTCTGGCACACGTGCCATAGTTTCGCCATCAAGGGTATAGATCTCCTGCTTGAGCAGAAGACGTCCGATGTCTCTTCCAACTCTATTATTCTGTTAAAACAGATATTCTAGATTGGAGAGAGAGACGGATTTCTGACAGAGAATTAGACAGAGAAATTCAAGAGGAGAGTGAGCAATGACTATGAAAACCCTGGTCCAAAGCATTTTGCAGATCTTCACGTTTGCCCAATGGGACTGGCTATGCAGCAAAACCGTTACATGATACAAATATTAAAAGACTCACAAGTAGATTTCTTTTACCTGAAAACTTTCCAAAGTTCAACTTGTCAAGCTTGGGATTTCTGATCTGATGAAGCTTTGCCAATATTCCTGTGTCCTTAGGCAGCTGCATTTTCGGGGGATTTCGGGGGGGGGGGGGGAGAGAAAAGGCCAAGGTGAGTCCCATAAGAGAGAGTATTGAGAATGGCAAAATAAAGAAAAAGAGAGAAGGTATTAATATTTCTTAAATATGCAAGTTGCTTTTTTTAAAGCTTTGGTTTTATTCGGCAAGCTTTCTCTCCTCCCTCCCTCCCTCCCTCCCTCCCTCCCTCTCCCCCCCTCTCTCCCTCCCTCCCTCCCTCTGTGTTTAACAAAGGCAGAATCCAATTCTTAGAAAAGTTTATAGCTCGGATTTACTTAAGCAATATTTTCTAAGTACCCAGTTTAATGATCATAATGGTAAAAAGATAAAAGGGCTTTTTATTTTTTACTGCACTGCCATTCCAGTTACTGTATTGCTATCTACTATATATTTCAATAAAAGCGTTTTCTTCATACCACAATTCTAGTTGGGTTTCCAAAAGAACAAGGTGACACTAGACATTTGGGTTTCTCAAGAAAAGTATGTATGTTCAACAATTTAATGTAGGAATAGATAACTGCATGCTCTTCACTGTTTTGGACTACACAACCATCGTTCTCAGACAGTCTGACCATAGAGAATATATGTATGCCTGATCAAGAGAGCTAAAGAACAGATGAGGAAGAATAGTCCTCTTAGGTTTGAACTATTCTACTCTATTGTGTTTTGTTTAAAAAGGAGATTTCCATTTAATCCACAGGCATTATAGAGAGTGTATCTGGAGGCAAGTGACCTAATGCCAGCCTCTTGGTGTATATCATCCCATACCTGGATTTACTTTGCTTGGAGGTAACGGGCCTTATTGGTTTCTCCTATGAACTTTGATTCCCAGTGTAGAATTTATGTACTTTGAACCCTGGACTGGACGATGACTAGGCATGTAAAATTCTATTCTATTCTATTCTGCTCTGCTCTGCTCTGCTCTGCTCTGCTCTAGAGATGGATGGATGGATGGATGGATAGATAGATAGATAGATAGATAGAAAGAAAGAAAGAATTATTTATTGGCCAAGTGTAATTGGACACACAAGGAATTTGTCTTTGGTGTATCAGGGTTAGGATTAGGGATATATTCTTGCTTCTTATCTTACTTACTGAGGATTGCCATGACAGAAAGTTGCACAGGAGGTATCCTTGAAATGTGAGCATGCGCATCTGCGGAGGGACCTCTTATGTCGTGCTGGAAGACTTCCTAGCCCATAGGGTACCATGTGGCTGATGGTGAAAGAAGAAAACAACAATCAAGTTCATGGTTGATTGGAAAGACATTCATGATATGGGTTGGTCAGTAGTCAAGGAAATTGAACAATAGCTAGATGTCTCTGCAGTCACTAGGAGGGAGAGCAATCTCCTTGCTCCAGATATGTTAACCATTCAATTGGCCTTGAACAAGTCTGATACAGAAACTCTGCTGAAGAGATTTGCAAATTGTGGTTTACGGCTTGGCAGATAAACCCTTATCTCACATTAGGGCAGAAAACCCAATGCAATTTCCTTTTCACTGGATGCTTGGACTCAAACCAGGAATGGGTGACTCTCTAAAGGCAGTTGGACTACAGCTCCCATCATCCCTGATCAATGGCCATGCTACCTGGGGTTAACAGGAGCAGAAGGACACAGCATCGCTAATCAAAATTAAGTTATATGCGTTGGGTAACTCTGGAATTCATATGAAAAAAAAAAAAACAATTACTTTGAGCACAATTAATTTTAATGAGACCCAAACATAACTAAAGGGCAGGGCTATGGAACAATGGTTGAGATTTTGTTCTTCATGCATAAGGGCACAGTTTCAATCACTGGCATTTTCTGAAGTAGCTGTGATCTGTGATCTGTCTAATAAACAATCTTGGACTGGATGAAGTGGACAAAAAATTGCTTTCCCTCCTCCTCTTCCACCAATTCACATGGCTTAAAGTTCTCCAGGCAAATTTCTGGAGGACAAGGCTATCGTATTTATTTTATTATTTTTATTATTCATATTTCTATGCCGCCCACTCTCCGAGGACTCTGGGCGGCTTACACCAAAGACCGTATACTAAATAGCATATTGCCCCCAACAATCTGGGTCCTCATTTTACCCACCTCGGAAGGATGGAAGGCAACCTTGAGCCGGTGAGATTTGATCTGCTGATCTGCTGAACTAGCAGTCAGCTGAAGTAGCTGCAGTACTGCACTCTAACCACTGCACCACCTCGGCCCATATCATGCATGGGGATGTCTGGATGGAGAGTTATTTCCAAAACCAGAGGTGGTGTGCATGAAAGCACAATTTTGAAACAGCAAGTCCTTTTGATGAGCTTCCATCAGCCTCTAACTGAACAGGATGGAAACAGGCCTTTGGGTCTGATCCAATTGGATTCTTCTTACACCGGTAGTCCTCAGCTAACAACCATTGGAAGTTACAATGGCACCGAAAAAAATGACTTACAACCAGTCCTTGCACTTACAAATGTCACAGCATCCCAGCATTCACCTGCTTAATGATTGCAACAATTTATGACTGTAAGTCAAGGCTCAATTATGGTTGTAAGCTGAGGACTACCTGTATCCACTGCTGCCCGGGACTACCTTTTCATATTGACCAATCTGTACTTTAAGAAGCTCATTTGTTTAAAAAGAAACCAAAGAAACTCTTATAAACTTTGCAACTTTGGAGAACTGCCTTTAGGTAACCCTGCGGTGCTTGTCAATCTCATCTCCCAGCTTTTCCCTTTCTTAAAAGGATAAAATAAAATAAAACTGGAGAGAATGACATCCAACTTCCTCGCTGGATTGTTACACAATGCTGCAGATTAGCAGGCATAATTAGAACCACACCTACACCACAAGGGTAGTCTGTTTGGCTTGGATCCTAAGCTGTTCAGGAGAGGCTATTTGAGAGCTGTTGGGGTCTTGCCCTATCGTGCAACTGGCCAACACCTTCTTGATAATTGTACGTATCTGAGGCTATTCAGCCTTAACTGCCTAACAAATACCAATCAGCCCTTTGAAACATTTATATCTTCGCTATCACCCAAAACCAAGATAGGGTAAGAAGTTGAAGGGTGCTTCAGAGTGTTATTTGTAAAAAAAAAAAAGAGAGAGCAGTGAATATGGGTATTTTCCCCCCAGCCTATCTGCTGGGATCCTGTCCCAGATTACAAACTAACTTCTTTGCAGCTAATCTAGTCATTCTCATGGATTTTGTAAGATAAAGTTACCGTGTAATCAGACAGAAATTTCATCCTTTTAGCCCAGTCCTGGGGACACTGACTGGCAGGGTGAGCCACTGTAAGGTTTCAGAGAATAGCAACAGCACTTAGATTGATATACCACTTCATAGTGCTGCCCTCTCAACTTCAACTGCCCTCTCCAAGCAGTTGACAGAGTCAGCCTATTGCCCCCAACAGTCTGGGTCCTCATTTTGCCTACCACGGAAGGATGGAAGGCTGAGTTAACCTTGAGCTGGTGAGAATCAAACTGCTGGCTGTCGGCAGAATTAGCCTGCAATACTGCATTTCTAAGCAATGTGCCACCACGGCTCAGACCAGTGTGTTTCCTACAACCAACCTAGATATGCCGGAGATTGGAACTCGAATTTTCTGCATGAAAAGGCGGGCTTTTGCTATATCAAACCCAGGGACCCTCCAAACTTTTTCAAAAACCCTAAGAGCTTCCCTTACCTTGGTGTGTTGATCCAGATGATACCAAGGTGGCAGAAATAGATGCACTCCTTGTCCATCCAGCTGGTGCAAGAACATCTCTTGGTCCTCTGGTGCCGACTGTTGTTTCCCAAGAGATGAGATTCTACTGCAGCCTGGCCTGTTCATACGTCCAGAGGTGAAGGAAAAAACAGAGAAAGCGAATCAGTCACAGTTCTCGCTGGGAAGAGCCAGAAATGCACGCATCCTGGTATGTAAACAGAGTGCTTAGCCTGCCCCCTTCCAGCTTAACTGTTTTATAGCAGCCGCAGCTTTAGTTAATGCCTGAGATTGCAAGATCATAAAAGTTGTGTTCTTTTATTCACTCGAAGTGTTTACAGACCCCAAGGCTCTTTCGGCATTGCTCAGCCAAGAAACCAGATGCCGAAAGTGATACTGGACATCTCTCCTAGCTGTTACACTTTGGCCCATGTTTGCAATGCCTCGCATTTATCAGCGGATTCATTAGCAAATAAGATCAACACCCCCACGAATTGACAGAGCATGGCTTAGAAGGCGGTCAGGGTGATGTGTTTGGCTTCTTTCCTTTCTAAATTCAGCCACAATGCTCTCAAAGCGTGGGCAAGCGATGAATAGGACTGAGCCCTTTTTTAAAAAAACAACAACAACAAATTCTTCTTTTGAGAATGCTGCAAAGAAAAGCCAACTCCTTTTTTTTTTCCCCTTAAAAAAATAGCAAACCAAGAGGGGGAGCGGGAGAGAGAGAAGGTTTTACCCTTTGGGATTTTGTGCTAGGAGTAAAATTAGAGGACCCTGCATCCCTGCAAAGCAGGGGTGAAATCCAGCAGGTTCTGGAGAACCGGTAGCGGACATTTTGAGCAGTTCGGAGAACCGGCAAATACCACCTCTGGCTGGCCCCAGAGTGGGGAGGGAATGGAGATTTTGCAACATCCTTCCCCCAGGAATGGGGATTTTGCAATATCCTTCCTCCAGGAGTGGGGAGGGAATGGGGATTTTGCAGTATCCTTCCCCTGGAGTGGGGTGGGAATGGAGATTTTGCTGCCGTGCCCACCAAGCCACACCCACAGAACCGGTAATAAAACAAAATTCGGATTTCACCACTGCTGCAAAGCCAAATTTCACCAGAGCTCCTTCCTCCAGCTTGGAGTCGCCTAGAAGCTGAAGGCAAAATCTGGTCTCGTTGCAGGGATCACCGGAGGATGGAGGTGGGTGGTTGGCATCTGGCTGACAAGAACTAAAGAGGGGGAGGGGGGTTCCAACGCTAAGGCTCCTTCCCAAGCAAAATGCATTTTTTTTAAAAAAAGGAAAAAATAGGATTTAAAACAGGCAAAAAGCAGAGCCCCAAAAGCAAAATATGCTTTAAAAAACATATCCTGACGGTTCTCTCACCTTCTGGCAGCAGGACGCAAAGGGCGACTGCAAAGGAAAAGAAACAGGACAGACAGTTTACCATGGTGGCTTAGCTTAATCCTTTAAAGAGGCGGACACTTTGCTTCCCCCTTTGCCCTCCCCAAAGCCGCCCAGAGACGCTTCTGAGGTCCCAGGTCTTCGCCGCAGGTGTTTTATAACCCTGCCAGGCTGCGCGTCACAGGCGCCCGCGGGGCACGCCTCTCACCTCGCCTCCCTGCGTGGGACGGGGGCGCCCTTCGGTTGGCGAGCCAAGGGGGCACCGAGCCAACCAATCGTCCCGCGTCGCTTTGCTGCCGCTGCCTCCGCCGTCCTTCTCTTGCCTGGCTACCCAAGTCGCGCATTTCTTCCCCCAGCGTCTCTCCTGCAGCACTCAAGACGTTCATCTCTCTCTCCCGGGTAACTTCGGGCTCATCCAAGAAGCGACCCGAAGGCTGGAGGTGGTCGGATTTCGAGGCAATAGTAGGGTAGGAGGGAGGGAGGGAATCAGCGATCTCTGCACCTGGCTGACTCGTTGCCTGGATTTGGAGCGCAGTTCCATCATCCTCAGCCCTGCCGAGTGGGAGTTTCAGCCCCAACGTTTTGGAGAACTCCAAGTTCGAGAGAGAGTTTGGGTTTGAAAGAAATGATTTTTAAGAAGAGGTTGGATAACTATTTGCCTGAAGTGGTGCAGGGTTTCCTGCCTAAGCAGGGGGTTAGAATAGAATAACAGAGTTGGAAGGGACCTTGGAGGTCTTCTAGTCCAACCCCCTGCCCAGGCAGGAAACCCTACACCACTTCAGACAAATGGTTATCCATTTGGGTTGGACTAGAATACCTCCAAGGTCCCTTCCAACTCTATTATTCTATTCTATTCTATTTAGTACTGAAGAAAGGCAAGTTCTCATCCCGTGAGTGGTGGGTGATGGTTGGTAAGATGTCCCCCCCCCCCCTTCCTGCACCAGAATTCAGCTTGGGTGCTTTGTATTCTTATATAGCCTACTAACAATTTCTCTAACCATAGTTTACTCAATGAACCCAGTTGTCTGGGTGCACAGAACCACAAACCAATCAACCACTTGTCTTTTTTCTTCCTAGCAACCCACAAATTGACATACACCATGTCTGTGCTTATATCACGTCTGTGCACATCTGTTGGGAAGGAAGGAAGGGAAGGAAGGAAGGGAAGGAAGGAAGGAAGGAAGGAAGGAAGGAAGGAAGGAAGGAAGGA
>WNWU01000079.1:36382-134976 GCA_012654045.1 Ptyas mucosa
TTAGAATTTAGCAGTAAATTCTGAAACAGAACAGTAAACCATAACTGTAACTGTCTGTTGAGATGCATTATGTGAATATCTATAATACTGAACCTTTTTTTTAGGGGCGGGCTGTCCTAGAAGCGAGAACAGTGTTTCTCAAACTTATTAATTCTTTTTACTGCTTTTTAATAATGGAAGGAAGGAAGGAAGGAAGGAAGGAAGGAAGGAAGGAAGGAAGGAAAAGAAAAAAGAGAGAAAGAGAAAGAAAGAAAGAAAAGAACGAGAAAGAGAAAGAAAGAGAAAGAGAAAGTAAAGAAAGAGAGAAAGAGGAAGGAAGGAAGGAAGAGAGAAAGGAAGGAAGGGAAAGAAGGAAGGAAAGGAAAGGAAAGGAAAAAAAGAAAGAGCAAAACATAAAAAAAATGATGATGGAGATATTTAAATAATGTTATTCCACCGTAGAAAACTTCTTTTGTTGTATAGTCTTGCACAGTGGAAAAGGATTCGCAGACAGCTGCTTTTAAGGCAAATCACACAGTCCTGACTGGATAACATTTTAAAAATGGATCCCATAAGCTGTCAAAAAGATTACTCTTATGAACTTGGAGGAAATCCTTTGTACTGCTTGCTACACTTTCCTTAAGCTTTTACGGGATTTTATTTTATCACCTTACCCTGAATTGTTTGACTTTTATTATATTGTTGTCATGGATTGAGTGTTCTTTGCAGTCAGCTCAATGGGATAAACAGACCAATCCTAATATAAAATTTAACAGGCTCTAAAAGAAAGGTTCTAAAAATGTCACTTTGTTGATAATTACGGTAAAGATGAGAGCCCAAAGCTGGGTAATTGATTATATTGTGGCCGTGGGTGTAATTTTGCTTAGTTGCAATTTTTGAAAGGGAAAGCTTTTTGGTGATGGAAAACAGCTCTTGAGATCCAGTTTATTGGCCTCATTTATGATTTCTGTGACTCGAAAATCAATATTCTCAAAGAAGCAGGAAAGTAGGATCCAATATTTTAATTTCTTCTATGGCTCCAAGTCTTTGCGTTGAAAAGATTACGGCATCACTAGTATTCTGTGAGCAGCAGTTTGTTCTTAAATGGAAAAATATGTCTTGAGATGTTCTGTTTATTTCTCTGAGGGCCAGGAAAAGGCATTTCCAGATATTCTCCCACTTTTCGATCCAGATTTTCCCTATTTTTCCTTTTTTCTGATGACCCCCTATAATCTCCTAGGACAATATGAGGCCCAGTACAGCATTCAGGGTGTGGATTGATGCACATAATCCAGAGTGGGTTTCAGCAGGTTCTAACCAGTTCTGGAGAACCAGTAGTGGAAATTTTGAGTAGTTCGGAAAACCGGTAAATACCACCTCTGACTGGCCCCGTCCCCATCTATTCTCTGCCTCCCAAGTCCCAGCTGATTGGGAGGAAATGGGAATTTTGCAGTATCCTTCCCCTGGAGTGGGAAGGGAATGGAGATTTTCCAGTATCCTTCCCCTGCCACACCCTCTAAGCCAAGCCACGCCCACAAAGCCATGCCATGGCCACCAAGCCACGCCCTCAGAACCGGTAGTAAAAAAAAAATAATCCCACCACTGACATAATCCCCTTTCACATTCTGGTTGTGCTGAATAACAATTTGAAGCAAAGTGGTTCTAATGTCATTGTTCAAGCCAACACTATTTGCAATATTTGCAAATATATCTCCTTATCCTTTAAGAAATTTGGGGAAATCTTCATCCTTCGGTCCCTTTTTTTTAGAGCTCTTAAATATGGGCTACAAAACCCTGCAAGAGAGAAGCAAAGGAATACAGAAAACTCTAGCTATTTGATGCCATCTAGTGGTGGTCCAGATTTTTGCCACTCAGTTTTGATAACTTGGGGGGGGGGCAGTTTTTTGAAATCTTTCCCCCAGCCAAATCGATCGCATGCATTTACTATATTTTGTTAACAGTGCCTAAAATTACCCACATCCCATTTCTCCTGCACAAGCTGCAGTTTGTGGAATGTGCTTCTAGTAAAATGCAAAAAAAAATAAAGCACATTTAACTTTCCAAAAAAAAAAAACCCCACCACCACCTTTACTACCACTGGCAAAACTGATCATCATGAACCATATTAGTACATATGTATACCACATATGAAAATGTTAAGCAAAGCACTAGCACAGAGGTGTCAAATTAGCTGCCCGCAGCCCAGATGCGTCACTCCCACCCCTGGATTAATGAAGGGGGAAAAAATCATGATACGTCATGTGTTGACAATGTGACATTGCGAGTTTGACACCCATGCAATAGTACATTCACGCCTTCGACATGAACAAGTCTCCGGCAATGGGCCTGAGCCTTAGTATCTTAATTTATAAACTGAATTTTCCAACACCCGAAGGGGCGATTTAGTGTTTGGCATGATTTGCATCTTCTCCCTGGGATGAGTTCCAGGGCATTCCTGAGCTACCAAGCAACCCACATGGAACAGGTGACAAGCATCTATCAATACAAGCATATCAGCTGGAGGCTGGACACAAAATGAAGCTGTAGTTTTCAGCATATGTGCCAGGAAGCTAAGTAGCATGTATATTTAGCATGGTACATATGTATACCAAAAGGGACGCGGTGGCTCAGTGGCTCAGACACTGAGCTTGTCGATCGAAAGATCGGCAGTTCAGCAGTTCGAATCCCTAGTGCCGTGTAACGGGGTGAGCTCCCATTACTTGTCCCACCTTCTGTCAACCTAGCAGTTCGAAAGCACGTAAAAAATGCAAGTAGGAAAATAGAGACCACCTTTGGTGGGAAGGTAATAGCGTTAGGTGCGCCTTTGGCATTTGGTCATGCCGGTCACATCACTACAGAGATATCTTCGGACAGCGCTGGCTCTTCGGCTTTGAAACAGAGATGAGCACCACCCCCTAGAGTCGGGAACGACTAGCACATATGTGCGAGGGGAACCTTTACCTTTTTATATGTACACCATGATATGTTTGGTCACCCAATCAGCCATATGTTTAGAGTGGGTTTGGCATTTTTATCCACCTATCAAATCCTTCCCTGGGAAAGGCTGATGTTATTGTTTTATGGTAATAAACATATTGTCACAGGATATAAACTGCTCTGAATAAAGCTGCCTTTTGAAAGTAACTGACTGAGATTTTGTCAGTGCCAATGGTGTTCAAGTTGTTTTGGGATTGTACCCAAAGTGTCCATTACTATTGGTACTTTCTTTGCTTTTCTTTTGCCATAGACTTACTTCTACTTATAAGCCTTGGTGTTTTGTGATTTTCTCCAGTTCTTTTTCTCCTCTTGCACCGTCTCGAGATATTGCAATGTCTTTTTATCGACAATTGTTAAGTCGATAAGTTAACATTGATGTGTGCTGGATGAACTTACTCCAAGGCAGCTCCTATGTGGAGTCTTAGAAGCCAATACCTTCTATAGTCTGCTTGACTGGCTCTCCTAAATGTTATCCACTACTACCAGGGAACACATTACACATTGCTCCAGACGTAATTTCAGTCAAAGCCAATGAAAGTTGACTTATATTTAATCTCGGAGAAAAAGAATTAACAATGACAAGCTTTGATTTTCATTATTTCATTGGAAACGGTCCATGAGACGTTTTGTCTAAAAGTGGAAAAAGAAAATCATGTTTGTCCCTTGCGCATATGATTTAGTTAAGCTGGAATGTAAACTTTCATTGGATTTTACAGGACAATTCTAGAAGATAGCCTGACTCCAAACAAACGGCTCCTGAGTTATCAGCAGTTCTTGGAGAGAATTACATTTCCATGTCTGCCATGCTGCAAAGCATCAGATCAAAAAAAAAAAGTTTGAAAAATTAGACGTCAGGGAAAGGAGAAGCTTTGAAGAACTAGAAAATAGGATATCCATCCAGCCTTCTCAATTCCTGGCAAATAAATGGGGAAGAATTGGAGGCAGTGACAGATTTTATTTTCCTGGGCTCCAAGATCACCACAGGTGATCTAGACAACATACTAAAAAAAATACATCTAAAACAAATCTAAAACTAAATCTAGACAGCATACTAAAAAGCAGAGACATCACCCTGCCAACAAAAGTGTGTATAGTCAAGGCTATGGTTTTCCCAGTTGCAATGTATGGCTGTGAAAGTTGGACCACAAGGAAGGCTGAGTGCCAAAGAATTGAGGCCTTTGAACTATGGTGCTGGAGAAGACTCCTGTGAGTCCCTTGGACTGAAAGGCAATCAAAGCGGCCAGTCTTAGAGGAGATCCACCCTGACTGCTCTTTAGAAGGCCAGATCCTGTTGATGAAACTCAAATACTTTGGCCACCTAATGAGAAAGAAGGACTCACTGGAGAAGAGCCTAATGCTGGGAACGATTGAGGGCAAAAGAAGAATGGGACAACAGAGAAGGAGGTGGCTGGATGGAGTCACTGAAGCAGTCGGCTTCAGCAAATGGACTCCGGGGGATGGTAGAGGACAGGAAGGCCTGGAGGAACGTTGTCCATGGGGTCGTGATGGGTCGGACATGACTTTGCGACTAACAACAACAACAGGGTAGGGGGGGAGGTTGGTGGGAAGAAGATTCAAGAGTAGGTCAGTTACTGATATCTCTAGACGGGTGAGAAAAAAGATTGTCTGAAACTTTGGAGAACTAATCCCAATTATCTTAGCCAATAGGCAGCTCGATAAACTAATGGGCTTGACATCATATATGGCAGCTGCCTATCTTTCTAACTGAAACTGCAAAGGTTTGAAAATAACACAAAGTTATTTCTGGCCTGTTTGCTTCTGAGCCATTAGTTTTTGTGCTCTATACACAAAACTTACAGCAATTCGTTCAGTGACCGTTCAAAGGTACAAAGGCACTGAAAAAAGTGACTTATGACCATTTTTCACACTTATGACCATTGCAGCATCCCCATAATCAAAATTTAGACTCTTGGCAATTGACCCATATTTATGACGCTTGCCTTGTCCTGGGATTATGTGATCCCTTTTTGCGACCTTCTGACAACCAAAGTCAATGGGGAAATCAAATTCACTTAACAACCATGTCACAAGCTTAACCACTACAGCAATTCACTTAAGGACTGTGGCAAGAAAGGGTCATAAAATGGGGCAAAAATCCAGTTCACAAATGTCTCACTTAGCAACAGAAATGTTGGGCTCAATGGCAGCCGTAAATCGAGGACTCCTGTAGTGCCAGTTCATCAAGGAGCCATATCAATCTGTAAATAAAATCCAACTTCCCTTCATCAGTTTGCAGACTTTTCACTTAAAAAAAAAAAGCCTGATATGATTGCATTAGTTTCCATGTAGTCATCAGGAGGTGACTTGTCATTGACTTGAATTTGGGTTTTGGTTGGCTTTTATTGGTCAGCTTCATAAAAGCCCCAAAATGCTAGGAAAGATGAAAAGATGATCTTGCATTAACTTTACACACTTTTTCTTATCCCTTTAAACAAAACCAATTTCTTAAGTTGCCATCCCTTGTTCCCATCATTCCTCCTTCTTTCTCCCAGTTACTCTTTCTTCTGTCGGGGTGCTGTTGTTGGTTGCAAAGTCATGTCTGACCCATCGCGACCCCATGGACAATGTTCCTCCAGGCCTTCCTGTCCTCTACCATCCCCCGGAGTCCATTTAAGCTCACGCCAACTGCTTCAGTGACTCCATCCAGCCACCTCATTCTCTGTCGTCCCCTTCTTCTTTTGCCCTCAATCATTCCCAGCATCAGGTTCTTCTCCTTCTCGTTAGGTGGCCAAAGTATTTGAGTTTCATCTTCAGGATCTGGCCTTCTAAGGAGCAGTCAGGGTTGATCTCCTCTAGGACTAGCCGCTTTGATTGCCTTGCAGTCCAAGGGATTCGCAGGAGTCTTCTCCAGCACCAGAGTTCAAAGACCTCAATTCTTTGGCACACAGCCTTCCTTATGGTCCAACTTTCGCAGCCATACATTGCAACTGGGAATCCCATAGCCTTGACTATTCGCACTTTCTGTCAGGGTATTGTTATGCAAATTTGGGAGCTTAAGTACTCAGCTGATGGTTTACAGTTGGCCTCTCTCCTACACCAAGTTTGGTAATAGCTTTCTACGTGACAAGGGATGAGTAAGCCAGCAGAAATGAGCCAAGCTCTTTGTTACTTACAGCATAGCTGAAATATGAACGAGCGGGGTTGAGAAAGTAAACGAAGTATAATACCGGACCAAAAAGAAATAAAGAGTTGGGGAAGGCTGGTGAATGACATCATAGTTCTTAGGAGAAAGACTTCATTCCATTAGTGGAAACCATTAGTAGGTTGGTGGGGTTCGGTTGACTAGCCTGTAGACGGTTCTTTGAGCAAGACATGATAGCTAAAAGCCAATGGGCAATATTTGGAGACCCTGAACAAAGAAACAGAGCTGACTGCACAGATGGTCTCAGGGAAGGCGGGTTAGTAAAGGTATAGTGGAAATTTCCATTGGGAAATTTGAAAGCAAGTCCTGGATCCTGAGGGAGTCCTTGTTGCCCTCTAAGCTTGCTTGTTTTCTTGTGTAGGAAGTTAGGACCCACCCCTCTCCTAGGAAAATGAAATATTTTAGGAAATATTAAAAGGGCAGAATATTTCCCCTAACAGGGAGGCAGAAACCCAGCCCCCCACCTTTGTCAATGGGTCATTAAGGCCTAAGCCAGTCCATTCTTCATAACAAAGATCTACCTCCTTCAGGCAGAGCCATTTAATTACTCTTCATTGCATCACCCAGCACGATTCAACCAACCTTAGCACACAGACAACCTACAAAGCTAACCATGACCTCTGACAGCAACCAATCAGGATACTCTTCCTGTGCCCCAGGAAGTTCAAAGCCAGAGAGGGTATAAAACCCAGGGACTCTCAGCATCTCTTCCCTTTTTGCCCAGGATCTCAAGCCATGTGATCCTGTTCATCAATAAACCTTCTTTCCAAGCAACTTCCATGAATCCAGCATCATACAGTGAGATATTTAGACTGGATTTATCATTTTAATCCACCTCTCACTTCCCAAGGAGCTGGAACAAGCAAATGTTGTTCGATGGTGATAAAGTTATTGTCGCGGGATGTAAGCTGTTCCAAGTAAAATTGCCTTTTGCAATTGACTGATGGTGATTTTGTCAATGCCAATGGGGTTCAAGTGTTTATTATTATCATATGCATTCATCTCAAACTTTAGGTGCTACATTACTTAAAATAACGACTTCTGAATTCTAACCAATTTTTTTTTAAGAAAAAAAACTTATTCCTCTGAAAACAAAGAAGATGCATTTTAACTACATATGAAAAGTGAGCCAGTTTGTTCTAATGGTTAAGGCACCAGGCTAGAAACCAGGAAAATGCGAGATCAAATCCCATCTTAACCATGAAAGCCAGCTGGATGACTTTAGGCCAGCCACTCTCTCTTAGACCACTCACCTGACAGGATTGTTGTTGTGTGAAAATAGGAGAAGGAAGATGTGTTGGATATAGTCACCCTGAGTTATTTGTAAAATTAATAAAAGTGGGAATCAATCAATCAACCAATCAATCTCCTGGAAAAATACATTTGCAAAATTTATCCCTATTCTACTTTGTGTGTGCATATGTTTCAATGTTACAAGCATTTGCAATTTGCCATGTCATTTAAGAGGGCAACATGAGATTTGCTTGGAACTGGATTATTTACAAGGTGTTGAATTTGATCTAAACCAAACTTTGTGTTTACTGAAGAACTCTAGAAGCATCTTAGGCAGCTTACTAAGTGACGTAAAGCGGATCTTCCGGAAATGTCCTACTAAGAGCTCCCTTGAAATACAAAACGTTGGTTAGAAGTTTATACCGCGTTACAATCAAGTTCAAGTTTTATAGAATAAAATGGAACAAAGTTTGATAGAGTGGGACTGCCACTGAAGTAAGACATTCTAAGAAATGTGAAATAACCTACAGACTAAAGACTTATTGACATGCTAGAAAACACACACATATTCCTTCGATGCACTTTTTATAGAGATATTCGGGGGGAATCTTATCTTCCCAATAATCGATAGATATCTTGGCCATTCTGGCACTACTCATCTCCAGTGGCTGTTTAAGAACGAACAGACTGTGATTACAACCCAGATGGCTAGATTCTGTGCAGCAACACTGTGGATTCATCAGAAACAGGTGATTAATCCATCATAGCTATTTTATACAATTAATGCAACAAACCCTTTTTGCATTATCACTCGCTTGCATTTTAGTATTTAATGACTATGGGCCTCACAATTTAAGCATTGATTGTTATATTACAGTTAGGCCCTGCTATGTTTTGCTCATGTGCAGCTGACAGATTGGATGCCAAATTGTGATTTTAATATAGATTTTATCTGTTCTTTATTATTTTATTCTAGAACTTTTAACTGGCTATTCCTTGAATGCTTTTAATTTGCTCTGGTCTCTGGCGTTTGGCAGTAATATATTTTTTCTGTTATGTATTATTTGATTCTAGAATTTTTCACTGGATATTCCTTGAGTGTATTTTTAAATTGCTCTGGCCTCTGGTATTTGATGGTAATAAACATTGACTTGACATGCTCAAAAAAGATGCTCTGAATATGCAAAATTTATAAAGAGGGGGAAGTGTTTTCACTCTGTTTTGCAATGGAATGAAATCAACACTGCATATCTTATCCATCCAATGCATCTATGGCGGGGAGGGGGGTCAAACTCAAGCCCAGGGGCCAGATCTGGCCTGCAGGGTGCTTAGGTTTGGCCCATGGGGCCACCCTGGAAACAGCAAAGGACTGACCCAGGGTGCCTCTGTCAGTGAAAACAGTTGCAGGAGTCTGTTTCAGTCGAAAACGGAGCTCGAGAGCACATTTTTGCTGGCAGAGTGCTCGGACCACCACAGGCGTCCCCGACACAAGTGATCTTGAGGTGGCCACACCCACCCTGGCCCCCCGAGGTCAAATATAACTCTGATGCACCCTCAAAGAAATTGAGTTTGATACCCCTGATCTATGGAGAGTTCAAAGGCCACATACAGCTGGACCTCTGCCATGATCCTTAGTCAGCAAATATGACAAGATCTATAGAACACTTTCTACCTGTACTGGTCTAATTGTATTAAGGTGGGAAGGTTTGGCACAATACAGAAAAAGATGAAAATCCTAAGAACAGCTACTGCAAGGAAGGGACCAGCAAATTCCTTTCCTCCTTTTGGTGAAGAGTATTCCCACTTGTTTTATTATTTCCATTTATGGCACCTTCTGGCTGGGCACTGGAATGCTCTCTAACCTGATTTCATCTGCAAGCTCTTTTTACACAAAGATACCCATCAGTACATGGTGGTTTACTCTTTGGTTAGCCAGGTAAAAATTACAGGTAGATGGTGATTGTTAAACTGAGCATCTGGCTTGCTGACTGAGGTGAAACATAATATCTAACTGTTGTACCTAGGGGGAATTTGCTGGAAGGTTTCTAAGTTAGCTGGAGAAGATTCACAGATCCCCTTTGTTGATTTAATGCTGGGGTGGACAACTATGGCTCTTTACGACCTGTAGATTTCAACTCCCAGAATTTCCCAGATAGCCTAAATTCTGGTAGTTGAAGTCCACACTTCTTAAAGTTGCCAAGTTTGGAAAACACTGGTCCACAAGCTTCTTTAGTGCCCTAGAAGACCTTTCTCCTTGAGGAAACAATTTGGAGATAATCACTTAGATGACTAAAGAACCAGGAGGAATCTAAAGGTCATTTAGTAGACCCCTAAATCAGGGATGAAATCCAGTAGGTTCTGGAGAACCGGCAAATATCACCTCTGGCTGGCCCCAGAGTGGGGTGGGAATGGAGATTTTGCAATATCCTTCCCCCAGGAGTAGGGAGGGAATGAGGATTTTGCAGTATCCTTCTCCTGCCATGCCCACCAAGCCACGCCCACAGAACCGGTAGTAAAAAAATTTGGATTTCACCACTGCCCTAGATTGATTCTTTTCCATTTCTTCCCTGGGTAAATTCCATATTTTTATCCAGGAATGGATTTTACTTCCATTTGCATGGTACCAGGATATGTTTAGGTAGAGATGTGTGAATGGTCTTGCATTCTTGCTTTGTCTACTGGCTTTGTAGATTGCGTTATGTTTCTGGAACTTTCTCCACCCAACAAGCTATCGATAGATGAATGTACACTATTGACTTTTCATCCACACCTCAGATGCTGAGAGATGCTGGCCTTTCCTCTCAGCATTTCTTACTGCTGTTATCATGTCATCGTTTGCTAAACAGCGTTTGGGTCCTCTTTGAACTCCAGGAGGGTGGGAAATGGAATTTTTCTAAGAGTTTCAATGGTTTCGGTTTTGTATTTCAGCCTATGTGTCATTTTCAAATGAAAACTTTGATTTCAGGAAGTGACTCAATGGTCCTAAGGTTATTTTCAATCAGTGCCTTAATGACAGAGAGGCTCAACCCATGGACTTTACCATCATTGGGCCTGAAAAGCCTTAGACCACCAGACCCTCCTCTTCTTCTCTCACGACTTTCTCAGAGGAATATAGAATCAAGATCACGTGAAGTGTTAATGCCACTTTATAATGCCTTGGTAAGGCCACACTTGGAATACTGCATCCAGTTTTGGTTGCCACGATGTAAAAAAGATGTGGAGACTCTAGAAAGAGTGCAGAGAAGAGCAATAAAGATGACTAAGGGACTGGAGCAGGGGTGAAATCCAGCAGGTTCTGACAGGTTCTGGAGAACTGGTATCGGAAATTTTGAGTAGTTCAAAGAACTGGCAAATACCACTTCTGGCTGGCCCCAGAGTGGGGTGGGAATGGAGACTTTGCAGTATCCTTCCCCTGCCGTGACCACCAAGCCATGCCCACCAAGCCACACCACGCCCACCAAGCCACGCCCACAGAATTGGTAGTAAAAAAAATTGAATTTCACCACTGGACTGGAAGGTAAAACATATATCTGTAAAGAGTGGTTGTTGGAAATAGGTATGTTTAGCCTAGTGAAAAGAAGGACTAGGGGTGACATGAAAGCAGTATTAGCAATATTTGAGTGGCAGTCACAAAGAAGGCGGGGTCAACCTATTCTCCAAAGTATTTGAAGGCAGGACAAGAAGCAATGGGTGGAAACTAATCAAGGAGAGAAGCCACCTAGAACTAAGGAGAAATTTCGTGACAGTGAGAACAATTAATCAGTGGAACAACTTGCCTCCAGAAGTTGTGAATGCTCCAACACTGGAAGCTTTTAAGAAGAGATTGGACAACCATTTGTCTCAAATGGTACAGGGTTTCCTACCTGAAAAAGGGGTTGGACTAGAAGACCTCCAAGGTCCCTTCCAACTCTGTTATTCTATTCTCATGTTGGCTGTCATATACCTTGGGCAATTCAGCTGGTAAAGTTGGTAACAGCTACATCCCAAGCCTTCCAGTTGAAGTACTTGCAAAGATGGCTTTCCTTTGGAAAGACTCCAGAACGTTGGGAGGGAGTAGAATTTAAGGGAAGAAACTTACATTCTCTGGACTTTAGCCTTTAAGATGTGTGGGCTTCAATTTCTAGAATTCTCCAGCCAGCCAGCATTTATTTATTTATTATTAAATTTATATGCCACCCATCTCATTGTCAATCAACTCTGGGTGGCTTGCATCGTAAAACACCATTAAAATACTAAATATTAGAATTAACACAAATTAGATAAATTAGAAATAATACAGTACACTAGAGGTGGTCCTCAACTTACAACAGTTCATTTAGTGACCATTCAATGTTACAACGGCACTGAAAAAAGTGACTTGTGGGCAGAACCAGTTCGGTGATGTCATATCATCACCACTACCGGCTCGGGAGAATCGGGCCGAACCGGGAGGAACCCACCACTGTTAGTAACTGACTTATCCTTACGATCTTTGCTTTGGCCCAAGGTCATGTGATCCCTTTTATCTACTAACTAATTTTATCGACTGTATTAAGTATCACTTAACAACTGTGGCAAGAAAGGTCATAAAATGGGGCAAAGCTCACTTAACAAATGTCTCACTTAACAGTAGAAATGTTGGGGGGTCAATTGTGGTCGTAAGTCGAGGACTACCTGTGTATTATATTGACTATTTTAACAGGTTTTGGGGGGGAGAAATTGCTTCTCCTTAAATTAGCAATAAAATCTAAAAGCTGAGCTATTTCCTTTGGTATGTTGGTTTTACCCAATGGAGGAAACTTTTTTTTAAAAAAAAAAGATTATTCATTTCCTACAGTATGAAGGAGAGCAGTTTGCTGAATTATCTTTGGGTTTGTTTCTTTTTTCCCACCATGCTAGGTTGTGGTTGATTGTCATGAGCTGGCAACTTTGGAAACAAAGGTGTGTGAGTGAGTAAGGCTCCAGAATCCAGAAATAACTCTTGCTTAATTGACCTTGAGTGAGCAAACCAAATGGAATGTAAGCTATTTTCCTTGTCACATTTTCATTTGTTTGATTAGAGAAGCTGAAATGCATACCAGAAGCTCTGTTGGCTACTATAATGAACAGAAATGATTTTCTTCCTAGCTCGTCTTTTAACCTTCTACCTTATCAGATTATAATCATATAAACAAACTTCAGATGCTTGGCAACTGATTCTATGGCGTTTGCGGTATCCTGGGCAGAGGTAGGTTTCACATATTTTTACCACTGGTTCGCCATGCATGTGCATGCTTGCGCACGCTTGCTTTCCATGTACACCATCCACACATGCACCCAGACTTCCATGCACGCGCTTTGCTCGCGTGCACGCCTTCCTCACATGCGCCCAGCCTCGAAAATGTGGCTAAATAGGACGGCATAGCGCTGGGGCAGGCCCCACCCACAATCATCGCTACCAGTTCTCCCAAACCGGTCTGAACCAGCTGAATACCACCACTGGTCCCAGGGTCATGTGATCAGCTTCTGTGACCATCTGACAAGTAAGGTCAAAGGGGAAGTCAGATTCCCTTAACAACCGTGTCACTAATTTAACCTAACCAGCGAGTCACTTAACCAGCGTGGCAGGAAAGGTCGTAAAATGGGACAAAATTCACTTGAGAAACGTCTCGCTTAGCAACAGAAATTTTGGGCTCAGTCGTGGTTGTAAGTCGAGGACGATCTGTACTCTGTCGTCACCTGAAGGGTTTGTATCTCCCCTTTTAATTTCTGACTTCCTTATTCCGTATTTGTCCTGTAATTGGGCCTGGGTGATTCCCGGGTGGCAGCCTTTTAAGGCGCTGCTGCTGAGAATGAAAGGACAGCTCTCATTGGCTAACCGTGAGTCACCTCTGCTGTTATGCTCGCGCCTGGGCATCCTCCTCCCCTTAATGGTTCAGGAGTATCCATCTCACCAGCATCATTGAGTAAAGGAACTCATGTGGAATAAACTTACCACTTCAAGCCAAGCGGCTCTTTTCTTTGCCCTAAAAGGGAAAAAAAGAAGCTAAACAGCAGCTCACCTGCGCGCAATGTGATGGAGAAGCTGGCAGAAGTAATGGGACGGATGGCAAAAGATACTTTCCAGAGGTCATACACAGCAGGTAGATGCATTTCGGTGGCTGAGATTAAACCTGATGAACTTAAGCTCTACGTGCAGGTAGACAAAAGGGTGAGCTTATTCCAGGCGATGGTGAGCTCACTGAAAGATTGCAGCCCATCAAACCCCTTTCAGAATTTAACCTGTAACTCTTGGTACATTTCCAGAGTGGGGAGGGAAGGAGGGATGCCAGGTTGGGTTAGTGGTTGGTTCGCAATCATAAGTGATCAGCAACAAGATCCGCAAGGGTCCTGTCTTTACACCTGTGTTGCGATGCTCAAATATTCTTCTGCAGGCTTTTTCAATTCTTCCCCTTTAGTTGGATGGGAAAGAGAATTTTAAACTGAAGTATGGAATTACTCAGAATTTCCAGCCAGGTTTTTCATTCCCCTCCCCTCCCCCCTCCAAATCAGAGAGGAAGACTAAAATGCTAGCTTCATATATTATAGCAATAGCACTTAAACCAGAGGTTGGCAACCTTAAACACTCAAAGAGCCACAAAGGTCCTAACCAGAAGCCCCCCCCCCCCAATTCAATTCTGGAGCTGACCAGAAGCCGATTCCCCCATCATAGAGTCTCCTTCTACTGTGGCGTCCTTTTTCCTCTACCTGTCCTAACGGAAAGCCTTATAAATTGTGGAGCCAACCGGAGACAGGGAGCCATAGCAGAGGGATGAAAGAGCCACGTGCGGCTCCAGAGTCGCGAGTTGCTGACCCCTGACCTAGACTTATATACCGCTTCACAGTGCTTTACAGCCCTCTCTAAGTGGTTTACAGAGTCAGCTTATTGCCCGCAACAAACTGGATCCCCATTTTACCCACCTCGGAAGGATGGAAGGCTTGAGCCTGGTGAGATTTGAACTGCCAAATTACAGGCAGCCGACAGGCAGCAGAAGTAGCTTGCAGTACTGCACTCTAACCACTGCGCCACCGCGGCTCATAATTATGCTACGAATGAATGAATGACTTCTTTATGCTGATCAGAAGTCAGCTGTTTAAGATACCATATAAAAACTAAAAGATTGTATTATTATGCAACAGTAGCCTCCAATATTTTGGGTATCAGGGACCGGTTCCGTGGAGAGGGGTTTTTCAGTGGACCGGAGTGGGCACGGTTTCGCATGATGTCTGCATCCCACAGATGGGGTTTTATTTGTTTGTGTGGCCTGGTTTCTGGCATACCGCAGCCCGGTGCTGGTCCACCGACTGAGGGTTGGGAATCCCTGTTACACAACATATAATAAGGCTCACATTGAAATTGTGATGGCAATGGGAAGAGTGTGTGGCCACTAGATTGCTGGAGGAGTGGGTATTGCTGGTCAACCTCACCATTGCAGGATAACACCAGTGGTGGGATTCAAATAATTTAACAGCCGATTCTCTGCCCTAATGACCAGCTGGGTGGGTGTGGCCATGGTGGGAGTGGCCAGGGGGTGTAATAGGCAGCACTCGGCCTCCTGCACCTCTCTGCGTGCAGCCCTCCCGAGCTCCATTTTCTCCAGCAGAGGGTTGTAGGAGGCCGTGGCAACCAAAAATGGAGCTTGATAACCAGTTTTCGCTGGCAGAGTGCTCATGCCACCATACAGGCTCCCCAACATGAGTGACATCAAGCTAGCCATGCCCACCACGGCCTCCGGAGGTCAAACACAACCCTCAATGAAATAGAGTTTGACACGCCCACCATAAAACAATAAGGGCCACCTCGCCTTTGCTTACTTGGTCTCTCCAGATGCTGGCCCCATGCCATGAAAATAATGTTCCACTGGCAATCTAGGTGGGATGCTTTAATGCGCTGCCCTATCACCTAATTTCACAGATGGAAACCTGACGTCAAAACAGGAGCTAAGGTTGTGATTGATCCTGGCTCCGATTAAATCCAACCTCCCTGTCCTTCTAAGGCATTTGTTTTTAACCAAAGGTCTTCTTGGGGCTTAATAGCTGGGGAACAAAGAGGGCTGGCGAATTAATGATTCCCGTTTTCGTAGGTGGTGTTGGAATGGCAATCACGTTCTATGATCCTAGAATAGAGCTCTCGGCAGCGAAAGCTTTTTACCGTCTCTGCCATGCAGATTGGACTCTGAAATGCTGCTAGACAGTGCCCTCGTGAGGCCGTTGAAAGCATTGTGCATCTCCGTTCAGTGAATGCTAGCTGAAAACAGGGGAACCTGAATGGGATGGCAGTGACAAAAAGGCTGTTAGGCAAAAAGGCGACTATCAAAATACAGTAATTCTAAATATTAGAATTGAGGGACACGGTGGCTCAGTGGTGAAGACGCTGAGCTTGTCGATCGAAAGGTCGGCAGTTCAGCGGTTCGAATCCCTAGTGCCGCGTAACGGGGTGAGCTCCCGTTACTTGTCCCAGCTTCTGTCAACCTAGCAGTTCGAAAGCACGTAAAAAATGCAAGTAGAAAAATAGGGACCACCTTTGGTGGGAAGAGAACAGCATTCCGTGCGCCTTTGGCATTGAGTCATGCAGGCCACATGACCACGGAGACGTCTTCGGACAGCGCTGGTTCTTCGGCTTTGAAACGGAGATGAGCATCGCCCCCTAGAGTCAGGAACGACTGGCACATATGTGCGAGGGGAACCTTTACCTTTACCTAAATATTAGAATTAACCCAAATTGCATAAGTTAGAATTAATACGATACCCCACAGGTGGTCCTCAACTTCCAACAGTTCATTTCGTGACTGTTTGAAGTTACAACGGCACTGAAAAAAAGTAATTTATGACAGATTTTCACACTTCTCACCATTGCAGCATCCCCATGGTTACGTGGTCAAAATTCAGATGCTTGGCAACTGAGTTTATTTATTTTATGTGATCACTTTTTACGACCCTCTAACAAGAGAAGTTAATGGGAAAGCCAGATTCACTTAACAACCAGGTAACTAACTGAGCAACTGCTGTGGTTCACTTAACAACTGTGGCAAGAAAGTCATAAAATGGGACAAAATTCACTTTACCAACGTCTCACTTAGCAACAGAAATTTTGGGCTCAATTGTGGTCGTAATTTAGGTTGATGCTTAACTGTCCTCAAAAATGTAGAATCATTTTTCCCCTTTGAATCCTGGCCTCTTCTGCATAGCCCTCATAGGTAACATTAAGAGATGATTGTGGTTTCAGTTGTAAACTCATAAATCTGCAAGTCACCCATAACACTTCAAAAGCCACCATTGGATAGTGTCTTTAGGGTGATCCAAAAGGACAATTTTTAAATGCGTGAGCAGTTATATAACCCAGATATAGGGGACTGGAGGATAAAACGTATAAAGAACGGTTGCAGGAACTGGGTATGTCTAGTTTAATGAAAAGAAGGACTAAGGGAGACATGATAGTAGTCTTCCGATATCTCAGGGGCTTCCACAAAGAGGGAGTCAAGCTATTCTCCAAAGCACCTGAAGGCAGGATAAGAAGCAATGGGTGGAAACTAATCAAAGAGAGAAGCAGCTTAGAGCTAAGGAGAAATTTCCTGGCAGTTAGAACAGTTAATCAGTGGAACAACTGGCCTCCAGAAGTTGTGAATGCTCCAACACTGGAAGTTTTTAAGATGATGTTGGATAACCATTTGTCCGAAGTGGTGTAGGGTTTCCTGCCTAAACAGGGGGTTGGACTAGAAGACCTCCAAGGTCCCTTCCAACTGTTATTATATTCTATTCAGATTTAATTTAAATTCAATTCAAATAAAACCAAAGTAACTGTTTATCTAGCTCTGTTCTCTTATTTGCTCTGGCTACTTTCTGGAATAAGCATTTGTAGCATCTCTGTATCAAACTGTCTGTATCCCTTAGCTTCCTCAAAAGTTGCATGATTGTGAGTTCCTATGCACAAATGGATGCCCAGTTGGATTCATAAATGGATGCACAAATTGTGGATGCCCGATTCAGGAAGGCAACTCAACAGTTTTAACTTTTGATGAGTATCCAATCCAATGAGAGATGGAGAGCCTTGCTAAAGATTTCTCGGTGATGTTCTCCTCCTTTGGGATTTACTTTAAATATCCAGGCCATGTTCTCCTTGCTACATTTTCGAAGAGTCATAAAAACATCTTTTGAAGAATGCACGGGTGTCACATGATCTTGTTCAGCCCCCAAACGGTGGTGCATCAAGCTGATTTCACTTACCGTATTTTTCGGAGTATAAAACGCACCTTAGTTTTTGGGGAGGAAAATAAGAAAAAAGCTGATTGGCAGGTGGATCAACCTCCCAGAATACCCCCAATCAGCTGTTCCCAGAGATGAGTTTTAGCAACAGGTTCCTTGGTTGTGAGCTCTGTGCCTTGCTTTTTTTTTTGCCTCTGAAACTTCTGAAACTCCAGTTTCAGACAAAACTTTTTTTCCTGCCTCTGAAAGCCTCCAAAACAGCTTCAGAAAAAAAGCCTCTGAAGCTGTGTTTGGGGGCTTTTTTCCTGAAGCTCCGTTTCTGATGCTTTTTTCAGCCTCTGAAACCTCCGTTTGAGAAGCTGGGTGGGGCTACATTCGGAGTATAAGATGCCCCCAGATTTTCACCTTCTTTTGGGGCGGCGGGGGGGAAGGTGCATCTTATACTCCAAAAAATATGATATTTTTGTTTTAAACCTTCTGACGTTATTATTGGAATGCTGCATCCAATTCTGGTCATCATGATACAAAAAAATATGTTGAGATCCTAGAAAGAGGGCAGTGAAGAGCAGTGAAGATGATAATGGGTCTGGAGGCTAAACCTTCATGATGAACGATTGTGGGAACTCGGTTATGTCTACTCAAATGAACAAAAGAATAAGGGATGATATGATAGCAGTCTTCCAGTACTTGAGGGACTGTCACAGAGAAGGAGTCAAACTATTTTCCAAAGCACCTGAGGACAGAACAAGATGTTAACAGGTGAAAGATCATTAAAAGAGAGATCCAACCTAGAACCACAGTTCTAGGCTATGTTAAGAGATAGAATCAAGATTATGTGAAGTGTTAATACCGCTTTATAATGCCTTGGTTAAGACCACACTTGGGAATACGAAGTAGAATTGGTTAGACAGATAAAAGAGATAGGTCCAATGCATATTAAGAGAGTTTATAATGTCTTGTTAGAAAGGGATTCAGAAAATGAGTTAGTTAAAGATTGTATGATTAAATGGGCACAGAATTTTGCTCAACCAGTTATGATGGAAACATGGGAAAAAATATGGGTTCAGAATGTTAAATTTACAGTGTCACAAAATTTGCGAGAAAATTTTTATAAAATGTTTTATAGATGGCACTTAGATCCCAAGAAACTGTCTTGCATGTACCCTAATGTTCAACCAAAATGTTGGAGGTGTAAATGTTTAGATGCTACATATTATCATATCTGGTGGACTTGCAGGAAAGTGAGGGCTTTTTGGATAAAAATTTGGTGGGTAATGCAAAATGTTTTGAGGAAAAAAATACAATTTTCTCCGCAATTATTTTTATTGGGTATAGCTAAAGATTTTACATTGGGTGAAATGAAATTGATTCTGTATATGGTGACTGCAGCTAGGTTATTGATTGCCCAATATTGGAAGAGTGATGCTTTACCGACTGTGGACCAATGGATTCAGAAGATGGCTGGATTTGCAGAGATGGCGAAGATTTCAGCCTTTCTAAAAGATCAGACGCATGAGAAGTATATACAGGAATGGAAAAAGTGGATTGAATATATACAGAATAAAGATCAGACTAGAAAATATCATGTAGCTTTCAGCTGAGGGGGATTGATGATTGTACTAGTAAATGTTAGTGAATAGAGAAAAAGATATGGAAAGGATGATAACATAGATATTGTTTGGTATTCTTAGTATTGCATATAGGGGAAGTCAAGGGGGAGGGGAGGGAAAGGGGTGGTGGGGGAGGGTTAGGGAGGGTTTTTGTAGGGTATTATATTGTTATAAACCTGATTTTTATAATGTCTGGGAAGGGGAGGGGAAAGGGGGGGGGAATTTGTATTTGTAAAACTTTTTCAATTAAAAAAAAAAAAACCACACTTGGAATATTGCATCCAGTTTTGGTCACCATGCTATTAAAAAAGGCACTGAGACTAGAAGAGTGCAGAGAAGAACAACGGAGATGATTGGGTGACTAGAAGCTGAAACATATGAAGAATGGTTGCAGGAATTGGGTATGTCTAGTTTAATGAAAAGGATAGGGGAGATATGATAGCACTGTTCCAATCTCTAAGGGGCTGCCATAAAAAAGAAGGCAGGACAAGCAATGAATGGAAATTAATCAAGGAGAGAAGCAACCTAGACCTAAGGAGAAATTTCCTGACAGAACAATTGTGGAATGACTTGTCTTCAGAAGTTGTGGGTACTTCCAACACTGGAGGTTTTGAAGAGAAGATTAGACAACCAACTGTCTGAAATGGTATAGGGTTTCCTGCTTGAGCCGAGGGATGGACTAAAAGACCTCCAAGGTCCCTCCCAACTGTTATTCTGTTAGAACTAAGGAGAAATTTCCTGACAGTGAGAACAATTAATCAGCTGAACGGCTTGCCTTCAGAAGTTGCGGGTGCTCCACCATGGGAGATTTTCAAGAAGAGATTGGACAACCATTTGTCTGAAATGGTATAGGGTCTTCTGCTTGAGCAGGGGATTGGACTAAAAGACCTCCGAGGTCCCTCCCAACCTGTTATTCTATGTTCTATTGCAAGTTGCTCAGATTCTTCAGAAATCGAGTGGCGAAGGGATTGCAGAATAAAGTTAAAACAGTTCCTTGTAGGACATCAAAGCGGCGGTACCCCGTATTTCAATAAGCAAATGACTGGCAAACAAACCGGAGGTGGTATGTTGGGATTTTAAAATTTATTCCAACATGCTATTTTTTAAAAAATAGGCTCAGACTGATTAGACAGCCCAAACTGTAGTAAAGGCAATATACGTGTAAAAACTTCTTTCATTCACAGTACAGGTGTCATTTACAATTAAGGGTCACAAACATCAAATGCTGAGTAATTTCTCTCTTTTTTTTTAAACATTATATTCTGTGCTTTTTACCTGCATTTTTTTTTTGCACTCTTTTATTACCATACAGACATTGCAAGATGCAAATGTAGAAACTGAAATAAAAATTACAGGCAAAACTACCAAATTACACTGTACTCTGAGTCTGTACATATTTACAGTACCTTTTTTGGAATGTATTGCCATTTTTAAGAACATATAGAAACTTTCTAAAGACTATTCCACTTACAGAATACATACACCTTTTAGAAAAAAAGGCAAATATTTATCTTACATGAGACCATGTATATTAAATTTGTGTACACGTCATCAATATTATTAATATTTTACATTACATTTACTAAAGTGAGCATAAGTGCCATAATATTCAAGACTGAAAACTTATTTTATGTCATCATTAGGACCCAAATTTGGTATTTTCTAAAAAAATATTTTTACCTTTTAATTCACAAATACTGTGCAATAAACAGGATGTAACAAAAAAAAAGTTCTTAAGGAATACACACAAAATCAAGTTTGGGGAAAATTAAAAGGAGGGAAAGTTTTGAAATAGACAGAATAGAAGAAGGGCTAGATCACAATGCTTCACACTTAGCTCAGAAATGGTGTAACAGCTTCAAAACACTATATATTTAGTGCCTCTGGATTTAAAATAAAATAAAATAAAATGTGACTTAAATAAAGAAATTCGGGTGCTAGAACATAGAGCTTTCTTTTCTGCTAGGAAATAGTGAAGGAGTTAAATATAATTGCTCTGCTTGAACTGAATATAAAACATCAGTTCAGCTGTGAGGCTCAGTGTTACAGTTCTCCTCCAATTCAGTTGTAAATAATTTTATTGCTTTAAGCCCGCTGCAGTTTTTCATGCTCTCCAAATCTGTCAGAATTATGGTTGGTTTTAACTTAGGCTATCTACTCAAAATGAGCCAACGTGAAACCAGGATGTGTGAAGGTTTGTTTCAGCAAAACTTAGTTAAGATTAAACATAGGAGGCGCCGGCCTGGATGCCATATCAAACATTGGCTAATCTAAAAAGAGATGTTTTGGAACTCCTCCTTTTGACCACGTTGGAAGGGAGTAAGGATAGGACACGCAAATCCCCGATTCACTGACTGGACTCATCCATGAATTACAAACTAGAAGTGCCATGATTTACAAAACTACAATAAGGAAAACTCAAACAAGTCATCTTACAATCCAGCACGACACATGAAACTGCTCCTTATGTTTTATTCCTTCGAGGCCAAACTACAGGTTGTCCTCGACCTACATCATTTCATTTAGTGACCACTCGAAGTTACAATGGCACTGAAAAAGGCGACTTATGAGCAGTGGTGGGCTGCAACCAGTTTAACCATTGGTTCTGTGAGCGCAAGTTTTGTGTGCGCAGGTTTTGCGTGCGTGTGTCTAACACGCTTGCTTGCAGCATTCAAAATACAGCAATTTGAAGCTCAGCTGCTTACCTTCTAAGGCAGCCCCCGTAAGTAGAACAGTGGAGGTGCGGAAATCAGCTGTTCCGCACGAATCAGCTGAGCCAGAAAGAAGGAAATATAGGATAGGATAGGGCAGGTGCGGGTGAGCAGGGCCAGCTGATCGTTGGAACTACCGGTTCGCCTGAACCTGTCCAAACCAGCAGCAGCCCACCACTGGTTATGACCATTTTTCACATTTACGACCACTGCAGCATCCCCATGGTCAGGTGATGCTTGGCCATTGGCTCAAATTTATGAAGGTTGCAGTGTCTTGGAGTCATGTGATCCACCTTCTGAGAAGCAAATCAATGGGGGAAGCCAGATCCACTCAACAACTGTGCCAGCAATTTAACAACCAGAGTGATTCATTTAATAAATGGTGGCAAGAAAGGTTGCAAAATGAGTCAAAACTCACTGAACGACTGTCTTGCTTAGGAAAGGAAAATTTGGCCTTGATTGTGGTTGTAAGTCGAGGACGACCTGTATGAAGACACACAGAGATAGTCCAAACAGTTAGGGAATGGGAAGACCTCAGTAACAGGTTACCAGAAGCAAGAGTGATGGTAATCCAGTGGATTTCATCATGCTTTGGTCACCACTTGTTGGTACGCTAAGGTTTTCTACACGGTCTAGCCCAGTCTAATATCTACCATTTACATCTACTGAGAAACTGCAAATAATTCTGACTTCTACAACTGTCTCATGGGGACAATCCGTAGAGAGAGGGGAGATGCCATCATTATTTGGCCACTTTTACAGGTGAGGCAATAAAGTCCTCTGACTGGTATTTTCCTGAAAGGCAACTTGGAAGAAGAGCTATCATGGATTGGTTTTCCTGTATACAAATCGTTACCTCGAAATATGAATCACTCTTACAACCAAACCTGGTTTGGTATTTCGTACTTCATCCACACTAAATACATCATATGACACACATTTCAATTAACTCAAGAGACCAAACCGCTTTTGAAAGAATGGTCTTTAATGGCCAGACAGTATATCAAAGGGCTTAAACGGTGCCTTTCAGAGATGGCAACTCTAGTAATAAATCACTTTGAAAACAAAAAGCTATCCACTCACTTTCAAGCCATCAGCAGTTTGGAGGGAGAATTCTTTGGCCTGCAGGTGGATAGAAGCGGGGGAGGCCCCCCCCCCCAAATACCAATGGACATGCTCATGAGCTAAAACACGAATATCATCCCTGCACACTGATGAAACCCAGTAATCAAATATAAAGATATTTTGCAAAGTTTTGCAAACCCTTCTTTCTTTTTCAACCAAAAGCTGGAGGGGCGGGGATGGAAAATCTAGAATTATTCCACAGAACCTGTTCGATTGCATAAATTAGGGGATGCCCAAAAGTACCCGTTCATTTCAAATTCAGAACGGGTTAACATGGCCTGCCTCTACTGTGGAGCAGCTGTCTTGAGCTCAAAACTGGCCGTGATTGTTTGAGCATCCAAAGGATCCCCTTAAACTTCATGTTTAGGCCAGCTTGGGTTAAAACATTTTTATTGACAAATGCTAGGTATGAAGTGAACGGTATTATAACTCAGATATTTACTCTGAAATAAATCTTAGGATGGGGGTGAAATTACCTCTAAAAAGAGGTTGTTCATAGCGATGAGATTCTGTTCAATTTTCCTTGTCTGAGATGATAAGGGCCAGTTAGCCAGGTCTCCTAAATCTCCTTATAGCACCACAATGTCGTGATTGACCCAGTACTTGACTTTTAATGGGGCGATTTTAAGGCTTTGCTAGGTCTGCCTAGAGTGCTCAGCACCATACAATTTGAGCCCTTATTGTGTTGAGTAGCTTGCTGTCAGGGAAGCTAACTCCATCTGGCCAACCAATGCACTCAGTTGGCCAACAAGAAATGCCCTAGAGACCCAGAAGATTACATGGCTGGAAAAGAAAGGGGAAAAAAAAGTGTCGGGAACCAACTGCTCTCATTTATTTTTCCTGTATTCACAAACTAAAAGCTTTTTTAACACACGTCTTTAGTTGGCCTGTGATTAAATAGCCATAGCACTTAAGACTTCTATACCGCTCCACAATGCTTTACAGCCCTCTCTTTAACAGCGGCTTACAGAGTCAGCAACATTGCCCCCAACAATCCAGGCCCTCGTTTTCCCCATCTCGGAAGGATGGAAGGCTGAGTCAACCTTGAGCCTGGTGACAATCGATCTGCTGACACCGGGCAGAATTAGCCCCGCAATACTGCATTCTAACCACTGCGCCACCACAGATCACACTAGGAAAATGAGAACTCCATTAGCAAACAAGGCAAGCCGAGATCTGCTTCTGTGTTTACAATAAACGCTCATTATGCAAAAGGCGGCTCATGTCTTATCAAACAAGTTAGAGGTCACAACTTGGTGGCCTTTTAGGTATTTAGGATTACAAGCCTTAACAGACCCCCCGCTACGGGCCATGCAAGCTAGAGCTCATGGGAGCTGAAGCCCAAAAGCAACTGGACGACATATAAACTATGCCATGCTGAGATCAAAGTGAGGCTGCTGGTAGAAATATCCAGGATCTAGGCAAACTAGGTTTCTCAATCAGGAAATGAAAAGGAGGGATTCAAGTAGAGCCTACTAAATGCGAGGACAGGTATCGCAAAGTTACAATGCGTTGCATAGTGTGTTGGGTCTTCTGCTATTCCATCTATGCTAGGAGCATTGTGGCCCCAATAAGAGATCTCGGGATCCATCCACCTCCCCAAACTAAAATGCCCTCACAAGCAACATACCAAAATATACAGTGGTTAACAACCAAGCCTCTTATCAGTGGACAAAAAATTCACTTCCATCTGCAGAGCGCTGAAGGAAGAGAGAAACAGCATCAGAAGGAAAAATAACCACACCCTAATGATTAATGTTACCTCCAGGGATCTAGATTCCACCACAAATCATAGAATCCGTTGGCAAGGTAAAAAGAAATGTCCCTTCCGCTGCATCAAAACGAAAAGGGAGGTGGAAACAGAGGGGGGCTAAGAAAACAGAAAAACCCTGAGCGTTGTGGTGCATTTGATCTAGCCCCCACCCTCCCCAAAACCGAAATCAGGCACAGTTAAAGCAATGGATCAAAGACGTGAGCGTGTCCAATAATGGCTCGTGTACACTTAACAATACTGAAAACCATTTGGTCCATAAAGAGCTGCATGGAAAGCCAACTGGGGAAGGAGGATGGAAAAGGAACGACGCAGGAATTCAAAGCCTCGGTGGAGATGAAGTACTGTTGTCCAGCAATTGCCACAAGAGATGATGATTGCTTCTTCAGTGCTGGATGGGATTAGGGGGGGATCTTCTGAAGTCAATACAAGCTAGTGACACTTCCCGTTGGTTGGTTCGATCTATTCTAGTTAATCCAGCAGTTAGATGTTTGTACCCCGTGATCTGTCCCAGGAGAAAACCGAACGAGACACCCCCCCCACCACCACCACCTCCTTCAAAGTCTCGCTATAGATGCTGGATTCCAGTGCAAAACACAACAGCACCATCAATGCCGGATTTCAGCCCCAAAAGAGGTATTGGAAACAGAAGTAAACAAAGGGGGGAAAAAAGGTTGAAGACTTCCCGTGGAGTTTTTCTGTGAACTCTGCAATTCCAGGGGTTGGTTTGGTCTCTTTCATATCCACAACGTCAATGTTACCTTGACTTCGACGCACGCAAAACCAGCCAAACAAACAAAACAAAAGGCCTTAAAACATCCCGTTTTCATAAATTCCTTAATACAATACAGAAAACGATACACTTCAGATTATTTAACCCATCCTGTGTTCGTCACCTATGCAAAATCCAATAGAGTCCATGGCTTTATCAAGCCAGCTTAATCAAAGGAATTCATTCGGGATTTATTTATTTTTTCCTTCTTCTTCTTTTCCTGTTTGGGGGGAAATGAGAGAAGCATGCACAGAGTAAATTCAGAACATCGCAGAGAGTTCTGAACTGGTCCACTGGATAAACATTTGTGGATCTGTTGCAAGGCTGGTGGATAGGGAGGAAGTAGGGGCTGGCTTCACTTTGGAAAGCATTTCTCCAGACTCCACACAGACGCTTCAAATAAACCGCCGAGCACAGGCTCTTATCGGAGTAAACACTTCTTTTTAACAGTTGCACTTTTAAAATTGGTATGAACAAGGCAGAATTGCATGACACTGGCATGATTTGTATGTGGCACCAGTTGGTTAGGCGGTTGGGCGGGCACTTCTTAAAACTGCTCTTTAAAAAAAAAAAATCTGGCTAAACATTCACCACTGCAAATCACGTAGATGTGAATTTTGGCCCTCCTACCTCACCAGGGGTTTGCATTGATTCAAAAAGTTGGGAGGATAAACTATGCAAAAAAAAAAAAAAAACCCCGCACCAAATTAAAAGAACTTAAAATTTCCTGCTTTCTTGGTTTAGTCCGAATAATTTCCCTACTTTATGAGGACGTCAAGGAATGCCGTTTTCAGTTTTTATGGTCTCTCATCTCGCAGGACCCCTGCTGGTTTTGAGATTACAGCTAGTCCTCGGCTTACAAACAGTTCATTTAGTGACCATTTGAAGTTAACAAACAGCAGCACTGAAAAAAGTGACTTACGACCGTTTTTCACTCTCGTGAACACTGCAGCATCCTCCCCCCACAGTCACCTGATCCAACATTCAGATGCTTGCCAACTGGCTCTCATTTATGTGACTTTTGTGGCCTTCTGACAAGCAAAGTCAACGGGGAAACATGGAAACGCCCATGTTAATAACTGCAGTGATTCACTTAACAAATGTGGCAAGAAAGGTTGTAAAAGGGGGGGGGGAGCCTCACTTAACAAATGTCTCCCTGAGCCACAGAAATGTTGGGCTCCATCGTGGTTGTAAGTCGAGGACTATCTGTATCCAACCTCTTTGGAGAGCATCAAGTTAAGCAACACCGCCTTTCAGAGGGAGACGATCTAATTGGGAAGAACCTAGCATGAAATCAGAAACAGAACTATAGCAGGTGCAGATGTAAGCACTTAACCTGGGCTGCTGGGAAGATCCTTGCCAATGGTTTGCACCATTGCTAACGTCCTGGTTCGACACCAGTAGTGGGTTTCAAATCCCATCGCTACCGGTTTGCTGGTGGGCACGCTCGTGCGACGCTTCTGCGCATGCGCAGAGATGCCCAGGCGGGTGGGAGGATCCTCCCGCCGCCGCTACCGGTTTGCCCGTTTCGGGGCAAACCGGTAGCAACCCACCAACACCCATCATGGATCTCTCAGAGCTTGCTTGCCCACGGGTGCACCATGCAGAAGAGGATCCAATGGAATCTAAGCTGGAAACTAAAGATTTCTTTGTTCTCTGCACTAGTTTTCAAAAACGGAAATGTGTCCGATCCGGATTTTATTAATTACTATTTTTTTGGTATAAGAAACTTGGGGCAATATATATATATATATATTAAAAAGGAGAGACCTATTTCCAAATCTGAGGTTATGTATCTCATACTTGAGAGCCCATTTTCGAACCCCGAGATCCCAAGAGCAGAAGGAGAAAACAAAACAAAAACGAAGATTCTTCGTCTAAGTTTTACCAGCCAACGTTTGTTTAACCAGCCAACTTTCGTGGCGGGTTTAAAAAGCACCCTTTTTTAAAGGATTGTGTGCACATGGAATTTAAGCAGCAGCAGCAGCAGCGACATGGAATGCCAGCATTAAAGCAAGAATGGCTGCCAGAAAAGAACAGATCCACACCATTCTCAGAACATACTTTTTTTTGTTTACATTCAATATATTTCTATTTCCTTCCAATTTATTTCATTTTAATTTTATTTTTTTTCTCTTAAAAGGGGCTAACCCTTCATATGTCTATGTGTCCCTTTTTTTTAAAAAAAAGTGCTTTTGTGGGTTGTACTTAGGGAGGCACCTGCTGAGATCGCCACTCTCTCTCCCTCCCCTCCCCTCCCCTCCCGCCCCCACCCCACTTTTTAGGGCAGGCAGAATTATTGTCACTGCCATGAATACCTCCCCTAAGTAAGTGCTAATTTCATCAACATTTCAAGGGTAAACACTTCTTCCCCCCTCCCTCCCTCCCCCGAATCAGAACAGTCACAGCTGTCCTTTAAAGCACATTTACAGGCAATCAGAATAATGCAAATAATAATAATAATAATAATAAAAATAAAAAAGAACCATTATAAAATAACAAGCACTTCACCACATATTAAATAAAGCATGTAATAAATAGGGGTGGGGGGGGTTATAACTTCTGTACAGGGGGAGCGATTTTTTTTTCTCTTCTTCTTCCTTTTCTTTTCCTAATCAGTAAGTATCTCTGAAAAGGCTTCGATTTTCCCTAGAAGTTTTCAGTGCATCCTTCGGGGGAAAAAAAAAAAGATTCTTGACTCTTTCCTGTCTGTCTGCATTTATCGGAGCCTGTTGGAACAGATGTGGTTATAATGGCAAATGAAGGGGCTGTGGATGATGGAACTCCTTTTCAAGAGTAGTAAAACACTTGTAGCTTCAGTTTTGTGTGTGTGTGTGTTTGTGTGCGTGTCAAGCAATCACAACAAAAAAAGGGGGCATTGATAAAGGCACAAGTAAATGTGAAAGTAAAATGGAGGACGGGAGGATGATTTCTCTACACCAGAGAGATTCTTTTTTTTTTCCTTTAGCGACCGATTATTCTAAAACCAACACAACAGCACTGGCCAAGGGTCTGTTGTTTAACATCTGAAAAGTGGTTGACAGGACCCAGGCAAGGGCTTAAGTATCTCCTGTACTGTTCTCCACTCGGCTTTGAGCAAAGCTGAAGCCTGCAGCGTGTTCTAAGGATGGACTTCTTCTCCTATAGGCCCCTGCTTGCGGGGCCGGCTCTCCCGACAGGTTCCTTCTCCTGGTGGAGAGCCGGTGAGAGGACTGGCTGGATGAATGTTCCAACAAGCAGCCCATGCTGTTGCTTCGGTCCAGTGACTGCGTGGGGATGCTTGAAATAAAAGCGCAGGTGGATTTGAAAGTAGTGCACGAGCTGCCGCCGTATTTCTTCCCCTTCTCGGTGAAGGGTCCTTCTTCCCCATGAGCCAAAGGCTTTGGAGGACACTCCCCCTTTGAGCAGGAACTCATCATCGGGGTGGCCGTACAGCTCTCCTGCTCTCCTGAACTACACTTTTTTACCCTGTAACCCTTCTTGGAACGTGTTTGCTGAAGCTCGCTAGTCCTTGTTTTCTCTTCCACGCAGATGCCGCTCCAAAGCGGCGAGGAGGCTGATGAAGAAGGAGCTTCGTGTCTGTTTGGAGTTTCTTTGCCCCTGGCTTTCGTTGGGCTGAATTCAGAAGTGCTACCGCCGAGTTCAAAGTAGCTGGCTTGCAAGGACATTACTGATCCATGCCCCAAGCTGGGATGGGTGCTGGGTCTTGCCTGGACCATCTGGATGCCCCCAATGGGGATCATCGGGCAAGGGCTCCTGGGTAATTGCTGGGAGTGCAAAGGGAGGTGACTGAAAATATGATCTTCCCTTCGATCCGGAGCATGAATGGGTACTTGGTGGAGTGACTGCAAAGGTCGGAAATAGAGATGTTGAATGATGCCTGGTGACACTGCTGGGTTCCTGGACTCTGTCTTCTGCAATGACAAGAGGCATAGAGAAAGTCAACTCTTTTAAGTTTGGAACATACAGGTGGGGACACAAAACACTGCCTTACTTTAATAAGGAGTTCTTAATTTTTATTTTTTTTAAAAAAAAAGATGACTCAAAGGAGTCAAATTAAAAGAACATATTCCACTGCAATTGGTCCATTGCAGTGGTGGAATTCACATTTTTTTACTACCGGTTATGTGGGCGTGGCTTGGTGGGCGTAGTGTGCATGGTGTGGCTTGGTGGGCGTGGCAGGGAAAGGATACTGCAAAATTCCCATTCCCTCCCAATTCCAGGGGAAGGATACTGCAAAATCCCCATTCCCACCCCCACTCCAGGGCAAGGATACTGCAAAATCCCCATTCCCTCCCCACTCCTGGGGGAAGGATATTGCAAAATCTCCATTCCCACCCCACTCTGGGGCCAGCCAGAGGTGGTATTTGCCGATTCTCAGAACTACTCAAAATTTTTGCTACTAGTTCTCCAGAACCTGTCAGAACCTGCTGAATAGCACCCCTGGTCCTTGGCATCCTTCTCTCTTTTTCTTTGCTCTCTATTAAAACACAGCAAAACAAATATTTACACCTCAAAAGAACACATCATGAGAATGATACGTTCTGGATCTTAACCCAAGCAATATCCATTTCCAAGTTCTTGAACCCACCATTGGTAAAGCAAAGGTGTAAAAAACAGGGATAGGCAATATAGGGATCTTCCGTATGGCCAATGATGTGAGACAACAGATGTTGCAGGGGAGAAACATCTGGAGCACCAGATTTTTACCCATCTCTGAGCACAACTTACCAGTTTAGGGTCTTCATGTAGCTCCGTATCTTTGTCAAAGGACCTGTGAGGTAGAGGCACTGAAGATGATATTCCATGCGGAGTTTTACGTAAGTTTTGTACTTTGTCATCTACTGCCACTTGGCTATGAGAAGGCCTATCCTCTCTTCCTGGGGATGGATACCGTGAAGGTGGCTCTGAATAGCTCTGGGACAGCATTTTCTTCAGAGATAAGTATCTAGATGATGACATTTCCCTGTTTGGAGAGATGCATCTCACCGGAGAAACCCCCCTTGCTGGCGGAAGGTATAAGGGGGATGAGAGCTCTCTCTTTGAAGAAAAGTATCTGCTTGGTGAGATCTCAAGTCTTGGTGATGAATTACAGAGGACAAATGACTCTCTCAGAGCTTGGTGACCGGAGGGCATTTCTCCCATGTAGGACAAACTTTTTGGTGAAGTTTCATTTTTGGTTAACAGATGCTTTCGAGCCAAGGACTGGTTGTTTCCACCGCTGCTAAGCCCAGAGTCCTTGCTTGGGGAACACTTCCTTCTAGGCGTGAGATCTTTGGAGATGGACAAATCCATTGCTAAGAGCATCTGCGGTCTTCTCACAGATTCCTTCTCAGCTGACGTTGAGAGCGCACTGGAGGACAGAGCTGGTCGGTGAAGTCTTAACAAGCTGTGGCACACAGCAACTTCACAGCTGTCGGCTGACCATTTCATTTCAGGCTCTAAGGAGGCAGTCTGGGAACACCGAATGCTACTTTCGTTGCCAGAGGAAACATCTTCCACTGTGGACAAGGTTGTCTTGGTGCCTTTCTCCTGGGAAGAGAAAGAACTTCTTGAAGAGTTCCCTGGAAGAGAAGTGTTCTTTATTTCAGAAGGCTTGCCGAGTGATTCCTCTTGGTTTTCGTCTTCCTCCTCTTCCTCTTCTTCCTCCTCGTCCTCTTCTTCCTCGTTGTCATCATCGTCATCAGACTCTTCCAAGTCTGAAAACTGGTGTTCGGGTAACTCAGATCCCTCCTGTCCTTCTGAATCTTGGAAGAGATCTTCAGTGGTTCCTAAAAGATGGAAGCAGAGCAAAACAATTTATCAGAAAAGGATACATAATACATGTACACATATTCATATGCACACACTAGCTAGACACCCATGCTTCGCTACAAAACTATGTGCTCGGTCTTGATAAATTGACACTTAAAGCCTGAAACTCAGTGTAGAATGTGTAACTCCATAGCATCAGAGCATGTGAATATAAAGCAACTGGCAGTTGGGACAGAGTTCCTTTCAGGTCGGGAGGGGGAGTAGAACGTATAACTCCTTAGCATTAGAGCATGTGAATATAATACTGTATATATGAAATAATAACGATCTGATGGTCATTTCGAAAAATCCTTTCTTAGCGAGCACCTAGAAGCCAAAAGGAACATGCATGCCAAATTTCAAGTTTGTAGGCTTTGCCAAGGAAATTAGAAATGTAAATTTCATTAAAAGTGCCAGTCCATTTCAGGCTGTTTTCAGCACAATCTAAGGACTAAGATACTGCTTCTGCCACTAATACAGATTTTACCTCTAAAGGACACTTATTATTATGGGCTTTTCCCCATCTTTCCTTTCTCATTCATGTTGGGTGGAAGCAGAGAAAATAAACAGGTCTGGAGATAGTTCAAGGAGGATTAAATGAGGCTTTAATATAGACAATTCAAAGCTTCCTACCTCCTGAAATATCATGGAAAATTGAGACAGAATTTTGTCAATTCTCAATCAATATGTAGCTTATAACAATGAAGTGTCTTGGCAGTTCACAACAAAAGGCCATTGAAGGCAATTAAAATGGTCATGATGAGAGGCTAATGAAGTAAAATATTTATATATTACGACAAATATTCAATTGATTGTATAAATTACCATAAGCTATCTGAAACCGTTCCATTTTCAATAGCCTCTGGAAAACTAGTAATTTGGGGGCAAATATGTTCTCCAATGAAAGAGTTAGTGGTAAAAGGAAAGTATTAAAGGCCATCAGAGAATAGGGTGGATTAGGATTGAATCAGTATCCA
Source organism: Ptyas mucosa (assembly GCA_012654045.1). NCBI lineage: Eukaryota > Metazoa > Chordata > Lepidosauria > Squamata > Colubridae > Ptyas > Ptyas mucosa. The sequence goes on from WNWU01000079.1 coordinate 68,714, forward strand.
CCAAGAATTTTCAGATATTTTCTCTACTAAGATGTTATTCACTTCTTTTCATTCTTGAGGCATTTCACTTATTTATCTACATAACAGATGGATGATTTATGAGCCTGTCATTCTTTGGAACATTACTCCCCAACAGAAATAAATAATACATTACATGGAAGGCAGACTAAGCTGTTGTGGGAAGACCAATTGGATGGAGATATTTCAAAAACGGAGGTGTGTGGATGGAGACAGGGAGGAGAGCAGGAATTAAATAGTTTTGATGAAGAAATATAGCAAATGGGTCAGCATTTCTTTAAAGCAGGGGTATCAAACTAAAGGCCCGCGGGGGGGGGGGGCGGCAAATCTGGCCGGCAGGGTGCTTAGATCTGGCCCGCAGGCCCGCTCTGGAAATAGTGAAGGACTGGCCCATGGTGGCTCTGCCAGCAAAAATGGAGCTTGGGCGGGCTGATTGGGCAGGCCGCGGGCTCCATTTTCGGCTGCAACAGCCTCCTGCAGCCCCCTGCCAGCAAAAATGGAGCTTGGGGAGGCCGTACGCAACACACCCAGACTCCGTTTTCTGCCATGACAGCCTCCTGCAGCCCTCTGCCAGCGAAAACGGAGCCTTGATGAGTGACATCGAGCTGGCCATGCCGCCTGGCCACACACCCCTCTAACCAATTTAGGTTAACCCTCCCGTCAAACACAACCCTGATGTGGGCCTCAATGAAATTGAGTTTGACACCCCTGCTTTAAAGGAATGAAATAACAGAATCCTAGGACTGGAAGAAACTTTAGAGGTCTTCTGTCAGGTTTCGGCGTAATTTCAAATAAATTTCATTCTCAAACACAAAGTCTTTGATGAATCTCTCATTTATTAAAAAATTTATGATCCGACCTAAACTCATATGCAGCCAAAACCTGACAGACAGCCAAAAGAGCCTTGGATAGTATAGTGGTCTAAAGCCCTGTTATTAACATCAGCTGCCTGCAATTATTGCAAGTTCGAATCTCACCAAGGCTCAAGGTTGACTCAGCCTTCCATCCTTTCTAAGGTAGGTAAATTGAGGACCCAGTTTGTGGGGGCAATAAGCTGACTTTGTATAAATATACAAAAGTATGAAGGCTATTGCTTAACGCATTGTAAGCCGCCCTGAGTCTCCGGAGAAGGGCGGCATATAAATCAAATTAAAAAACAAAAAACAAAAAACTGATTCTCTGAAACCAAACCCCTCCCCTTCTGCCTCACAACATCTCAATGCCCATTGGCCATCTTCCAAGTCAGTCTCTTCTGCCCAGTACTTCAGATCACAGGAATGTCCCCCTCCCTTCATCACCTGGGTAACCCTATCTATTAAGGGAGGGGGAGAAGAACACTATATCAAATGCCAAGCACTAAATTTCAAACTGTACTGCTAGCTCCGGGTTTTTTTTCCTTTCTCTTTGATTATGGCAGCGATGAAAAAATGCAACTTAGGTCACTGACATCTTCTAATCCAATCACTGCCCAAGCAGGGATCCTCAGACCATCCCAAACAAATATTCATCTAACGGAGATGGAGCAACGATGACTTCAGGAGGAAAGGTTTTTTTTTCCCACTGTCTAATGAAACCCATTCGTTCAAGTTTGGCCCTCTCTCTACAATGCATTGACTGGATGATCCTTGTCCTATACAAGTACTCCTCGACTTGCAACGGTTCATTTCTGTGGGCCTGATCGGGGTAGATTGTAGGGGTGATACCGAAATATAATTTTATGTTATTTTATTCTATTTTATGTATTAAATTATTGTATTTTTATCCCATAATTATTGTATTTTACCCTATTCTTATTTGAAAATGTTTTTATGGGATTTTATTGGCAATACGCATTTGAACCTTGAATTTTTATATGGCCTATAGCAGTGATGGCAAACCTTTTTGGCAACCAGTGCCCAAACTGAAACATGTGCACACACTGGACAGCTGGTTTTCGGGTTTTGGGCGCTCCGTCGCACGCAAAGACCAACTGGTTGGTGCGCATGTGAGCGCCGTAAACCAGAAGAGCAGCTGGCGACAGCGTGCACCATCTGTGTGCCACCTCTGGCACGTGTGCCATAGGTTCGCCATCACGGGCCTATAGGCTAATCAATAAAGCTAATGTAATCTAATTTAACCACTGCAATGATTCACTTAACAACTAAGGCACGAAAAGTCGTAAAATGATGAGTCGGCACGGAACAAGTTGCACCACCAGGATCCCCTGCAGCCACGCCTACCTAGTCATGGCAACCTGGTTGCGACCACCTAGCCACGCCCACCCGGCCATTGTGAGTTGTGATAGAACTTCCTGGCTCCAGCCTTCACTGTCCTGTAGTTCTCTACAGCACCAGCCAGAACCACAATTTCCAGCAAACCCTCAAGTGAACAGATCTGTTCTTCATTCCCTTTCTCTCCTCCTTTGAAAACTTAGAATTTATTTATATATATCTGATGTCATGGTTTGGCCGGGGCCACCCAATGTCTCAAAATGCCCCTGAAAGCAACCCAGAGGTAATCCATCTAAAAGGCAAAGAACCATTCTGGGAAAGCTCCCTTAAAGCTCATCGGTTATTCTGAGTAAGTTAACAGACTCGAAAACTCCTCCGGCAATTTGATGCCAGAGCAGATGTCCATGGCTGACACATATGAGTGCGCCTCCCTTGTGACTGACACAATACTGCTCCCTCGCCCTCCCTTGCCTGCATGTGCTTTAATCCCCAGGGGTGAAACTCTGGCAAAGCACCAAGGCTTCCAAACACCGCTTTTGGCTGTTGCAAAGCAAAAAGAGGGACACACACACAAACACACAGACAGAGGTGGGGGGAGAGGGAGAGAAGGGAGAGTGGGGGAGAGAGAGAGGGAGACAGAGAGAGAGTGTACATATATACTGTATGTATATGTACACACAGTCTCTCCCTCTCTCTCTCTCTTTCTACCCGTGTTTCCCCGAAAATAAAACCCTGTCTTATATTTTTTTGAACCTCGAAATAAGAGCTTGGCCTTATTTTCGGGGAGATCTTATTATTTTGGAGCCCGTGGAGGAAACCAGAGGAAATGGCGGGAACCATTGCGTGTGTTTAAATCTTTTCAGGGAGGGCTTATTTTCAAGGGGAGGCTTATATTTATTTTATTTTTTTTAATTTGATTTATATGCCGCCCTTCTCCGGAGACTCAGGGCGGCTTACAATGCGCTAAGCAGTAGCCTTCATACTTTTGTATATTTATACAAAGTCAGCCCCCACAAACTGGGTCCTCAATTTACCTACCTTAGAAAGGATGGAAGGCTGAGTCAACCTTGAGCCTGGTGAGATTCGAATTTACAGTAATTGCAGGCAGTTGGTGTTAATAACAGGGTGCTTTAGACCATTGTACTACCAAGGCTCTTTTCGCGCATGCGCTCAAAAGTCCGATTGGGCTTATTATCTGGGGATGTCTTATTTTGGGGGAAACAGGGTATCTCTATCTCTCCTTCCCTCCCTCCCTCCTTCATTCTTCTCCCAAGCAGACAGAACTTGGGGAAATGATGGCCCAAATTGATCCCTTACAGATAACTGTTGAAATCTAGCTAGGAGCCATACGCAGCTCAAAAGCCACATTTGCCCCCACTCTGTCTCAAATCGGGGTTGACAACTCTAAAAGATTAAAAACAAAACCAGTGCTGTGGAGACGGAAGCTCTCCTAATAATGGAGGTCGTGTTCCATCAAGATGCCATTTATTGAAGAAGAAGCCACGCAAGCAGAAGTTCCCACCTATTGTTAGAACAAGGAGTCCAATGTCCCCCCCCCCAGATCTGTATCGCTACTTAGCATCAGGAATGGTGTCTGGGGTGTGGGAGGAGCAACCAAGACCCTTGAGATGATTCACATCACAACTGTCATAATCTCACAGCCGTGGTCATGCTTGGGGACTCTGGGCATGCATGGGCACTCAATCCCAGCCATGTGGAGAGCATCAAGGTTCCATTCCCCCAAAGGTACAGTCCAGTGGTTGAATTCAATTTTTTTTACTACCGTGGGCGTGGCTTGGTGGGCGTGGCAGAGGAAGGGTACTGCAAAATCTCCATTCTCACCCCACTCCAGGGGAACGATACTGCAAAATCTCCATTCCCACCAGTGGTGGGTTTCAATTTTTTTTTACTACCGGTTCTGTGCACGTGGCTTGGTGGGCGTGGCATGGCATGGCTTGGTGGGCATGGCTTGGTGGGCATGGCAGGGGAAGGATACTGTAAAATCTCCATTCCCCCTGCCCCCCCCCCCCAGGAGAAGGTTACTGCAAAATCCCCATTTCTTCCCAATCAGCTGGGACTCGGGAGGCAGAGAATAGATGTGAGTGGGGCCAGTCAGAATTTTTACTACCGGTTCTCTGAACTACTCAAAATTTCCGCTACCGGTTCTCCAGAACTGGTCAGAACCTACTGAAACCCACCTCTGATTCCCTCCCCACTCCAGGGGAAGGTTACTGCAAAATCCCCATTCCCTCCTCACTCCTGGGGGAAGGATACTGCAAAATCTCCATTCCCACCTCACTCTGGGGCCAGCCAGAGGTGGTATTTGCCGATTCTCTGAACTACTCAAAATTTCTGCTACCGGTTCGCTGAACTGCTCAAAATTTCCACTACCGGTTCCCCTGCTGAATTTCACCCCTGGTCCAGTCCCAAATCTTTACCTTCCTCTGGTTCCAGCTCCCCTGGTGAAGACGCCAACACACCCATCTCCTGACATTTTTTGCTGTGGGCTTTTGACTTCATATGTTTAGTCAGATTCCCTGCAAATGAAAACAGAACAGGCACAAATGGTCAGCCCTTGTTTGCTAGCTACACGCAGCAACTCGTAATGTTTATCAGCAAGCAGTGCTTTACATTCCAAGGCCAGAAACACAAGGCTGCTACACTCTTGACATCAAGCAGCTGCCCTGAGTGGCTAATTCGTTCTCCGCTTCTCCCAGTTACTACCGAATTGCTTTTCACAACTGCTAGCTCTCATGCAAGGCAGGAAAAGCCAGCAGGCGCATGCTTTGCAAAAACAGGGAAAGCCATACTCAAAACTTTTCCCTGCGACATGCAAAAAGAGGCGGGAGGTACCGGATACTCATTGCCAGAGTGCGTAAAGCAGAGATGGCCACATCATGCCTAGGGAGTGCCAGGTGGCGGCAATTCTTGAGGTAACGATGATGGAATTCTTTACCAAATCAAATATATCCAAAAACTCACAGATTTATTTATTTTTTTTAAAAAACAGAACTATTACCTTTGGTTGCCTTTTTTGTCTGAAAAAAACTATTGACCTAGGACATTGACACAATCGTAAATTCTGCTCCAGAAATTAGCAAAGAGAGAGATGTCAAAGGAGATCTGGGAGTGGAGTAAAATGAAGAAGAAAAGCTCTCCTAGGGCATGACTAAATTCTCATTTTTTAATTTAGGATAAACTTTACGACGTTTCTTTCACCTCTTGCTTTATCCTTACAAAATTTTTTTAAATTTAAATGCACACAGTTTGCATTCTGAAGTCTGTTTTTCAAGATCTCTGCTACCACGCCGGTAAAACCTCAGCCAATTTTTATATTATCCCAACTTCTGGAAATCACTACTCAGATAATCTAAATCAACATCTTATTTATTTATTTATTTTTAAACAAGGAGTACTGTTGTCTTTTTTCAATTGCCAAGTCATGTCCAACTCTTCACGACTCCATAATCCATAACACGCAATCCTCCCCACCCTCCACTGTCTCCTGCAGTTTGTCCAAATTCATGTTTGTTGCATCAATGACCAGGGATGGGCTGCTGGGGGTTCGCAGAAGTTCGGGAGAACCTTCTGTACAGTTCAGAGAACCCCCAAATTCCACTCCTGGCTGGCCCCACCCACCCCGCTCCTCCCAGGAGTCCCCACACAGCCCATCGTGGATGCAGGTAAGTGGAGGGCATGCAGGGAGGCTCGGGGAGGGCAAAAAACAGGCCTACCGGAAGTTTGAGAAGGCCAGAAATGGGCCTGTTTCTGGCCTCCAGAGGGACTCCAGAACCTGGGGAGGCCATTTTCGCCCTCCCGGAAGCTCGAGAAAAGCCTCCGGAACCTGGGGAGGGTAAAAAGCTCCTCCCCCACCATGGTGCAGGAGGCCGACTAGGCCACGCCCACCATGGCCACGCTCACCCAGCAACTGGGCAGAGAACCCCTTGCTAAAATTTTTGAAGCCCACCCCTGTCAATGACTATCTAACATCTCATCCTCTGTTGTCCCCTTCTCCTTTTGCTTTCCATCTTTCCCAACACCATAGTCTTTTCCAATGAGTCCTCTCTTCTCCTTTGGTGGTCAAAATATTCGAGCTTCAGCTTCAGTCTTTCCAAAGAACAATCAAGAGTTGATTTCCTTCAGGATCAACTAATTTGATCTCCTTACAGTTCAAGGGACTCTCAAGAGTCTTCTTCCAGCACACACACACAAAAAGAGTGCCTGCGTGCAAAGTTTGCTCGTTTAACATTAAAGCATGATCTGAACCCAACGGCAAGCAAATATGAAACAGAAAGAGGTTTTTACTCTTTAGATAGAATTACCCTAGATGTCTTGCATTTGAAAGCAAGATAGATTTGCTACAGACACACGGACTGTTTCAAAATATAGGCCGTGCTTTTGGAATAATGTCTACGTGTCCGATAATAAATCAAAACAGGTCACTGCTCAGCTTCCAGGTGATCAGGTAAATGTGACTTTTGGGGCCCAGACTGGGCAATGTTGCAATAAAGCAGCAGAAGAACATGATGAGGAGCTGAGCTAATGAATCATTGGAAACCTTGATAAGGCCACATGGCTCTACGCATTAAGGATCATTAAAAAAATCCCAACCCCTTCAGTCTAAGTCTTTAAATTGCAGTTGTTGCTTAACAAGTCTCAGAGGATGAAAATTCAAAGGGATTGCATGATGTACTTTTTGGAGATTGCAACAATGAGCATTTACAATCCTACTAGTCTTCGATGAATATTTTTGCACTTCAGAATGTTAAGGAAGAGAGAAATTCTGAAACACCCAAAGCTGGAGAAACATTTGGGAATGTAACAGTAGCTTTATTATGAATCCTAGGAACCTGTATCCAACAGCAGATTGAGGAAACCAACTTTAATCAAGTCCTGAGTAACCAATTTCTCCACTGAAATCACCAGACGTAAATGCCTATTCTCTCTTAAACAGCAAAACAGAAAAGGTACAACAGCGGGGAAGACAGATGATTGGGCTATGAAAGAGATGTAATTGGACTGGCATTGAAATCAAACAAAATCATGTTTACTTTTTTTGTTTAATCTGATTCCACCCTTTTTTTTTGTCCTGTTTTTGAGCAGTGGATTTGCTTCAATCCACATTAGGGAAGTACAGTGCACATAATCTTACTCAAAGGATTACGGCAGCCTTTATCTTGAAAAATACTACGTATTCTTGAGCTATAAGTTTATACAGGCAAACAGCCATTAGGTCAATTGTTTCTTCTATGAGCTACCTTACCTAGAGAAAAACAAACAAACATGTTTTTGAGCAGTGGATTTGTAAAAAAACATTGTTCCAATTATTTAATGTAGAAAGTCTTGAACTTTCTGAATTAGAACAACTACTGGATTATCTATTTCCAAAAATAGGATTTCTTCAAATCAAAGGGTTTGAACGAGTCCTAGATACAACCTCAAAAGTTCTTTAACTCACCAACAGCAAGCACTCTAGCATAACATATCAAGACTCCCAAATTCCCTTTTCGGATTAGACTTGCATTCATCAGGCTGCTTAGTCTTCACATACTTTTCAAACTCTGGATCAGAGGTCTTCAGAATTCGCAGCTTTAAGACTTGTGGACTTCAACTCCCAGCATAGCTGTCTGGAGAATTCTGGGAGTTGAAGTCCACAAGTCTCAAGGCTGTGAAGTTTGGGGACCCCTGCTCCAGATGACTGAAGAGTTCTGGAGAATTTAAAAGTTTGCACCTTATTTCATGACTCCAAATTAATATATACCGTGTTTCCCTGAAAATAAGACCCTGTCTTATATTTTTTTGAACCCTGAAATAAGCGGTTGGCCTTATTTTCGGGGAGGATTTATTATTTTGGGGCGCATGGAACAAGATGGGGTTCCTCTTGCTGTCTTACCTGATTTCTAGCTGTCTCCCTAAGCCTAACCAGAGGAAATGGCGGGGATTGGCTGAGCATGTGTTTAAATATTTTCAGGGAGGGCTTATTTTCAGGGGGCAGCTTATTTTGGCGCATGTGCTCAGAAGTGCAATTGGGCTTTTTATCAGGGGATGTCTTATTTGCAGGGAAACAGGGTGTTACCCTAATATAGAGGTTAGAATTTATCCAGATTAGTCCAGACTGTTCAGAACATAGACATGTGATAGTAAAAAATTCAGAGTTCCAAATTAGTTAATTAGTTTGGACAGTGATTCTAGCTTTTGCTTATGGATCAATGTAATGGCATCAGACAAAACTCCTTTTTATATTCCTCTCCTTGTTCTTAATATGAAAGTGGTAATGAATAGAAATTATTTTTGCTATAGTTACAATTATCTAATCAAGAAGAACCATAAAATAGTTGGCATATTACACCATCTAAAGAAGAATGAATTCTTAATAATTAAAAAAAGCAACATGATACATTGAGGTTTATTCATTGTGGAGGTATGTTTTCAATGAATTGTTACACTTCAGTCCCCAGAGGAGATACCTTCACACATATCATAATGTCTAATGATATCAAAGTGGGAACAATGGAAGAGTTATTAAATAATGGATTATATTATTCCCAATGTGAGTTAAATATTGGTATAAGTTTTCTTGTTAGTGCCCAAGTTTGATTTTGTCTAGTCTCTCTTTCTTTCTTTCTTTTTCTTTCTTTCTTTCTTTTTCTTTCTTTCTTTCTTTCTTTCTTTCTTTCTTTCTTTCTTTCTTTCTTCCTTCCTTCCTTCCTTCCTTCCTTCCTTCCTTCCTTCCTTCCTTTCTTTTTCTTCCTTCCTTCCTTCCTTTTCTTCCTTCCTCCTCTTTCTTTCTTTCTTTTTCTTTTTCTTCCTTCCTTCTCTTTCTTTCTTCCTTTCCTTCTTCCTTTCTTCCTTTCTATCACAATCCTCCTTATAATATTTGCAACTAAGTCATAGGGTATTAATGTTATAAATAAAGGATTTTGTTATCCAGGGAGGAAAAATTAAGGACAGAAATGAGAAGGTGAAACTATACCAACTGATCACAGCCCCACATCTGCTCATACATGACTAGAGATAGGAAGAAATGTCAAGTTTTCCATCTCTTCCAGTTACTCACAAAATGATAAATCAGTCCAGAAAGGGCTTTTCAGTTCTAAGGAATTTTTTTATCCCACCTTTATTACTTTATAAGTAACTCAAGGTGGTGAACATATCTACTACTCCTTCTTCTTCCTATTTTCCCCACAACAACTCTGTTAGGTGGGTTGTGCTGAGAGAGAGTGAGTGGCCTGAAGCCCCTTAACCAGCATTCATGCCTGAGACAGAACTAGAATTCACTGTCTCCTGGTTTCTAAGACAGCATCTTCACTACTACCCCAATCATTTTGACAACATTTATTCTTTTTGGGTAGCCATAGAATTTGGCCATCCAAATTGAGCATAGCGAAGTTTATGCCAAGATCATTAAATGCAGCAGATCAAACAAAATAACATTGTGATGGCCTTCTTTACTACATATTTATGTGTCTCTGTGTTCGTGTATCTGCGTAATAGGCACTTTTAGGATCAAGCTCAAGTTTAATCATAAATTCTCTTTGCAACAAGCTACCAAAGCAGAAAGAAAAGGGAAAGGAAAAAAAAATGGGGAAAGGGACCGTTCACTATATGTGAATAACACAACCCAAACAAAATTACGGACTTTCCATTCTCATTTCCTTCAGTTGGAGAATGAAGTATTGTTTTTCCTCAGCCCTGTAATTGGATTCTAAGTGGCTTAGATGTGCTCAAATAATTCGATGGCAGAGAATAACCTTTTAGTGGATCTTAAAACACACACAAATCGTATAGCTAATCTTTCCCCCACCTTTTAAGGTGAATATTTGAAATTGCTTAAATTCACTTCAAAGGCTACATCCCACTTACCCATTATAACAAGTGCACTGAAAAGTACCTCAGATTTGTTTGTGCAATAGAACTTGGTTTCTTTCTAGAAAGCAAGCACACAGGAAAGAAAACTCTGGGAAGGAGGGTATAATTCAGAGAGGAAAAAACTTATCCCAACGAACTGACCAAAGGTCAGAAGGTCAGACCTCTCCAGAAGCTGGGTTTCCTTTACAGTAGGAATAAATGCTATTCTACCTTGTAACTCAATGACTAATATTGTTTACACTATTGTATTTGACCAGCATCTGAGATTTCTGAAGGACACAAATCTGATTACAAATTATTTCCCAACTATCTCATTTTCCAAAGGCATCATAGCATCAAGTTGAACATGTCAAGTCCCATAACGCTCTTATTTAGATTTCTTATCTTAGAATAGAATAGAATAACAGAGTTGGAAGGGACCTTGGAAGTCTTCTAGTCCAACCCCCTGCCCAGGCAGGAAATCCTACACCACTTCAGACAAATGGTTATCCAACATCTTCTTAAAAACTTCCAGTGTTGGAGCATTCACAACTTCTTCAGGCAAGTTGTTCCACTTATTAATTGTTCTAACTGTCAGGAAATTTCTCCTTAGTTCTAGGTTGCTTCTCTCCTTAATTAGTTTCCACCCATTGCTTCTTGTTCTACCCTCAGGTGCTTTGGAGAATAGCTTGACTCCCTCTTCTTTGTGGCAATCCCTGAGATATTGGAACACTGCTATCATGCTATCGTCACTCAAAAACTTTTGATAATACTACAGATACTAGGAACATTTTGCCTAGTTCAAGCTTCAGGATAAAATCCCAGAAAAATTGTCAACAATCTTTTCTCCCAAGTTTATTACTTCCTCCAAAGTTTAGATTATAATAAGGTTTACAAATCAACAAAATTGGAGCAGAATAGAAACAATGTTCGATGTCTGCTTTGATAGACTTCTGTTATGCAGTCATTTTTTTAATGTGCAGAAATGAGGACCTACATTTTTATCGTAGAAGCATACAAGATGTTCCTTGAACCGAGACTCAACCCAGAAAAGATTCAGGGGACAGGTGAGTTGCAAATCTCCATCTGATCAAGAGAAATCAGAGCTTTCCTCTATGCCCTCCTTATTTGAAAATGCAGTCCTCCCTTCCACCTCAAATTCTGATTACTACAGTATAACCCTAGGGGGCTTCTATTATTTTTCAGCTACACAAGCAGCATGAAACTACAGTAATTGCCTTGAATTGTTTTAAAGATTGCTGCCATCATCCCCCAGGAATTAAATAAATGACTAGGTTCTGTCTGCATTTTTAGACACTATATTCTCGGCTAGGACAACAGTTTTTCCTTATGAAGTTGTCCAAGGTCCTGAAAATGCTGTAATTATCTTTACTGTATATGTTCTGTTTTACCTGCAAACTTGTACTCTGTGAGGTTTAGACTTCTGGGCAGAGCCACAATAGATATTCAGGGACTTATATGAACAGCTTCAAAGAAAAGCTTGCCAAATTTTAAGAGCTGCTGATTTATTTATTTTTTCGGTCTCAGATTAAAACCCTAGAGAAGGTGGGGAGGGTGGACGGCTGACTTTCTGCATAACCTTGTATCTCCCCACATAGGACACAGAAGCACGTTGATATATGATGTACAAGAAGAAAAAGAATAAGGATGGAATCAGAAAAGATATTTTATTCCTCCTGTATGCTATCTGTATTCTTGCCAAGAGTTGTGGAAGGTATTCAAAAGGAATGGATGCTGGGGATTGAGAGGATTGAGAGCAAGACATTTGAGATCATAGGTAGGTAGGTAGGTAGCAGTGGTGGGATTCAAACATTTTTACTACCGGTTCTGTGGCTTGGTGGGCGTGGCAAGGGAAGGTTACTGCAAAATCCCCATTCCCTCCAGATCAGCTGCAACTCGGGAGGTAGAGAATAGATGGGGGCGGGGCCAGTCAGAGGTGGTATTCACCAGTTCTCCAAACTACTCAAAATTTCCACTTACCGGTTCTCCAGAACTGGTCAGAATCTGCTGAAACCCACCTCTAGTAGGTAGGTAGGTAGGTAATGAGGAAGTGGAGGATGGGAGGAAGGAGGGAGAACCAAATTTGAAACGTCTAATTACTTTGGAAAGAAGTTCAATTCTTTCTGATTTTCTTCAGGAAAAAAAAACTTCTAAACTAAAGAGGCACATTCTCCCACAGCTATGTTTCATTGAACGGAACAACAAACTCTATATACAGTAGTGGCCAAAATTGTGGAAACCTTTTAGGAAAAGTGTATTTTTGAGGTTTGATGGCTAATAACACCACTTTTTTGGGGGGGAGTTTCAAAAATAATCCTATTCCGCTGCTGGAATGGCCTGGGAATAGCCCAGATCTTTACCCAATTGAAAATCTATGGAGCCGACTAAAGAAACTTGTTAGTCAGAAGCAGTGGTGAAATCCACATTTTTTTACTACCGGTTCTGTGGGCGTGGTTTGGTGGGTGTGGCAGGGGAAAGATACTACAAAATCTCCATTCCCACCGTACTCCAGGGGAAGGATACTACAAAATCCCCATTCTCTCCCCACTCCTGGGGGAAAGATATTGCAAAATCTCCATTCCCACTCCATTCTGGGGCCAGCCAGAGGTGGTATTTGTTGGGTCTTCGAACTACTCAAAATTTCCGCTACCGGTTCTCCGGACTGCTTAAAATTTCCTTATCGGTTCTCCAGAACCTGTCAGAACCTGCTGGATTTCACTCCTGGTCAGAAGCAACTCAGCAATAAAACCCAGTCAACAGAAGCAATGATTCAATCTTGGTTTCACATTATAACAGCTGCAGAACTAAAAGGCTTGGTTCACTCCATGGGAAAATGTTGTAAGGCCATAATTCATGCTAAAGGTTACCCAACTATTAACTGACATGGTGATCATTTTTGTATATCTCGTTTTTTCTATGTGTTTCACTTTTCTTCTTTATACTGTAACTGCTATTCTAATAGGAAACCCTTCATAAAAGTTATTGCATTACGTTCTTGATTAAATTATCTTTCCATTGATATATAATTTTATGGTACTACTCCCCACCAAAAAGTGGCGTTATTATCTAGTTTTAGCAAATACACTTTTCCCAAAAGGTTTCCACAATTTTGGTCACTACTGTATGTAACTCTCAGAATTCAGATGATGAACTCTAGACCAGAACTTACATTGTCTCACAATCATTCCATCCCACTTTTCAATTATATCCAAGAAGACTTCCAAATACTTTTCCCATACCCATTCACTTGATCCTTCTGGGCAAGCATTGTATGCTAACTGAATATCTCTTTTCAAAGCCTTGGGAAGAGGCGGTTACCAGTTTCGCAACCTGTCACCTGTCAAACTAAGGCACTATGTGAATTCAAACACAGAGCTAATGCTTTGATGAAGACCCAACTGCGACTTTTGGTTCTAGAAACCAGAAATGAGAATAACCCAAGAGAAGCATTCGGAACCCTTGAATTTACACTTCAAATGGAAGCTGATTTCTCTTAAGCAAAATATGAATATTTCTCATAGTAGTTTCTGATATCCTAGGTAGAGGTTTCTATACTTGATCAAGGTTAATACAGGCTAATTGGCCACAGAGATCTTTGGCAAAGCCCAGATCTACTTCCCATGTAACACTGATGATTTTTGTGAATATTATCACTATGACTTGCAGAAACATCCATACCAGTTTAAGTGAAGGTGCCACTTCTCCAAATCTGACCACATGTTACCTTCTGCAAATTTCTCAACAACATAATGGCTGGTAGCTAAGTCCCCGTATGCCTGTAATTGATTCAAAGTAATTGATTCATGCAGCAAACGGGAACCTCATGAGCTATTTCCACTGAAAAAAGGGGATATTTTGCTCTTAAGAATATTGCACAGATATACTTCCAATTTACCTATACTAAAAGGTAAAGGTTCCCCTCGTACATATGTGCTAGTTGTTCCCGACTCTAGGGGGCGGTGCTCATCTCCGTTTCAAAGCCGAAGAGCCAGCACTGTCCAAAGATGTCTCCGTGGTCATGTGGCCGGCATGATTAAATGCCAAAGGCGCATGGAACGCTGTTACCTTCCCACCAAAGGTGGTCCTGATTTTTCTACCTGCATTTTTTTAACATGCTTTCGAACTGCTAGGTTAGCAGAAGCTGGGACAAGTAATGTGAGCTCACCCCATTACGTGGCATTAGGGATTCGAACCGCTGAACTGCCGACCTTTCGATCGACAAGCTCAGCATCTTAGTCACTGAGCCACCACATCCCTCATATTACTATGTTCTTAAAAATAACTATATATTTTACTTTAAGCCATCCCTCTTCCCATCACATTCAGCAATTTAAAAATGCTGCAGCTTGCTCAGATTTCATATTCTTTTGGTTTATAAACCTTCTGTCTGCAATTCTGACATGCTTTCAGCATTATCTTTATTTCAAGAATTGAAAGTATCTCTTATCTATCAATAAACCAAAAATGGGAAGCAACAAAGCTAACAGATCCAAAAGCTTAAAGAGATGCAGGGCAGGGAATAAGCATTTTCAAGAACTGCCAAAACCCACAGATTTGGATTGGAAGTACGGTCTTTTGGGAGAATACAGATAAGTTCTTGACTTACGACCAATAATTGAGCCCAAAATTTCTGTGGCTAAGTGAGACGGTTGTTAAGTGAGTATTTACAACCTTTTCTATATATTTTTTTTGCCACAGTTGTTAAGCAAATCACTGCAACTGTTAGTAACACGGTTGTTAAGTGAATCTGGCTTCCCCATTGACTGCTTGTCAGACGGTCGCAAAACAGGATCACATGAAGTGCTGGAACACAGCAAAGGTCGTAAGTATGAACCAGTTGCCAAGCAGCTGAATTTTGATCACATAACCATGGGGATGCCACAACAGTCATAAGTATGAAAAATGTCTCTAAGTCACTGTTTTCAGTGCCATTGTAACTTCGAACAGTCACTAAATGAAAGGTTGTAAGTTAAGGACTCCCGGTATGTTTCTTTGATGTAAAATTGCCAATAAGAATAGGTCAAGGATAAAAATGGATAGCATATGTTAGGCTTGAGAACGCAAGCACATAATGCTTATCGAACCTATAGAAACATGGCTCTGGATGGCTTTTGCCCTGTAACAAGATACTGTTTGTACTTGTTCAATTAATGAATACATGACATAGATGCTCATTGTTCAAATATGCTTTCAGTGAAGGAACAAGGGTGATTTACAGTCGTGGCCAAAATTGTGGAAACCTTTTGGGAAAAGTGTATTTTTGAGGTTTGATGACTAATAACACCACTTTTTTTTTTTGAAGTTTCAAGATAATCCTATTCCACTGCTGGAATGGCCTGGGAATAGCTCAGACCTTAACCCAATGGAAAATCTATGGAGCTGACGAAAGAAACTTGTTAGTCAGAAGTGACCCAGCATTAAAATCCAGTTAATAGAAGCCGTCATTCAATCTTGGTTTCACATTATAACAGCTGCAGAACTAAAATAAGAACCTTGGTGGCGCAGCAGATTAAAGTGCTATTAAGTAGCACCAGCTGCCTGCAATTACTGCAAGTTCAAATCTCACCAGGCTCAAGGTTGACTCAGCCTTCCATCCTTTCGAGGTAGGTAAAATGAGGACCCGGATTGTGGGGGCAAGAAGATGACTTTGTATAAAAAAAGAACACCGCTTTTTGGGGGGGGGGGCGAAAGCCCTACTAAGCAGGTATATACAAAAGTATGAAGGCTATTGCTTAACACATTGTAAGCCGCCCTGAGTCTCCAGAGAAGGGCGGCATATAAATCAAACCAATAAACAAACAAATAAATAAATAAAAGACTTGGTTCACTCCATGGGAAGATGTTGTAAGGCTGTAATTCATGCTAAAGGCTACCCAACTATGTATTAACTGACATAGTGGTCATTTTTGTATATCTTTTTTTCCCTCCGTGCTTCACTTTTCTTCTTTATACTGTAACTACTATTCTAATAGCAAATCCTTCATAAAACTTATTGCATTATATACTTGATTAAATTATCTTTCCACTGATACATAATTTTATGGTACAACTTCAAAAAAAAAAAAGCGGTATTATTAGCTAGTTTTAGAAAACACACTTTCCCCAAAAGGTTTCCACAATTTTGGCCACTACTGTATGTCAAAATAGCTTTCTCTAGCTTGGCAGCCATTGGTTCTGATCTCCCTGGCCTCAAACATTATACAGGTAGTTCTCAGCATACAACAATTCATTTGGTGACCATTTTTCAGCACTGAAAAATGTGACTCATGACTGTTTTTCACAGTTCCGACCTTTGCAACATCCCCATGATCGTGTGGTCAAAATCCAGGCACTTCGCCCCTGGTTCCTATTTATGACCGTTGCCATATCCCAAGGTCACAGAATCCCCTTTGGCAACCTTCCCACAAGCAAAGTCGATGGGGAAGAAGCCAGATTATTAGTAACAACCAGGTTGATTAACTTATTGACTGCAGTGATTCACCCAGCCGTGGTGGCACAGTGGTTAGAGTGCAGTACTGCAGGCTACTTCTGCTGATCACTGGCTGCCAGCAGTTTGGCAGATCGAATCTCATTGGCTCAAGGTTGACTCAGCCTTCCATCCTTCCAAGATGGGTAAAAGGAGGATCCAGATTGTTGGAGGCAAGAGGCTGACTCTGTAAACCGCTTAGAGAGGGTTGTAAAGCACTGTGAAGCGGTATGTAAGTCTAAGTCCTATTGCTATTTTCCTTCCTTCCTTCCTTCCTTCCTTCCTTCCTTCCTTCCTTCCTTCCCTCCCTCCCTCCCTCCCTCCCTCCCTCCCTCTCAGTGGTTAGAATGCTGTATTCCAGGCTAACTCTGCTGGCTGCCAGCAGTTCGATCCTGACCAGCTCAAGGTTGACTCCGCCTTCCATCCTTCCGAGGTGGGTAAAAGGAGGACCCAGATTGTTGGGGGCCATAGGCTGACTCTGTAAACCGCTTAGAGAGGGCTGTAAAGCACTATGAAGCGGTATGTAAGTGCTAGTGCTAATGATTCCCTTAACAACCATGGCAACAAAGGTCGTAAAACGGGGCAAAACTCACCTAACAAATGTCTCACTTAACAACAGAATGTTTGGGGCTCAGTTGTGGCTGTAAGTCGAGGACGACATGTGCTAAAGGCATACTCCTGTGACCTGTTTACCCAGCGGAGGACAGCTTTGCTTTTTGGCGTCATGCTTCAGCCAACTTCAGCCACTTTGAGGTTCTAGAGGCCTTCTCCAAAGGAGCTTTAAGCCCCTGCCTGTTGCTGCCCCCGAAGGAATGTCAACCAGCAAGCCAATGCGCTAGGAAGAGGAGCTCAGAGCTGACTGGTGCTTACCTTTGGTTTTAAAAGCAAAGTTACAGTACTTGCAGATATAAGGCCTGACGTCTGTGTGCGTGCGAATGTGTTTCTTCAGCATGCTGGGTTTCTTGCAGCGAATTCCACACTCCTCACATACATACTTCCCTCGTCCACGGCCTCGCACATACACATACTCTTCGTTTGATTTGTACCTATGAGCAACAGGGTGTCATGGTAACAGAAGCAAAAGATTCCCACCTTAACATAGCAAAGTCTCCTTGAAAAGAAAAAATAGATAAGCATAGAACCAACACACAATCCCACTGCATTATTCATGGCTGCAGATTTTTTTTAAAAAAGGCACCGGGGGAGCATCGGAGAACCATGGGTGTTCAGGTGGAGTCCTCCAGAACCCAAAAGATGTAGATATTTCATTTATAACCACAGCACTTCTACATCTTTTAATGGAGAATATCAATCTTGGCGAAGAGTTTCCTTCTTTTTCCAATTCAAGGAAGCCAATGTTAGACAAGGAAGTCCCCCACATATCCCATGCAGTTCATGTTAGGAAGATTCCGTTAGCAAGACGAGAACCATGAGTGGTATCCTAACTCCTCAGAGGAACCAAACGATTAAACACATTGAATAAAACAAGGGACTTCACTTTCCTAAGAGTTTACAGAGATGAGGGGTCCTCGATGCTCTCTGAGCTTGCTTGTTCTCTTGCAGATGTTTCGTTATCCCAACTAGGTAATCTCATCACCACTAGCATTGATGATGTTACCTAGTCATGAAGGTCATGAAGGTCATGAAGCCTTGGTGGTGCAGCGAACTAAAGCGCTGTTAAATAGCACTTAGCTGCCAGCTGCCTGCAATTACTGCGAGTTCAAATCTCACCAGGCTCAAGGTTGACTCAGCCTTCCATCCTTCCAAGGTAGATAAAATGAGGACCCGGATTCTGGGGGCAATAAGCTGACTTTGTATAAAAAAGAACACTGCTTAGGGTGGGCCGAAAGCCCTACTAAGCAGGTATATACAAAAGTATGAAGGCTATTGCTTAACGCATTGTAAGCCACCCTGAGTCTCCGGAGAAGGGCGGCATATAAATCAAATCAATCAATCAATCAATCAATCAATCAATGAAACGTCTGCAAGAAAACAAGCCAGCTCAGAAAGCATCAAGGACCCCCCGATTTCAACCCTGAGCTGCAAATATTCCCCTTTAGTGTACAGAGAGTTCCATGCAAGGAAGGGATTTCCATGCCCGTCACATACTAAGCTCAGATCTTCAGCCTTGTTTAATTAACAAGCACCCTCTTCCCAAACAAACAAACCCCTGAAATTTCTAATCATCTTCAGCCATGTGTCTCATGAATGCCTTTTACCGAAATCGTAACATTACAGAAAAAAAGTTTGTGAACTGAAACCCTGTGGCCAGAAATTCATGTGGAACATGTCAGGGAAAGATATCCCCACTTTTAAACATTGTTAGCTTTTGGCTTAGCCTAGTAATAGGAGCTTCTCTTTCCCACTAGAGCAGGGGTCCCAAACTTGGCAGCTTTAAGACTTGTGGACGTCAACTCCCAGAATTCTGGAGAATTCTAGGAGTTGACGTCCACAAGTCTTAAAGCTGCCAAGTTTGAAGACCTCTGCACTAGAGTAACAAGCAAGTCATCATTTATGTAGCTGGAAAGTAAAAAAAAAATGTGGTGATATTCATAATTCACACCTATTATTTTTTTGGGGGGGGGGGAGGGAAAGGAAGTAGACAAGCAATTGGTTCCTCTCGTTTTTCCTACATTCAAAGCATAGAAATGTGTCTCTCTACCTAAGAGACATTCAGATGGCTAATGTATGTTATTGGGGGGGGGGGGGAGAGAGGGGGAATGTCTTGAATTGGCAAGGAATAATAGCTTGGGAATCTGGGTCTAAAACATTCAAAGGTTTAAAAAAACAACTCGGAAAGGTTCTAAAAGAGGAGAGTGACAAAGCTGAACTGAATCTGAACAATTCGATGGGCTAGTAATCTCAAGCATGCTCTAGAGAAAAAGAAAGTAAAAGAGAAATATCAGTTTTTCGTTTAATCGTAGTTCATTTACAACAAAAGGTAATAAATCAGCAGGAAAGGCCGAGGATATATCGGATATGTTGGAAAAAATATTAGTAAAAGCCAGTTAACACTAACGCATTTCAAGGAAGTCCAAGAACTGATGTGCCTACATACAGTACATCTACTAAATAATCCACCGAACAAGAACTTTTATATAATATATACCTGTACAACAGGGGTGGGTTCTACTTACCTTTGCTACCGGTTCGCAACGGGAGTGTGTGCGCGCTTCTCGTTTTGTTCACGCGCACTTCTGCACATGTGCAGATTGTCCATGATGATGTCTGGGCGGGTGTGCAGAGCCTCCCGTCACTTTTATTACCAGTTCGTAAGAACCGGACCAAACCGGGAACAACCCACCACTGCTGCACAAGAGGGAGGGAGGGAAAGCCAGAAACGTCAAGAACCCTAGAATCAGAGGTGAAATTCAGCCGGTTCTCTCCAGCTCGGACAAACTGGTAGCGGCGGCTGCAGGAGGCTCCGCCCACCCACCCAGATGACATGACATCCCTTTTTTTCCGACGATTTCAGCCTCTGCGCAGGCGCAGAAGGATATGCACATTTGGGAACCGGCAGGGAAGGTAAGTGAATTTCACCCCTGCCTAGAATCCTATCTCTTAATTGTTCATTGCAACGCTGGAAAATGTTAATCTCTTTGAAGCAAAGCAAAAAAGAAGAAATGAAAGGGTCCTAACACCTCTCACTCTCTACCCAAGAAGAAAATTGCAATAGGTATTTTTTTTTTTGGTCATCAGAAAGAGATGTGGTTGGAAGCCACATCTTGCTTTGGTTGGCCAGCCACGGAAGACATTCCAATAATGCAGAAAGCCATAGAGCAATGATGGCTAATCTTTTTGCCGTTGCATGCCAAAAGCGGGGGGAGCGCAGGTGGGTCATGCGTGTGTGTGCCCACACCCATAATTCAATGCGCCCCTCCCCCCTGGGCATGCACGCACGACCTCCCCACACTCCCCCCCGCTTTTGACACATGATGGCCCAGTGGGTCCGGTAGGTCCATTTATTGCCCTCCCCAGGCTCCAGAAGCTTTCTTGGAGCCTGGGGAGGGTGAAAACAGTCTTCCCCAGCCCCCCCAGAGGCCCCCTCCGGAGGCCAGAAATGGCCCGTTTCCCGACTTCTGATGAGACCGAAAGGCCCGAAAATCAGCTGGCCGATGCGTGCTGGAGCTGAGCTAGGGCAACACTCGGCTGCCCACAGATATGGCTCCACGTGCCACCTGTGGCACGTGTGCCATAGGTTCGCCATCACGGCCATAGAGCAAGCACATGCTGCTTGTTCATTTTGACTATCTGGAATGAGCTCCCCCCAGAGATTTGGAGGATCCCGGACCTACGCACCTTTCGCCGCGCTCTTAAGACCTTTTTATTTCATCAGGCAGGCCTGGCCTGATTCCCCTTTTCTAATTAATACTATAAATTTTAATTTGTTTTAAATTTGTTTTAAATTGAGTTTGTGGGGGCAATAAGCTGACTTTGTATAAAATATACAAAAGTATGAAGGCTATTGCTTAGCGCATTGTAAGCCGCCCTGAGTCTCTGGAGAAGGGCGGCATATAAATCAATTTTTTTTAAAAAAAATTATTGGGGTTTTAATATCTCTACGGCCAAATATATTGGATTTTAGGGGGTTTTAAAATGTATTTATATGTTTTATTTATGGCTGTTCACCACCCCGAGTCCTTCGGGAGGAGGGCGGTATACAAATTAAATAAACTATGAAACTATAACTAACTATGACAAGACAAAACAAAGCAAGCAAGCTTTTGTTTTTTTCTAATTATCTTCTTAGTTTCTTCCCCTTCCCCGCCCCCCTTTTTTTTCTTTATGTCATTTTACTGCTTTCCGTTTTTCGCCTGCATATAGTTTGGATAATTTAGACTGAAGCCTGTAAGCGCTCCATGGTTACAATGGCTACTGTTCATGTAAAAGTCAGTAAAACTATCATTAAAAAACAAACCACGGATCCTGGGAAATCAAGGAAGCCCAAAGATTGACACCCTCAGTTGCACCCTCATTCCATTGCATAGCTATCCTGTTGCACAGCTATGTGTCAGACAGAGTGAACTGGACCTGATTATTTTTGCTAATGCAGACAATTTTTCTGGAGTAGCTATTAGCTCAAAAAAAAAAAAAAAAGGAAGGGGAAGAAAGGAAATGGACTGCTGAGCAGGTTGGCTAACTCTAAGAGCCTTGGTGGTGCAGCAGACTAAAGTGCTGTTAAATAGCACCAGCTGCCTGCAATTACTGCAAGTTCAAATCTCACCAGGCTCAAGGTTGACTCAGCCTTCCATCCTTCTGAGGTAGGTAAAATGAGGACCCGGATTGTGGGGGCAATAAGCTGACTTTGTATAAAAAAGAACATCGCTTGGGGGGGGCCAAAAGCCCTACTAAGCAGGTATATACAAAAGTATGAAGGCTATTGCTTAACGCATTGTAAGCCGCCCTGAGTCTCCAGGAGAAGGGCGGCATATAAATCGAACCAATAAATAAATAAATAAATAAATAATGAAAAAGGTATGTTATTACTGTTTGCTGTCAGGTTCAGGTTAAAAATCCAAAGGAAAAGAATGTCACAATAGCCACAATATTGACAACACTGACTGATCGAGTGGATTCCTGCTAAGCCACTCACTCATTCAAGCAGCTGATTTGAGAAATAAGGTCTGCAAATATTGTACCTTTGCTTTCCCCTATTTAAAACCCAGTTTGAGGACCCAGTTTGTGGGGGCAATAAGCTGACTTTGTATAAATATACAAAAGTATGAAGGCTTAGCGCATTGTAAGCCGCCCTGAGTCTCCGGAGAAGGGTGGGATATAAATCAAATTTAAAAAAACCAACAACAAAGGCGTGGGGCCTAGAGAAACCCCCACACCCAACTTTTCACCGGGTTTTCCTTAGATCCAGCCATTCTCAAGCTCTCGTTCTCCAAGGCAGTTGCAAAGAAGTCATACACATGAAGACTGGGAACCCAGTCAGGGTCAGGGAATTTTGCCAAACTGTCTGTTCCCAGATGCTGCATTACACCCACATGCAAGATTGGAGCCACAAACAGCTGGGAAACTTGACAAAACAGGAAAGGAATCCCTTCCAGACCTTAAATACACACCAAAAGGACAGGGTTGCTGAATGAGCATTGAGAAAAGAATGATTCCCAGGTTAGTTATGGGGGGTGGGGGGAGGGGGAGGACATCTTTGGGGGGTCTGGCCAGCTCTCTATCCAAATCTTACTGGGGCTATGAAATTGTCTTTTGGAAGCTTGCCTACTGAGCAATGGAAAACGGGAGCCGAGAGCAAAGCAATGAAAAGAAATGGTTTCTCATAAAGAAGCAACAGATTTCCAAGAATTTGGCCTAAGAGAACTTGCCTGCTGGAGATATATCTCCTCCTCCATCTCCTTCTCCTCCATCATCATCTCCTCTCCTCCACCATCATCATCTCCTCCTCCTGCTCCAAAATCATCATCATCTCCTCCTCCTCTGCCATCATCATCATCTCCTCCTCCATCATCATCATCTCCTCCTCCTACTCCAAAATCATCATCTCCTCCTCCTCTTCCATCATCATCTCCTCTTCCTCCATCATCATCTCCTCCTCCATCATCACCTCCTCCTCCTCCATCATCATCATCATCATCATCATCATCTCCTCCTCCATCATCATCATCATTATCATCTCCTCCTCCATCATCATATCATCTCCTCCTCCATCATCACCTCCTCCGCCGCCATCATCATCATCATCTCCTCCTCCGCCATCATCATCATCATTATCATCTCCTCCTCCATCATCACCTCCTCCTCCGCCATCATCATCTCCTCCTCCTCCATCATCATCATCATTATCATCTCCTCCTCCATCATCACCTCCTCCTCCTCCATTATCATCAGCATCTCCTCCTCCTAGTCCTACTCCATCATTTCCTTCTCCTCCTCCATCATCATCATCACCACCTCCTCCTCCTCCATCATCTTATCCTCCTCCTCCTCCTCATCTCCTCCTCCTCCTCCAAAACTGACACAAAAGTGTTCCTTGTCCCAACTTGATATATTCACAACAACCTTGCAAAATAAATTAGGTCAAAAACGCATAGATGTCCTCCTTGTGGCATTTTATGCATCAAGTGATAACCTCTGATTTGCCCAGAGCTTTAAATGCAGTAAACAAAATCTGGTCCTTCTATTGTTGTTTGTCCAATGCTGGGAAATTTGAACTGCTAGGATTTCCCCCTATCAAACAAGACTGTCTGCATTATTCTTCTGCTTAAACTATTTTTAACCTAAGAATGCTTTGTACTGCTTAATGTCAGTATACCTAATAGCGACAGGGAACTTATTAAGAATAAAATGAATAATAAAAGATGAAGGAGGAGATGCTTTATAGTTGAGTTTAATTTCTGGAGATTATGAAGGTAGGTTGTGATTTCTTTCAGCTGGATGAGTTTTCCGACTTTCCATTCTAGCTTACCATGCCATCAGAATTCTCTGGGCATGTATTATCCATGTACTAACCTGGCGTGACCCTGACTATGGAGATTCTCAGTCATCCAGATCATGGTTGTCCCTAAGGTGCTTTTTCAAAAGGCAACTGGATTTTGTTTTGTTTTGTTTTTGTTTGTTTGTTTGTTTTGTTTTTTTAAAAAAATTTGATGTATATGCTGCCCTTCTCCGGAGACTCAGGGCGGCTTACAGTGCATTAAGCAATAGCCTTCATGCTTTTGTATATTTATACAAGGTCAGCTTATTGCCCCCACAATCTGGGTCCTCATCTCACCTACCTTAGAAAGGATGGAAGGCTGAGTCAACCTTGAGCCTGGTGGGATTTGAACTTGCAGTAATTGCAAGCAGTTGATCTTAATAACAGTGAATTAGTCCACTGCGCCACCAGGGCTCTTGCGTTTTCTTTGAAGACGTTTCGCTTCTCATCCAAGAAGCTTCTTCGGTTCTTCAGTCAGAACCAAAGAAGCTTCTTGGATGAGAAGCGAAACGTCTTCAAGGAAAAACAAAGTCCAGTTGTCTTTTGGGGAAAAAAAAACACCTTTGGGACAGGCCTGGCCCTGTTTAATTCTTGAGCTCAAGTGATGTTGGTCAGATGCTGCCACCTGTAGAGCCATAAACAGATTAAATCATAACAAATGCCAACTCAAGAAGAAAAACTCATCTGAAATGCATCTATAAAGAACATTTCCTTTCTGAATAGGTCGATGAAGGTTCTCAGTCACCCAGGTAGAGTTGTCTGAAAATGGGAGTCATGGCAACTGGAACTTACTTTTGTCAATTTGAGATGTTTGGCGACTCATCCAAGCAGCTTCCCTCAGTCTGAGCAAGTTGGCTAGGCAGACTCGTCGCAATGGACCAACTCCTCCTGAACCAAGCTCAGGGTTTCTTCCCCCAAAATGTGCGCCAATTTTCAGATTCCTTTCTGAACTGAATTTAGGAGAAGTTGGTCGGTGTCTCTGCTACTTCCAGATGCCCTCAAATGTAGGCAGTGATGCAGCGGTGAGTTTCACATTTTGTTACCACCGGTTCGCCCCACCCGTGCATGCTCACCTTCTACGCATGCGCCCGGCCTTCCGCGCATGTGCTTTGCTTATGCACGTGCCTTCCGCACGTGCACCTGGTCCAAAAGTGGGTTTCAGCAGGTTCTGACCAGTTCTGGAGAACCGGTAGCAGAAATTCTGAGTAGTTTGGAGAACCAGTAAATACTACCTCTGACTGGCCCTGCCCCCATCTATTCTCTGCCTCCCGAGTCCCAGATGATTGGGAGGAAATGGGGATTTTGTAGTATCCTTCCCCTGGAGTGGGGTGGGAATGGAGATTTTGCAGTATCCTTCCCCTGGAGTGGGGTGGGAATGGAGATTTTGCAGTATCCTTCTCTTAGAGTTGGGTGGGAATTGAGATTTTGCAGTATCCTTCCCTTGGAGTGGGGTGGGAATGGAGATTTTACAGTATCCTTTCCCTGGAGTGGGGTGGGAATGGAGATTTTGCAGTATTCTTCTCTTGGAGTTGGGTGGGAATGGAGATTTTGCAGTATCCTTCCCCTGGAGTGGGATGGGAATGGAAATTTTACAGTATCCTTCTCTTGGAGTTGGGTGGGAATGGAGATTTTACAGTATCCTTCTCCTGGAGAAGGCTGGGAATGGAGATTTTACAGTATCCTTCCCCTGGAGTGGGCTGGGAATGGAAATTTTACAGTATCCTTCTGGAGTAGGCTGGGAATGGAGATTTTACAGTATCCTTCCCCTGGAGTGGGGTGGGAATGGAGATTTTGCAGTATCCTTCCCCTGGAGTGGGGTGGGAATGGAGATTTTACAGTATCCTTCCCCTGCCATGCCCACCAAGTCATGCCACGCCCACCATACCACACCCAAAGAACTGGTAGTAAAAAAATTTGAAACCCATCACTGACCTAGCCTCAAAAATGTACCTAAATAGGACGGCATAGAGCCGGGGCTGGTGGGAGGTCCCATCCGTGATTTCTGCTACCGGTTCAGGCAAACCTGTCCGAACCAGCTGAATACCACCTCTGGCAGTGGGGATGATAAAGCAAATCCAAGGTGAGCATGGTAGTAAAATAGAAAGCCAGGTTGTTTCCAGAATCTCAGAGAAAAATGTATAACAGACAAAGTGTCTTATGAAAACGCATACACCAGTACAAAAGACCGCTAGCCTTCTTCCAAATCTTTTTTTAAATTATTTTTTACATCCTATAATGAAAAGCTGTTGTCAGAAGGGATTTGCCTTGACAGAACCATCTGCATTTTAGACAGAAACCATACAAATGAAGCTCTTGGATTGCACTCCAGATTTATAATCCGGATGTGACCCTTTGTGTTAACTGTTTTTCAGCAGCTCCGATGACCCAGGCGCAAAGAAGGGTGGTTGCACAGAGCTGACTAATTGCATAATCCTAACATTTTTGATCTGGCAGAGATAGACAAGTAGCTGTCACCCACAAGAACAGGAATGCTTGGGAATTAGCCGATATTTTACCATTGTTGCTAAGACACAAGATGTTACATAACATCACCCGGGGGGGGGGGGGAGCCAAACTCCAGCAGTTGCCACATCTCTCTTCTTCCCACTGAGACAACGTTTGAGCATTTTGCATCAAATAACAAGCGAGTGGCTCAGAAACTCATTTCTGAGTATTTCTAACGAACAAACTCCCTCTCAACTCAACAGCATTAGAAGCCACGCTCAACCAGGGCATAGCAATAGCACTTAAGACTTACATACCCCTTCACAGTACTTTATATCCCTCTCTAAGCGGTTTACAGAGTCAGCATATTGCCCCTAACAACCTGGGTCCTCATTTTAATGACCTTAGAAGGATGGAAGGCTGAGTCAATCTTGAGGTGATGAGGATCAAACTCCTGGCAGTGGGCAAAATTAGCCTGCAGTACTGCATTCTAACCACTGCACTACCACGCTCATTGAGCAAGCATAGAAAGTCAATGGCTACCAATCTGCCTTCCACTGAGGACCTGTATACTGCACGAGTCAAAAAGAGGCTGTGAAAGTATTTACAGACCTCTCACATCCTGGACATAAATTGTTTCAACTCCTACCCTCAAAACGATGCTATAGAGCACTGCACACCAGAACAACTAGACACAAGGACAGTTTTTTCCCGAACGCTATCACTCTGCTAAACAAATAATTCCCTCAACACTGTCAAACTATTCACTACTATTACTATTAATCTTCTCATCATTCCTATTACCTCCCATTTATGATGGTATGACTGTAACTTTGTTGCTTGTATACTTACGATTTATATTGATATTGTTTCCTGATTGCTTATTTGTACCCTATGACTATCATTAAGGGTTGTACCTTATGATTCTTGACGAATGTATATTTTCTTTTACACTGAGAGCGTATGCACCAAGACAAATTCTTTGTGTGTCCAATCAAACTTGGCCAATAAAAAATTCTATTCTATTCTATTCTAATTACAGCAGGAATTTGGTTAATTTGTAATTATTACCCGTTAAATATGGTTGCTATGTAAGCCAGGTGTGTGGAAAGCAATTAGGGGTTAACAATGTTAATGTCTTGTTAAACTATATCACCCAAATTTAAAGCATTTTCGTCTAAGAAGAGCCAGATACATCATGAATGGACAGCTGCAAAAAAAAAAAAAATGGTGATTATGTACTCCTGGAAAAATGCTGGTCTCCCAGACTCTAAAAATTTGTTTAACATCTGTCAGCTCTCAGCCATAGAATTAACTTTGTACCAAAGAAAAGACTAGGCTAGACAATACAATTCCATGTGGTTTAGGTTTGATTCATTCTTTAAAATGGAATCATAATGATGAAATATAAGAAAATTGTATTATTTTAATAGCCTGAGAAGGAATGGATGGATGATTGGATAGGTGAAATATGTATTCAGTCTTAATGGCCTTTTAAATATTTAGGATTAAAAATAAAGTAGTTTTATGAGTTTTTTGTTTATGAGTTTTTAGTTTAGTTCAGGTTTTTTAAAGATTTTCTTTTGGTTGTGGAGTTTTTAAACGTTTGTTTCCTGTCCCTCACTTTTTGTGTATTTCAGATAGGATTTTTTTTTTACTTTGCATTTTTTAAATATAATAGATTTCTTTTTTTAAGTGTACCATCTTTCCAAATATTTTAAACGGGACAGAGTCATATCCTCAGTAATTCAAATTCCCATTTGACATCTAGGATTGTGCAGTTTTTCAGACTCCAGATTTTTGAATTTGGAATACCTTCAGTTTCTTAGCCAAGACGAACGTGTATTTGTCTAGAAACAAAAATAAGTATATTTAGCATAAAACACAGAAAATAAAAGAATCAAGACAAGAAGACCAGCCTGTCTTAAGGTGGCACACAGAGCCATATCAGTGGGCATGCAAGCTCAGCTCCCGGCCAGCTGATTTTCGGGCCTTCGGGGCCTACTGGAAGTAGGGAAACAGGCCATTTCCGGCCTCCAGAGGGCCTCGGGGGGGAGGCCATTTTCCCTAGAAAGGCTCTGGAGCCTGGGGAGAGAGAAAAACGGGCCTACCGTGCCCACCGGAGCAGGAGCGGGGGGGGTCGCGCACGCATGCGCAGGGTGCATAGAATTATGTGTGGGCATGTGTGATCATGACCCCCCTTTCCCACCCCCCCACCCCCGGCATGCGATGGCAAAAAGGTTAGCCATCACTGCCCTAGGAGGTTGGGGGTTATTATTTTATTATTTTCATTTTTTATTATTTTTATTTCTTTTATATTGTGTAATCCACCTTGAGTTCCCACGTGCAAATAGGTGACAATATAAATTGCCTAAATATATTAATTTCTAAATTTTCTAAATGAATAATTAAATAAAATAAATTTCCTCGTATCCTTATTTTTCACTATCTAGTACAGTAAACCGAACGGCCCTTCTCATGCCCTTTCCCCAAAAGGTAAAATACATACAAAGAGCCAATTACAAGCTGACAATATTTTAACAGATTAATAAAGTTGGAAGGGACCTTGGAGGTCTTCTAGTCCAACCCTCTGTTCAAGCAGGAAATCCAATACTATTTCCCTAATCCTAACCCTTCCCCCAAAATCCAGCACTTGCTTATCAATGGAGACCGAGTGGAGCAAGTGGCCAGTTTAAGTTTCTGGGTGTTAGCATAAAAGAGGACCTGACTTGGGGCGCTCACATTGCAGCACTGGTCAAAAGGGCCCAGCAGAGATTATACTATCTGAGACTTCTCAGGAAACAACAACTGAATGAAAAATTACTGGTGACCTTCTACCGCTGCACCATACAGAGTATTTTAACTTACTGCATCTGTGTATGGTTTGCCAATTGCACAGGGGCAGATAGGACAGCGCTCCAGAGTGTCAACGTCATTGCCCAGAGGATCATTGGTTGCCCTCTCCCCTCTTCGGAAGAGCTTTATAGCTCCCACTGCCTTAAGCAAGTTCAAAACTAAGAATGCACCTGTACAGTCTGAGATGAGATCCATCTCATTCTGGGTACCCTTTTTTTGGAACGATTACCTTCTGGCAGACAGTACAGGATAATAAAAACAAGGACAAATAGGCTGAACAACAGCTTCTATCCCAGGGCAGTCACTATATTGAATTCTACGGTATAGTGCAATATCGGGTTTTCAATTTCAATTATATAGAATGTAAAGGATGTATGTTTGTGTTTTCATTTTTATAGTTATAATGTACACTGAAGATGGCATTTAATTTCGTTGTACCATGTGCAATGGCAATAAAGTAAACTAAACTAAACTAAATTAACAGGTAAAATGTATTCTCTGCCAAGGAAGGAAACAACACCATTTCCCAGTTAGCAATTCTTTTCTTCTTGTCCCATACGGTGTGTGGAATTGCACATCATACTAAGTCTTAGTCATACTAAGGCAAGTTCACATACCTGCCGAGAGATAAATCATGATTTACAAAGTCTAGTCCAAAAGAAATCTAACAAGCCACATTACTGCCTATAGTAGAGAAGTTAAACCCAGCAGTCATGATTTTCCACCAGCTGTGAAAGGAAGAAGTGGGAAGTCAAAGAAGCAGAACAATTAGAGCAGTGCTTCCTGAGTTCAATAAACTGCAGATGTGTGGACTTCAACTCCTAAGTGTCTCCAGCCCAGAATGGGACTTTTCATCTCCTACCCTTGACCGTGCCTCCTTCTCCCCCAGTGTTTCTCCTCGGGCGATTCTCCTCTGACTTTTCTCGTCAGCTGACACATCCCCACTCATTCGCCCTGGGCAATGGGCCATGGCTCCTCTGTCCCCACATGCTTCAGCATGGGCCGATTTGCCAAAGGAGGATTCGTCCTGGGTTTTTCGCCGTGCAGGACAGTTAGCCACCAACCAATCGGCTAGCTGCCAAGAAATGGCTTTAGGAAAGCCAAACACTTGTTAAGAGAAGGAATGGGAGGGGGGTGGAAATTCCCCTGTATCTGATCGTGCCTCCCTGATAAAGAACGAACAGGAAGGGAAGAGTGAGGGGAGGGGCGGTAAGTATGCCAGCTTCATCCAAAGGGAAGGGGGGGAGATAGAGAAAAAGAGACAAGGGAGACAAGAAAGAAAAAAAAGAAGGAAGGAAGGAAGGAAGGAAGGAAGGAAGAAAGAAAGAAAGAGGGAAGGGAAAGTAAACGAGATATGGAGGGAGGGAGGGAGAGAAAAAGGAGAGGAAGGAAGGACCACAAACCCTGGCACTAGATGCAGCTTCAAAGGATGCTTTAAAACAGCCTGTCTGTCCACTGTTGAGCTTTCTGGAGTTGGGTTTTATTTATTTGGAACTACCAAGGTTAGGCAACACTGACCTTGTTTTCTTGTTATTTGCTAAGAGCTGGTTCTTCTTCAAGGTTTTTTTTTAAAGCCTTATCTCTACTCCCAGACTTCTGAGATTCAAGCAGACTGTGGGTTCAGAGTTCAATTCACTCTTTTAATATTATTATTACCGTAGTTGGTCACATAGCCAGCAGATATTTAGACTGGATTTGGCATTTTTATCCACCTACCCAGTCATTTCTTATCAACAATTGTTAAAATCTGGAATGTTCTGTGGCAGATGCTTCTCTGTTTGAATTCTAAAGGCCAGAATATTTTGGTTTAGTTTTCTATCATATAGTTTATTTTGTGGTCCCACCAATTTTTGCTTGGAGACGACCGGTATGTCTTGCAGATATTCCAATGCACCACTTCTGCTACTTTGTCAAGCCGTTATTTGCAATCAGTATTTTAGCTGAATTCACTGTCACATGTGGAAAGTTTACAATAAATTTGCTTCTTTCCAGCTCTAGACAAACTATAATATTCTGTTAGACATGTGACTAATGGTTTGCAAAGTTATGATTTGTTTCCCAGCTAAGAC
This sequence comes from Ptyas mucosa, assembly GCA_012654045.1. Classification (NCBI taxonomy): domain Eukaryota; kingdom Metazoa; phylum Chordata; class Lepidosauria; order Squamata; family Colubridae; genus Ptyas; species Ptyas mucosa. Next base: position 100,082 of record WNWU01000079.1, read on the forward strand.
AGGGAACTTTACCTACCTGTTAAAACAGATATGCTCAGAAATGTCCCCTACCCAAATAAGCAAACAAACAATATGATTGAATTCATGACTTTTAGTGCAGAACAATTCAGGTACGTTCTGGGAGTTAAAAATATAATTTAAGTAGGTAGCTGGCAATTACTAGTTACAATAAGAAGCCAAATCATACAAGAAGCCAGTTACAAACTGACAACATTTTAACGGAATAACAAAGTTGGAAGGGACCTTGGAGGTCTTCTAGTCCAACCCTCTGTTCAAGCAGGAAACCCTACACCACTTCAGACAAATGGTTATCCAACATCTTCTTAAAAACTTCCAGTGTTGGAGCACTTACAACTTCTGGAGGCAAGTTGTTCCACTGATTAATTGTTCTAACTGTCAGGAAATTTCTCCTTAGTTCCAAGTTGCTTCTCTCCTTGATTAATTTCCACCCATTGCTTCTTGTCCTGCCCTCAGGTGCTTTGGAGAATAGTTTGACTCCCTCTTCTTTGTGGCAGCCCCTGAGATATTGGAACACTGCTATCATGTCCTTCTTTTCATTAAACTAGACATACTCAATTCAATATTTTAAAGTATGATTCACAAACTTCCTGCTTCCAACTGCTCCTAATTGTGGCTACATGGAGGTGTTCACAATCCCCCTTTTTTTTTAATGTGAAGCCCTTCTTTGTGGCCTCCATACATTCCTCTAATTACTACTATAGAAAACTAACGACATGAAGGTGGGAATATTTCTCAGTGGAGATTCCACCATTTGTAATGCAACTGATGTTGATTATATATGATCATCTCATTGCGTGACTTTGATGATCAGGGGTGGAATCAGTAATGGGTTGCATCAGTAATGGGTTGCTCCCGGTTTGGGCTGGTTCGGGCGAGCCGGTAGTGATGATGATGTGATGTCAACGAACCAGTTCTCTATGACTGTGAGCTGGGCCCTCCCACCTGCTCTCATGTTATACCTACCTTTATTTGTTGTTTTTTTAGCCCAGCTGATAGGCATGGCAGAGTGGATTGCTGAGCCTCAGCTGGGCAGAAATCTAATGCGCTTTGTGGCGATCGCATGCAAAGAGCATGCGTGAAGAGAACTGGTGGTAACACCGGTTGGAATCCACCACTAGGTGGAATGCCTCAATGATGCCATCATATGACAGGCTGATGTTCATACTGTATATTATGGAATGGTACATGCTCAGATGATTTGAAAAGGGGAAATCTGTATGGAATCAACAGATAAACACTACCCCTCACCCATTACTAAAATCACTATTCTTCTGACGTTATTTAGGTCTGTGAGATTACCTAGATCCAGTATTCGTCACTACAGTTCTTTACAGTATACATATTCTTCTCATAACTAAGAATCTTGGCTCAACTTGATCAAAGAAGAATGATGCAATAAACTGCCTGATTGCTTCCATTTAATTCTTCTGCCAGAATCAGTTTAAGAAAAATATCCCCTCTATGCTTCGCTTGCCATGACAAGCCAGGATCGCTGCTTTATCTCTCAAACAAAATAAAAAATTGGACAAAGATACCATTCTCAGTTGGTTTTTGTAACAGAAATTCTGATTCTAGTTCTTAAATCAGGATAAACTAAAAGAAATTTGACAGCTTGTTTAGATGTGAGAGTCCACACAAGCACGAGTTTGGAATATGGGAGCAACTGGAAGAATCCATATTCATCGTAAGTTACAACTGTTGGATATTCTGACTTATTATGACATACAGACTCTTTTCCATGTCATTTAAATGAGTGAAGCAGTATCTCACCCCATCTTATGCAGAAAATACAACATTAAAAACAAAGCAATTGCACAGAATTTCTGTTTGAAACATCACTTTTTTTAAAAAAAAGCCATCTACAGGATCAATTTGGGTAAAAGCTCATAAATCACTGCTCATTTCTGTTTGTGTTGTGCCCTGCAGATTTGTATTGTCTGCTTATTTTTGCCCAGGGCAACCTGCTCACTTTTCATCAATAGCAATGGGGGGGGGGGAGGTAATAAAGCTATAAACTGAGCTTCTACTTTTATGTCTGTAGCTCCACATTTGGCTATTTTTATTAGGAACAGAAAGTTCTACCTAATCAAATTGAAAAAAGAAAAAAAGAGAAGAGTGTTTAATTATACATATACCAATCTATTACTTTCTTAGCTGAGCCTGTATTTACATACTTTTTAAAAAGCCCATCATATCAATGTGTCCTTCTTGATAAAGAAACAGAAATAAACCTTGGGAAACATACTGACATCACATTTTATGTTTGGTCTTAAATGACCACAAAACTCCATCCACTGGCAATATTAAAACTTATCTCTGCAGTTTAGACTGTAAATTCATGAACGAAGGTGAACTCCTTTAAAAACTGCATAAGCAGATGCTAAGAAAAGGTCAAAGCTGGCTAGTGAATAATATAAAGTAGAATAACATATTGAGCTACAATAGCATTTTTGTTAGCCACCGTTGTTAGATCAGCTTCAATAGCTGCTAAAGCCATCACCTTGACTACAAACACAATAACTAGATCTACATTGTCATAGTAAACCAAAAACACACAAGATATGAGAATCTAGCCATGACAGGGAATAGTTTTCTATAAAGAAGAGCAGAAGGTGTAAAACAGTATCACTCAATATTAACTCAAAAGCGAGGAAACTGTGTCTCTCTAATCAACATTTCTCAACCCTGGGAACTTTTAAGATGTGCAGACATCAACTCTGAGAATTCTGGGAGTTGACGTCTGTAGAGCTTAGAGTTGCTGAGGTTGAGAAACACTGCTCTAGACATTGTGAAACTCTCTCATTCCCATGATTCCTCACTATTGGGCAACCTTGCTGTGACTTTTGGGAGTTGTAGTTCAGGAAGATCCGGAAAGCCCCACTTCTTTTACCACTGGGAATACGTTGCAGCTTTCATCCCTAAGTCAACCAGACTGGTTTTGCACTATTTCCTGCAGTTATTGTGGCTGTTGCTAATTCAGTATCTGTTGTGGCCCATCGGCAGCCTGTGCGGATTGTAGCTGATTCTGACAGCAAGGAGGCTGGTGTGGTGCTGCGCCAACAGCCTGTGCAGCTGGAACTCGAGTCAGACAATGAGGAGGCTGGAGAAGATGTGGTGCCAGAGGCAGGGATTCAGCCAGGGCCTTCAGAACCTCCAGAAGCTCCTTTAAGTGAAGAGGACAAAGAGGAGGAGCCTCTTCTCAATGTACGGGCGCGCAGAGCGGCCAAAAGGCAGGAGTGGCTCCTCAAGAGGAAGTCTCCTTGAGAGTAATGCTTGAGGCTAATTGGCCACTCCCTTAGCCTATTTAAGGAAGAACACCGACTGAAGCAATTTGTAGGGAACAACTTTAATTCATCCTCCTTCGCGTGTGGATTCTCTGCAAATTGCTTCTGGGATTTCTGACAATCTTAGTAAGATTGTGATTACTTTATCTTTGGTTTCTTGTAGACTGTTAAGAAAATTTATTAACAGTTTTTGTTTGGAAAAGACTGAGTTATTTTAGTAAATTTAAGTTTTGTACAGACTTTGTGTGTGCTGTGTTCTTTGGGGTCCACAGCTGGGGCAGAACAGTATCTGAGATCTGAATGTCAGTATCCACTAGAGCAGTGATGGCAAACCTTTTTGGTGCTGAGTGCCCAAAACACACATGCGTGTACGTGAATGTGCATGCGTGCATGTGCACACCCAAAAAATGCAATGCGAGCACCTGCACGCAAGCACGCACGCCCCCCATGCATGCCCCCTGCCCCCCTATGCCCATTTTTGGCTTCCAGGTTGGTGCAGGAGGCCTTCCAGGCCCAAAACAGGGTGTGGGGCACGCATACACGCATCCGCCCTGCCTCCCATGCATGTGTGGCAGAGACCCGAAGACCAGCTGGCCAGTGGGAGGCGTGCACGCATGCACAGTGGAGCTGGGCTGGGGCGATGGCTGACATGCCCGCAGAAAAGGCTCTGTGTGCCACCTGTGGCACACGTGATGGTTCGCCATCACAGCACTAGAGGTTAAACTAGTTGGAGTTCTGATAAGAACCATCAGACAGTGGAGAACGAAAAGGGGGGAAATCCCTTCCATTTGATCTAATCTTTGACAAGGACTAAAACGTCTCTCTTACGAGAATCCCAAACGTCAAACCAATGTTTTCAGTTTGAAAGATTTCAAATTAAAAAATGCTTCATATCTCCCTTGCTTTCTGCCTGATCAGAAACCCAAAGTGGAAATATGAGCAATTTTGGCAAATTACTACTGATACATTATGGCATCATTATAAACTTGGGCTCATAATCTTGTATTGATGTCTGGAGCTTCAGCAGCTATATTAAATCTTTCAGGAGCAGTTCAGATGTATCTCTTTGTATGCAAGTTAAACATCATGCAGCCACTGGAATAATCTTTTCTGAATGGTAAACTATCCACATCTGGGTAAGAAATCAGAGAGTAAAGCTTTCTGGATTTTATGGGAGAGGACAAGATCAAAACTGTCAGAGGAAACAGCAAATGAAAACATATATACACCTTCACCCATAGAGAGAGAGAAATTCAGAACTAAACAAAAATAAATTCAATCAATTAAAAAAAAATTATGTGCCAATATATTTTTTTCTTCCCTCATCTGCTATCATCATCCCTTACAGCTATAATTAAAGGATAACCCCTTCTGGAAATCATAATCTCATGCAGGTCTGTGTCCTAACCCTGGAGAAAACTCTAATTTATTAGGCATTATTGGTAGTCAAAGGTTTACAATAAAAGAAATATCCCAATTCCTCCTATGAGAGAGAAAAAGAGAGTAGGAAATACCTGTTACACATTGATAATAATGGTCTACACTTTTCTAAATACTTAATTAGTGAAATCTGAAAATCTAGGCAAACAGGCATGCACACACATACACACGCAATACACACACACACACACACACACACACACACAAATACAAAATACATCTACACACAATGTCTATGGAGATTCTCAGTCATCCAGGTCCCAAAGATGCTTTTCAAAAGGCAGCTGGACTTTCTTTCTTTGTTTTTTCTTGAAGATGTTTTGCTTCTCATCCAAGAAGCATCTTCAGTTCAGAACTAAAGAAGCCTCTTAGATGAGAAGCAAAATGACTTTAAGAAAAGCCCAGTTGTTTTTTTTGTCTGCACTCAGTTGGATCAAGTCACCTACCGCAGTGCTCATTCTAGACCTACACAGATAGTCTTCCACAGGCTGAACAATTACCCAACTCATCTCTCTTCTAAGCGTTTTGGGGAAGTAGGGGGAAGGGTTCTGGGTTTGAAAAATAATAGGGAGATCTTCAATTTGGCTGAACTGGCAAGAAGCTTTATAGACTTCCTAAAGGGCACCCTGTTATTTTCTTTTTCCCATCATTTGAGCACCAACAGGTGCTCTCTATAGTTCCAATTATATGGCTGCAACAGATAAAATAATTAACATTAAAATTAAAGTAGGTTCCATTTCAACATTAAACACCCCAATCTAGAGCATCAGATCTAAGCACAGGGGAAAAAAGAGTCTATATCTATGGAAAGGCCACGGCTAGAAATTGGACTACAGGTAGTCTTTGACTTACAACAGTTCATTTAGTGACCATTCAAAGCTTACATCGGCACTAAAAGTGACGTATGACCATTTACGAGCTTAAATGGTCATTTACAACTTAAAGAGCGTTGTGGCATTTTCACAGCTCACAGGATCAACATTCAGATGTTTGGCAACTGACTCATATTTATGACGGTTGCAGTGTCCTGGAGTCACATGAGCCCCTTTTGTGATCCTCTGGCAAGCAAAGTCAGTGGGGAAGCCAAATTCACTTAACAACGGTGTTACTGACTTAACAACTGCAGCGATTGACTTAACCGCCGTGGCAAGGAAGGCCATAAAATTGGGCAAAACTCTCTTTAACAAACGTCTCACTTAGCGCAACATAGATTTTGGGCTCCACTGTGGTCGTAAGTCAAGGACTATCTGTACTACATGTACAATATTATACACAGATAAGCATCAGACACATTTGCACAAGATTGTATGTACATTATTTTGGACAGTCAGCCATAGGTGAAACTGAGGGGAGCCCACGTGATCTATCTTTCTAAGCATCAAACTCTTACCCAACCTTGAAACAACTCAACCCAACTCAAATCTTCTGGAAAAAGAAAAGTCAGATAATCCAGCTCCAATCAAGTCTTTTATTACTGTACGGGTAAAATTTCAGAAAATGAGAAACACGTCTACTATCCATCTCTCTTGAACCATGAAGCTACTTACCTGGTTTACGAGTTGCTAGAGCCCAGGACCATAACGGTGATGAGAGAAAGAGAGAGGAAAGAGTAAAAAACAACAACAATAACTAAGCCTAACTGGAGCTAATAAGGGACACCATGGCATTTTCCCCTATGAGTTGTTTTTAGAATCAAAGCTTCCCATCCATCAAACACTATGGAATATGAGAACAACACAAATACTCACCCTCCTTCGAAGATCTTGATCCTGGTTGGTTCTCCTCGCTTGGTTACAGGAATGTCATCTTCAGCTTTTCCTCTTTTATCCCTTTCCTTAATGGTTTGCATTGCATCTTTCTGGCCTTCGTTAGGAAGGAGTGAGGGCAGATGGACCTATCTCCCCAAAAAATTAAAGTAGTTTATTATTCTTTTTAAATAAAAAAATAAAAAGGGGAGGAGGAGGGGGGGATGGTTAATGATCAAAAACACATTGTTTCAATCTCTTCCTGGGAAGTAAAGAGTGGACAGCTATTTCTGGCATGGGCTGCACCAGTGGTGAAATCCAATTTTTTTTACTACCGATTCTGTGGGCGTGGCTTGGTGAGCGTGATTTGACTTGGTGGGTGTGGCAGGGGAAGGATACTGCAAAATCTCCATTCCCATCCCACTCCAGGGGAAGGATACTGCAAAACCCCCATTCTCTCCCCACTCCTGGGGGAAGGATATTGCAAAATCTCCATTCCCACCCCACTCTGGGGCCAGCCAGAGGTAGTATTTGCCGGTTCTCCAAAGTACTCATAATTTCTGCTACAGGTTCTCCAGAACCTGACAGAACCTGCTGGATTTCACCCCTAGACTGCACTGAAATCAAATTTGGTACCTTCTCTTTTTAAGGTGACTTTAAGTGTCTTAGTGTCTTTCAGTGAAACTGAAGTGCAATGAGTAGAGAATAGGTTGTGCCATAACTGCACTTTTGAGCTGTACACCCAGGTTTCCAACCATTGGTTACATGCAGTGATGGGATTCAGCCGGTTCGCACCACTTCGGGAGAACCGGTTGTTAACTTTCTGAGCAGTTTAGCAAACTGGTTGTTGGAAGAAATCATTAGGGCACAGAACCGGTTGTTAAATTACTTGAATCCCACCACTGGTTACATTGTGGGCTGCTGTCAGTTGTGTTTCATCAATTTCTAAAACAAGTGTTGGGAACTATCATGCTTTTATGACTTGCGGACTTCAATTCCCAGAATTCCTGAGCTCAGGAATTCTGGGAATTGAAGTCCAAAGTCCTAAAAGGGCCATGGTTCCCCACTCCTGTTCTAAAGGGACACAGGATGTCCATCTCTGCTAAAGGTTTTGGATGATCCATTCTGGAGCATAGAAATACCAATCATAAAACAAAATAAATAATAAAAAGGAAAAATCTAGTATTACTAGATGAGACAGGACAATTATTTATGTTTTGCCAAGAAGCAATAGTTGGAAACGAATCAAGGAGAGAAGCAACCTAGAACTAAGGAGAAATTTCCTGACAGTTCAAACAATTAATCAGTGGAACAACTTGCCTCCAGAAGTTGTGAATGTTCCAACGCTGGAAATTTTTAAGAAGATGTTGGATAACCATTTGTCTGAAGTGGTGTAGGGTTTCCTGCCTAAGCAGCGGGTTGGAATAGAACAGGGCTCTCCAACCTTGGCAACTTTAAGACTTGTGGACTTCAACTCCCAGAATTCCTCAGCCAACAAAGAGGAATTCTGGAAGTTGAAGTCCACAAGTCTTAAAGTTGCCAAGGTTGGAGAGCCCTCGACCAGAAGACCTCCAAGGTCCCTTCCAACTCTGTTATTCTATTTCTATTCTATTCTATTCTATTCTATTCTATTCTATTCTATTCTATTCTATTCTATTCAACTCAACCATATATAAAAGTAATTTGAAATTTCATGAACAACATTCCTGGAATTAATTACCCCTCATCTATGGATTTGGAACGAAATCCTCAGCAGTAGCGTATTCCAACTCCTAAGAATGGACAGAACCCAGTTATATGTTATATGTTTTTTTTTAATTGGATATGATTTCTCTATGGGAATAAAGGAGCAAGCTTGTCTCTCTTTTCAAAGCTTTCTTCCACGGGCCCTTAAAATCTACTTCAGAGGATCCCACAGTCGCCAGAATGGATTTTGGAATTATGCTGGGAATGAGAAGTGTTTTAGGCGAGGAAGGCACATGGGAGCACAAAAGCACACGGGAGCGCAAAGTCCCACTGTGCTACCAAAAAGTCTAGTGGTGATGCTCCATTCCATCCATTATCATATAAGAAGGAATAATAAAAAAAAAAAAGAACAAACATGCAAACCGTGCCAAGGAATCTCAGTTCGATAATTGTTTTAACAGGATGGAGGAGGACGGAGGTTGTATGTGACTGGAACTACTTTCCAAAAACATGAATCTGGTTTTCATCTAATATTTTTTTTTAAAGTCTGCTTTCAAGTTAAGCAGTCTGACTTGACAATCACCCCAGCATTATGCCAAAAGGCACCCTCTTTGACCCTGCAGGTGTTTCTGAGTATGCAGCCTCCTTTTCATCTCAGGGCTGAATGCTTCGTGTTGTCTTCAGCCCAAAACATTAAAGCTTTTCTCCAGGGTAAACATGGAGATGCTATGATTTTCATACAACTCTGTTAAGATGTTACGCTTACTCCTCTGCTAAGCAACATGCAGTCTTGGAGCCAGACCTCAAAGCATTTTTAAGACCCTAAAAATCCCACCAAGCTCCTGTGATGAGATGTGCAGTGAAAACATAATAACATTAAAATGATCTGCTCTTTCCTAAGGATAACTAAGTGTTGTATAGGTAAAGGTTCCCCTCGTGCTAGTTGTTCCCGACTCTAGGGGGCGGTGCTCATCTCCGTTTCAAAGCCGAAGAGCCAGCACTGTCCGAAGACATCTCCGGGGTCATGTGGCCAGCATGACTAAACGCCAAAGGCGCACGGAATACTGTTCCCTTCCCACCAAAGGTGGTCCCTATTGTTCTACTTGCATTTTTTACGTGCTTTCAAACTGCTAGATCGGCAGAAGCTGGGACAAGGAACGGGAGCTCACCCAGTTACGCAGCGCTAGGGATTCGAACCGCTGAACTGCCGACCTTTTGATCGACAAGCTCAGCATCTTAGCTATTGAGCCACCGCGTCCCTTAAGAGTTGTATACAGTGCATAAAATAATGTAAAGCACCATACTTTTTACTTCTACTTCCTTTGACAGAAACCACTGCAACATTTTAATATAGCAGCCTTCCAAGACTCATCACCAAAGATCGCCACATTCCAGACAAATGTAGTGAATCCCACGGCCCAAAGAACAAAACTATAATAATTTCCAAGTTTGATCAGACATGACTAATTTCAGGGCCAAACTCCCCCTATAATGATGGGTTGCTATGTTTGGGTTGTTGTTTTTTTTGTTCATCGTTCTTTGCATGATTTCATTTTTTAGTGGAGCCCTCAACCACTTCAAGGTAGTTTCAATCAATGATCTGTCTGGCTTTGAATCGATTTAACTGCTAAAACATGTAATTGATTTTACAAAGTACACAAGAACAGTAAAGCTTTATGAAAAGTGTCCATGCTCATTTTGTATCAATTGCCATTTACTTGGCGCGTCAGTTTTAGGGAGTCTTCTATGACTTCTATTACCAACTATTCACAAGACCACTGTGTGATAGCTTGCCTCCCAATAAACGGAACAGGACAACTCCCTGTGGCCAGCTCACCATGGCCAACTCGCTGCGGGATAACTGAACAATTCAATTTTAATCATTTAAAGTAAATAAAAATTATTTTAATTTTTGTCACTTGCATTTCATTTTGTCCCTCCTTTTGCACCCTTTCATGATTCCATCCCACCATTTATCTTATATTAGTGTTAACTCTTGTCCTGCAGCAAGTTGGCCATGGTTAGGTGTCTTGGGGTGAGTTGGCCCCAGCAAGTTGGCCATGGTGAATTGTCATAGACGTCCCAATAAATGCATTGAACTGACTTCAGGAGCAGCTGCATCTATTTTTCTCTAAGCTGGGAGATACATGAACTTGTCCAATTTGGTTGTGCGGAATAGTAAAACTCACTAGCTGAAACCTAGCAACTTACACAGAGGATGCTTCCACACACTGGTCACTCACAGTGTTGGGAATAGACAGCGTACAAATGGCTCAGCACTGTGATGCTTATTAGGAAGCAAGGCATTTAATGCAATTTCCATGGCAAGGATCGATTCTACAATTTGATCTGCGCAGCAAAGCCAACGAGGAGGTGCATCAGCAGCCCATCCCTTGGGCTGACTGCACATGATAAGGCTATAAAATGGATCAGGCTGGCCTTCCCCTGAAGCAGAACCTTTCAAAACTGTTGACTTTACCCCTGTGATGTTTCCTAATCATTGGCAAGTCTGAAAGTTGCAGCTCCAACATATTCAAAGGCACCAGACTGGGAAATGACAGAAGAAAGCAACCCTGTTGGAAAATCCAATACACACAAGTGTATTTAACTAGTTTGACACCAAGTTTATTTTAAGCCACGGAGCTGGGGTTTGAGAGCAATTTTCTCCAACCTGGGGTCTTTCCAAATACATTGGGCTGAGAGCCTCCAAAACCTCTAGCCAGCCTTGCTTTTGGGAGCCAGTTCTGGGAGCCATGACCCAACTCAGCTGGATAACATGCTGAGCCAGTTCTTTGAAGCCTGGCAGCCATGCTGTCCAATCCTTAAACAAACAGATGAGGGCCAAAGGAAAAAGTGATTTTCCTTACCTCTGACATTTTGGGGTTCCTGGAACTTGAGGGTACAAGCCTCCCTGTCTCTGGACGTGGAGCAGTAGCCATGGTGTAGGTTTCTTTGCTCACCTTTTGCTTGGAGCGTAGGAGTGACAGGGCAGCTTTAGTAGATATACCGGGGAGGTTGGGATTATACAGACTAATGCACCAGCTGGCATACACCGAGGAACTGTGGTCAACTTGCTGGCTGTGATTTGGTTTTGTGTAATTTAAATAGCACCAACTGACATTAGTAGTTGTGTGGAGACTGGGGAACAGAAGTACCTTCTTAACGTCTGCACTGTCCTGAGACTTCTTGGAGCTTTGAGCAACCTCTGAGGAACATGCTGAGCTCGGAGGACTTGCCACCAAGGCTTCGGCTGGTTCTTTCAAATCCTCCTCCTTCACATTCTCAGGAGCATGCTTGCTGCTCCCAGGCTTCCTTCCAGCTGGCTGCTTACATTCCTTTCGGACTTCAAAGCTGGAGGCCTCAGACTGTGGCAAGACCAGGTTTAAGGCAGCCTGGCCTTTCGGGGATTCCGACTGTTCAGACAATATATCAGGGAGTGTTTCTGCCTTGGCTGTGGTTTGATCACGTTTCTTCCCTTCCTCCATTGTATTGGATGCCATCGCTATTTCCAGCTTCTCTTCTGTCTCGGAGAACTCTTCTTCTTCCTTCACCCGTTTCTGCTGCTGTGTTTCCGTGGTGAGCTCCAAACTCCCAGCCGGAGAAAGCATCCTCTTGCTTCCTCCAACATTTGATGGGATCCCTTCGAGATCCAAGACACTTTCAGACATGGGGCCCAGGGGAAAGTAAGCTTTCCTTTCCGACAGAGAAAATGGCAACCGCAGGTACGGACTGTGGATTAAGGTCTTCTGCTCCTCGGTGATCATTTGTGCCAAATCAAGACCGACGCTGTGAACATTAGCAGTGCAGACCAGAGTACCCTTGGTCTGATAGTCCTCAAATTTTGGCAGCAGGATTGAAGAGGCGCTACAGTGGGACTGAGTGACTAAGATTTGGGAAAGAGTGGTATACATTGCGCTTCCGTAGGATGGCATGTTCGCCTGAATGCGAACGGGGACAACCAGAGATACCACAGGCTCCGAACAGGCGGGGACCACCAGCTGAGAAATGGAGATAGAAGCAGAGGGGCTACTTGGCCGCGTTAAAATATGCAACCGGCTCTCGGTGCCATAATCTATAGACGGGGAGAAGGTACGGCTTCCGATTTCAGGAGAGAGGCTGGATTTGAGATGGGGCAAGTGGGCACCAATGTCGCTTGGCAGCTGGAGAGCCAGCTGTGACTGAAGAGGCAGGAACAATGCAGAAGGGAGCGGCGAGGGTCCTGGGTAATGCAAGGGCAAGATTGATGGGCTCTGCCTGATGACGATATCGGCTGGGTGCGACAGCAGTGGAGGGGCAATGTGTAACTGGCCTGGATGCAGCAAAGCTTCTTGGAGAGGAAGTGCCGCGCTCTGAAATAAGGAATGAGGGACGTGAGGGATGGCATATTGAGTGGAGAAGATGTCTGCCATGGTCTGAGTGGAGAAAAGCTCAACTGAATGCTCCAGAGATGGCAAAAGGTGCTGGAATGGTAAAAGAGAGATTTGTGGGCCCATATACTGTTTTTCATGGAGGGTTAAATGGGGGACAGGCGGATGGACCACTTGCAGAGCTTCAGTGTAGGGATATGTACATGAGGACTCGGGACAGTCTTTTGGCTGATCCTTGTCAGCTGGGTACCCTCTGTGAGAAGAGAAAGAAGAGGAGGAGGAGGAGGGAGGCAGCTGTTGAGGGGGCAAGCTTGCAGCAGGAGACTGAGTTGAAGGTTGCACAGATTCCTCTGTCTCAGCTGCTCCTTTGGAGGCAGAATCTGGCTCATGCTCTGGATGCCTGGTGAGAGATGCCTGCCGGACCAAAAAGCACTTTCTCCTCTCTGGTGGAGCAGTTGTTGTGGTGGTTGGAGTTTGGGACGTAGAAGGAGATGAAGACAAGCTGCCGTAGTCAAATGATTTGCTGCGAGTCTCTGACATTGGAGAGGAATGTGAGACATTGGGTGTCTGTTCAGAAGCAGACCTCCTCATTTCTCGGGAATGATGGTGATGGTGGTGGAGATGGGAACTCGGTACTGTCAACATGTGGGGGCCAAGGCCAAGGCCAAGAGGTTTACCATGGGATTCAGAGGACTGAGAAACAGTTTCCTCTCGCTCAAAGGAAGCTGAGTGACTAGAAGCGTAGGAGATACTGCTTTCCTGACTTGGGCTTCTGATAGACTCAAAGCTGGATTCTCCAGAAGACTGGGCCATTTCTGCTAACCGTAGCCTCTTCTTTTTGGGTGGCAATTTCTCCGCAGGAAGTTGGGAGAGAGACTGGCTTCTCTGCGGCCATTGAAATGTCTCCATCTTTTCTGGCTCTTTTGGTGGAGGTTCTGGTTCCATTTCTGGCTGATCAGGTTCTTCAGTGACCAGAATCTCAGGGACTTGAATATTAGGTTGACGCACAAGCTTTGGCTGAAGGGAGTGAGTTGGTCGGCCAAGTTGGACTTCTGGTTGGGAGGCATAAGGCAAGAGTAGCTTTTCTTCTCCTTCTAAGCTACTCTGCTGTTCTATGGAATCGGACTTCTCAAAGGAACTCGTATGTTGGATGACCGAGATCTCCTTTGAGGTTGTTCTCCTCTCTTTGCCTTCTGGAGTAAATGGGGGGTTTGCAGTCCTAGGATGAAAACTTGTACTAACATCAGAAAGAGGCACAGATTGAGTGGGATCCACTGCTGGCTTCACAGACTTGGAAGTGAGGTTCAAGGCCACATCACTGGATTTCAACCCAGTAAACTGAGTGGCTGGTCCACTTCTAGAAAAGGATGGTTCAGTCAACTCAAAAGCTGGTGGATCTTCATCATCACCAAGACTCTTTTCTTTCCTCCTCTTCCTCAGTGGAGTCAGTTCTAAACTGGTTCCCAGCTTGTAATGCATCACTTGTGGCCCTGGATCAGATTCCATCAATCCTTTCTCCATTTCAGACAAAGTATATGAACTGGAAGAATGAGGTTTGGAGATCTGAAGTTCTGAACAATAGTACTTTTTGTGGGCTTCATAATTATCTCTTTTCTTGTACCGAGCACCACAGATGTTGCACTCGTACATAAATCCTTTTGTTTTTGTGCCCTTCCTTGACTTTTTGGTCAACTCACTCTCCTTGGTCTCTTGTTCTTCTGGAGGTCTGGAAAAGCTTTCTTTGCCTGCTACGCCAACCTCTTCTGAGCTGTACTCCATTCCCAATGGTAGCTCAATAGCTGGCTGCCGTTTTAGCATCCGGGGATGGGAAGACATCTGACTGCGGCTTAAGACTTCCGATTCAGCAATGTGATCATCGAAAGAATAGCTACCTCTAAAGGAGTGAGAAGAACTCATAGTGCATACAGCTGAAGGCATAGAGTGGCTTCTTAGAAGAGGCACTGTCTCCGTGGCACTGTGGGATTGTTGGAACGATAACAAGGATGGTTCAGGCTTCATTTTTTCAACGTGGGATGTCAATGACTTTGATGGATCTGATTGGCTACTGGAACCAGGTTTGATGTCCAGCTGAAATGATTCTCTGTAAGAGCCAGGCTTTGGAGATTCGATACTGCTCCGTCTAGACAAAGAACTCCTTCTCGGTTTAACGCTATCAATTTCACTAGTATCAACAACCGCCTCATTGATAGTGATCAGCTTGGTGATATGTTCAATAACCTGTGTCCGAGGCACAGACAAAGGAACGGCACTCAACTTTTCTTCAGATGACACTGGGGGAAATTCTTGGGTGGTAGTTGCAGCCAACATAGCAGTCCGCTGGCCTATCCTCCCACATTTGCCAAAAATGATTTCTGCATATGATTTCGCGTTAGTATTTGGTGGACTGATTTGTTGCTCTGCGCTCTCTGATCTTGAGAAGTAGCCCGATTCGGTGCTTCCTTTACTGCCAGGACTAAGGAAAGCCTGTTCCTCAATAACTTTCTTCCTCTCACTTAGACGGAGGGCAAGCTTTTGTTTGATCGTGTGTGTTTCTTCTGATTTATGACTTTGGGCAAGGTCTAGTGATGGCTCTACAAAAGCACTGCTGTCATCAAGGGATTGAGACAAGCTAGAATGGGGGAAAGAAGAGCTTTCTTGGCTTGAACCTTGACTTCCTGCCCCATACAACATGGTTTGCTTTCGCCTGGTTGATAGTTCCAACAAATGGCCTGGGGCGCTTCTGGTCTCCTCTTCAGAATCTGTGCTTTCTCCTTCTGTAGGCTCTTCAAATTCCTCCCCACCCATCTTCTCCACCTCCAAGCTGGAAGGGTACAATTCTGTAGAAGCCCCTGAAGATAACCCAGCTTTGATGCGATGGGCATGAGATTTTCGGTGCTTGTACAAGTTGCTTTTGGTTTTGAAGGAAAAGCCACAGGGAACACATGGGTAGGGTCTCTCGCCTGTGTGGGATCGGATGTGTTTCTGGAGAACACTTGGTTTGGCACAAGGCCGGCTACAGTACTGGCAAATGTATTTGCCTGGCTTCTGTGGCTTCTTTTCCTTCTTGTGTCCTTCTTCAGATGGTTTCAGAGAAACCTGCAAACTACGAGGGATGTAGACCTTTTGAACTGGGGTTTTGTCTTCTTCAGTAGAAACCGAAGAGCAGGATGGCAAGATCTGACTGTGACTGGAAGGGAGGGCAGAAGAAGGGAATGAGCTAGAAGGAACTGATCTTGCTGGATCAACAAGCTGCCAAGTAGGGCCTTCAAGAATGTGCTCTTGCTTTCGGGGAGTCCTGTATGCTGATGACAATGAGTGCTGTTGAAGTTGGGCCACGTGGGATGGATGCTCAAAAGAGGAATGTTTGGGTTGAGCTTGTCCCAACTTCTCCTGAGCCGCTTCCTCCCTTGAAAAACGTTGCTGGGGTGCAACATCATGGTGGGGAGATCCTGGCAGCAGAGCAGAGCTGCTTGGATAGGGAGTCATGGAGGAGACACTGCTTTGAAAAGCTTCTCCTTTCACGAGCCTCTTCCTTGGAGCCTCATCCCCCTTTTTTGTGCTCCTCTTGCTTTGTTCAGGATCCATGGCCTTTGAAAGGGGGAGCAAGGGGGGGTTGGAAATGCTATTTCAGGAAACTGTCACCAGGCTTCATTTACAGCAAAGGGAGGTCTCCCCTATAGCTTTCCTGCTTGGCTTGCATCGGAGATGAAAGTAGAGCTGCCCAAGGGCCGCTGTAGATTCAAGATTTCAAAGTGTCACAAGTTGCTATTAGATTCAAGGAGGGGGGAGGGGAGGAAATCCTGAAGTAATAGGGGGGAAAGGAGGATGGGGATGGGGATGTGGGTCAACAGAGTTCACACTGGTAAAGCATGACAAACTACTTCAAAGCAGGAAAAACTGTCCAAAAGTTGCAGTCCAAATATTTTCCTTGCGAATTGTGCTGAAGCTTTAAACCGAGCCATTGCCGTGCCGTTTGACCGTGGCAAGTCTTCAAAGACAAGAAGCAGCCCAGGAAGTGCCTCCTGTTCTTTTCTCATGCAAACCTTTGTAAACTCAAGGCTCCTGGGTTCATCTTGCAACCATCCCTCTCTGTGTCTTTCCTTGGCTTGGGAAGCAGGGGGAAAAAAAAAACATACACGGCAGGCCACAGCTTTCTCTTTGTGAGCATGTGCAGTACGAGTCTCTCTTTTGTCTTCCTGCTCTTCCACTTTGATGTTCAGAGGCCTCGGAAGATGTTATACGGCTCACCTTTCTGAAACGACAACAAAGAGAGGGACACATTCAATGACTGTCATTCCCAGGTTTCCTACTTTAAAGTTGTCAAAAAGGCAGAGATTTGAGTCCTTTTCAGGTAAGTCAGTTGGACGTGTGACAGACCAGACTTGGACAGAGTTCAAAAATTTTAGCAAGGGGTTCACTGTCCGGTTGCTGGGTGGGCGTGGCCATGGTGGGTGTGGCTAGTTGGCCTCCTGCACCATGGCGGGGAAGGGGGTTTGCCCTCCCTGGGCTCCGGAGACTTTCCTGGAGCCTCCAGGAGGGCGAAAATGGCCTCCCCAGGCTCTAGAAGCCCTCTGGAGGCCAGAAATGGGCCCATTTCCAGCCTTCCAGAACTTCCGGGAGGCCTGTTTTTCGCCCTCCCCGAGCCTCCACATGTGCCCTGCACTTACCTGCACCCAAAACGGGCCACGTGGGAACTCCTGGGAGGGGTGGGGTGGGGTGGGCAGGGCCAGCCAGGAGTGGGATTTGGGGGTCTCCAAACTGCACAGAATCTTAGCTAGAGGTTCTCCCGAACCCCTGCGAACCCCCAGCAGCCCCACCCCTGGACTTGGAAGAGGGAAAGAGCTGCACAGAGAAGCCCACTCCTTTCTCTTCCTGACTTTCATGCATTCTGCTGGAGGCCTCCCCTCCTGGAGGAAATACAGTATATTCACGTTTGCTTGGACTCAAGGACATCTCTCTGCCTGCATCCAGGACCTTGAAAAACCACACTCCCAGTCTGCGCAGAAGACTGTCCTCACATTCGTGCAAGCTCAACCACAATGATGTGGAGGTCAATAGAATTTAAAGAGTGGGGTCGAACACAAGACCTTGTTCTCTACTCTTGCTGTGGGAGATAGGTTGGCAGCTAGTTCCCAGGGCAGAATGCCAAAAACATCAACAATGAACAGCTAGCTACCTTGCACAAATCTGCAAAGAAAGGCTCAGTAAATGAGCGAAAAGGACAGAAGCTCTGGGTTTAAATTGCATGTGTTATTTGAAAGAATTGCATTTCGTTTTCTAAGAGGGCCATCAACTGTCTATATTTTAAAGATGATCCTCCAATGACTGGTCATTTTTAATCACCATCCATGATGGGTTTTTTTGCCAGTTTCAGCCATAAAACGCCCATTCAGATACATGGGTTTGTTTAATGCAGAGGTCTTCAAACTTGACAGCTTTAAGACTTGTGGACTTCAACTCCCAGAATTCTCCAGCCAGCATAGCTTTTGCGGCCAGGGTTCTGAACGTGCTGCAGCCTATATAGTAGAACACCTGTTCCAAGATGTTCTAAAGCCAGGGTGAGTGCTTGGGGCTTCAAAAATTTTAGCGAGGGGTTCTCTGCCCAGTTGCTGGGTAGGTGTGGCCATGGTGGGAGTAGCCTAGTCAGCTTCCTGCATCACGATGGGAGGGAATGTTCTTGCCCTCCCCAGGCTCCGGAGGCTGTTTTCGAGCCTCCGGGAGGGCGAAAATGGCCTCCCCAGGCTCTGGAGGCCCTCTGGAGGCCAGAAACGGGCTGGTTTCCAGCCTTCCCAAACTTCTGTAGGCCATTTTTCGCCCTACCCAAGCCTCCGTGCGCGCCCTGCACCTACCTGCATCCAAAATGGGCCGCGTGGGGACTCCTGGGAGGGGGAGGGGTGGGAGGGGCCAGCCAGGAGTGGGATTTGGGGGTTCTCCAAACTTCACAGAATCTTAGCTAGAGGTTCTCCCAAACCCCTGCAACCCCCCCCCGCAGTCCACCCCTGAATATAACTACTGCTCAGATCTCCCCCCAGCTGTTCGCATTTTTAAAAGTTGTGCACGCTAGTTGCATTCATACAATTAGAACTCTATACCAAAGTCAGGAATTATCCCACCGAAACCAGTAAGTGACGTTCCTGGATATGCATGTTAAGTATCCAGTTCCTTGGCTGCAGTTTAAGTAGCTATCCCGGCGTTCCATTGTTACTGATACTTGTTGATGTTATTATTTAAAATAAAAGCACCCTAAACCAATAAACACGGCAGCAGATGTACTTCAGAAAGCATTTGTAGTCAAGATGACCCCAATTTGTACATGGTCACCATAACAACATATTGCATTTGATTTAACAAAATTAAACTCAATTTTTTTCCTCCTTGCAGCAGCTGCAAGCTGAGTGACTTAATAAGGTTTGGTACTTGCATTTATCAGGGAAAGAAAATGTGTTTGTCTGCTTAACATTAGAAATCTCGGCCAACAGAGGAAGAAGCTGATGTTCTTTGGGACTTGCATAAAGGAACACAAGAAGGGGGGGATGACAGAAAACTGCATGGAAGATCTCCAAAAACAGTAAGACGCAGAAAATGTCTCATCAAGTCTTACGATGCCAACCTTCTAGAGCCACTGCAGGCATAATCAGAAAGCCCTGCTTTTCGGGAACAAAGAAAGATGACTTCTCTTAAAGCAAATTCTTGACGCACCAGCAGCCATTTCAGGTTTCGGTCTGCAGCATTTTCAAAACTTTCTGCTGATGCTGGCATTTAAACCTGCCATTTCTGCAGCAAAAGTACTGTGCCGAGTATATCCCAAAGGTGTTTTTTCAGGAGGCAACTGGACTTTCTTTGGTTTTTTTTTTCTTCTTTTGAAGGTGTTTCGCTTCTCATCCAAAAAGCTTCTTCAGCTCTGACTGGATGGTAGTGGGGAATGGAAGGATTTATATTTCTTGCAGGCAGCTGGTCATTTGCGATCCTTTTAGAAGGTTGTTGAAGCACTTGGAGGTTTATCTGTGGGTCGCTTGAGTAGTATAGAATAACAGTTGGAAGGGACCTTGGAGGTCTTCTAGTCCAACCCCCTGCTTAGGCAGGAAACCCAACACCACTTCAGACAAATGGTTATCCAACGTCTTCTTAAAAACTTCCGGTGTTGGAGCATTCACAACTTCTGGAGGTTCCAAGTTGTTCCACTGATTAATTGTTCTAACTGTCAGGAAATTTCTCCTTAGTTCTAAGTTGCTTTTCTCCTTGATTAGTTTCCACCTATTGCTTCTTGTCTTGCCCTCAGGTGCTTTGGAGAATAGCTTGATTCCCTCTTCTTTGTGGCAACCCCTAAGATATTGGAAGACTGCTATCATGTCTCCCTTAGTCCTTCTTTTCATTAAACTAGACATACCTAGTTCCTGCAACCGTTCTTCATATGTCCAGTCCCCTAATCATCTTGGTTGCTCTTCTCTGCACTCTTTCTACCGAACCAATAGTTGCAAGGACTGGCTGGCCCCGCCCACCTCTCCCACTCCACCTCGCCCCTCCTAGGAGTCTCCACGTGGCCCGTTTTGGATGCCAGGTAAGTTCAGTGCCCGCACGGAGGTTCTGGGAGGGCAAAAAACAGGCCTTCCAAAAGTCTGGAAACGGGCCCATTTCCTGCCTCCAGAGGGCCTCCGGAGCCCTGGGGAGGCCATTTTCATCCTATTGGAGGCTCGAGGAAAGCCTCCGGAGCCTGGAGAGGGTGTAAAACAGGCCTCCTGGAAGTTCCAGAAGTCTGGAAATAGGCCAGAAGATCTCCGGAGCCTGGGGTAGGCCATTTTCAGCCTCCTGGAGGCTCAAGGAAAGCCTCCAGAGCTTGGGGAAGGTAAAAATGCTCCCCACCCACCGTGGTGCAGGAGTTTGAATAGGCCACGCCCACCAAGGCCACACCCACCCAGCAACCGGGCAGAGAACCAGTTGCTAAAATTTTTGAATCCCACCCCTGAGCACATCTCCCCCTTTTAACAGCAATGAAATTGGGGCGCCTTCTGATAGCAGAAGAGAGCTTGCTTTTAATTCAATGGCAAATCTGGGGGGGGGGAGAGAAGCATCTCAAAAGGCAGAGGGAAGACATTCTATCTCTGTCTCATCTATGCAGACATCCCAGCCGCATCACCTCTGGCCCTCAGCAACAGAAAGACTAATAATTGTATGCAGTTGTCACTGTAAGGATTTGAATGCAAATGTCAGAGGTATAATTCAGGACAAGCAATGAATGATGTGAAAGACATGATACGCCCTCAGGCTGAGAAAGAGAGTGGGCAGGCACAATGGTAGAACAGATCGGCAAATCATCTAACCTTGATTTAAAGGCAAACTTCCTTTGTTCTGAAAATGATGGCTTCCAATCATTTCTCTGAGCAACTGCCAGTCGGTATGCTAGGATGTGTCACTGATAGAAGCTCCACGGATAAATCTGTAAATCCATTCTCTCTACACCAAAAAATAAAACGACAACAACAACAAAAAGATTAGTGTACAGAAAAGGAGGGGGGAAAAATGACCCAAGTATCGAATAAATTTAACATTAAACATATACAATCCACCCCCACCCACCCCCGCTGGATGCTGCAAAAAAAGAAAACAAAAAATGATAAATTCTTCTCCCCTTTACATACAAATACCCGTTTACCTCGAAAATAAGACCCAACTGGAAAATAAGTCCTAGCATGATTTTTCAGGATTTTCGTAATATAAGTCCTACCCCCCCAAAATAAGCCCCAGTTAAGATTGTCAGCCAGATGGATGCCCTGAGTCTCCGGAAAAAGGCGGCATATAAAATGAATTAATAAATTAATAAATAAATTTAATACCGTATTTCCCCCAAAGTAAGACCTAACCAGAAAATAAGCCCTAATGCATCTTTGAGAGCAAAAATTAATATAAGACCCAGTCTTATTTTCGGGAAAACACGGTAGTGATTTGTTGTTGTTAGTGCTGGATATATGCTTTTCCATTCATTTGCTTTTCTGCTTTTGTATTTTACTTTTTATGATGAAGCAAACTAAATATATTTTTTTGAAAAAAAATGGCAAAAGCCTGTGACAGATTGCTTGCTTTTAACAAACCGTAGGCAGCTTGCCAAAGGCCAGTTTATGGGGCCTTTTGTCCCTTACGACAGGGAACCCCAACCCCCAGGCCGTGGCCTGTTCAAAACTGGGCCGCGGAAGGGGCGTCCGAGCACATGCAGGTCCATTTGTGCAAGCGGCAGATGCCATGCCCGCCACTCGCGTAAATGAAGCCATACGCTCGCGTGGAACCATCCTCCCACCCCCTCATCCTGATCCACAAAGCCGGAAAGGTTGGAGGCCGCTGTCTTATGAGACCCCACATTTCCCTCACGTTGCTTGAATTATAAGTCCACCACACTTGAAAGGCCTCAGGCTGTGGACGACAAAAGCATATTTTCTTTTGATCGGAACTGGTGGAATAGCACCCTGCTCCTAAAAGCCCATCATCTCAGCTTGCCATTTTTTTCCCCAGTGGAAAGATATACTATTCTTAACAAAGCATCAGTGCTATCACCAACAGTTTATAAAATGTGGTGCCGAATTTTCAAAGGACAGGTCTGAGGAACACTGGCAACCACAGGCATGAAGTTATACAGGTGTGACTTGCCTACAACACGCATGTTCTGTTCTTTGAATCCCACACATATTTCAGATAGAATGGCGAACGTTCCCTTTGGCCCACTCTTCTTCTTTTGTTACTACAACTATACCGTAAGCGTCTCCTTGCTATTCAGGTAGTTCTTGACTTACAATAGTTTGTTTAGTAACCGTTCGAAGTTAAAACAGCACTAAGCACACCAAGAGCCTTGGTGGCGCAGCAGACTAAAGTGCTGTTAATTAGCACCAGCTGCCTGCAATTACTTCAAGGTTGACTCGGCCTTCCATCCTTCCGAGGTAGGTAAAATGAGGACCCGGATTGTGGGGGCAATAAGCTGACTTTGTATAAAAAGAACACCGCTTAGGGGGGGCCGAAAGCCTTACTAAACAGGTATATACAAAAGTATGAAGGCTATTGCTTAACGCATTGTAAGCCGCCCTGAGTCTCCGGAGAAGGGCGGTATATAAATCGAACCAAAAAATAAATAAATAAATTACCATTTTTCACCCTTACAACTATTGCAGCAGCCCCATGGTCATGTGATCAAAATTCAGATGCTTGACAACTGACTAAATATGACAGTTGTAGTCAGCAGTGGGTTTCACATATTCGTACCACTGGTTCGCCATGCGCGGGCATGCTCACTTTGCATGTGCATGCCTTCCATGCATGCACTTTGTTCATGTGCCTTCCGCACATGCGCCCGGCCTCAAAAACGTGGCTAAATAGGGCGGCATTACACGGGACAAGTGGGCAGGCCCACCCGCAGTCGCCGCTACCGGTTCTCCCAAACCGGTACGAACCAGCTGAATAACATCTCTGGTTGTGGTGTCCCAAGGTCATGGGAACATCTTCAGACAAGCAAAGTCCATGGGGAAGCCAGATTCGCTTAACAACCGTGTTACTAACTTAATAACCGCAGTGATTCACTTAACACCTGGGGCAAAAAGGTCATAAAATGGGGCAAAATTCATTTAACAGCCGTCTTGCTTAGCAACAGAAATGTTGGGCTCAATTGTGGTCATATATCGAGGACTACCTGTATAGAGATCTGACCATTTTTTTCAGCAGCCTTTGTTGCCTTTCTTTTAATTCTTGTTTGAGAAGAGCAAAGGGGTAAATACTATTGCTACCTCCTTACGATAAAAATAGACCCAGGTAGAAGGAATTGTGTGTCTGTGTGACTGAAAGTCACAAACTTTTCAGTTTTTCCTTTGTTTTGGTTTCCCACTTATTAAGGAAATGCTATGTTTCTTCTTCAATTGATGAGAGAATTGAGCAAAAACGGACTTCATGTTTTTTACAAATAAGGGAATATGCATTGTGGGTTTGTTTGTTTTTTATCCCAGTTAGATTAAGTGGGGACAATATGAAATACAAAGTGAAAATAATCCACCATCAACAGAGGAGTGGATTTCTTATGGATCACTTCTGGTCTTCCAAACGTGTTTTTCTAGACCACAATGTCCAAGACGGTATTGTCAATATTAGTCAGAAAATCACCTTTTTAGTGCCCTAACCAGTTTTATATTTTGCTGATAAAGAAATAAAGGGAGACTAGTATAGATCTATTTCAAGCTTTTTAGCTTTCGTCAGCTAGCCAAACCCTTACTTGGATTCGAAAAGGGAGCAGAATGCCCCCTCCCACATGTTGGGGTAGACCAGGTGTCTCGGTAGACACTTAATCTTTCCCCTGGCTCAAGCTGATGAAGGGAGGAGAACTTGTGGCTCAGAAGGTTAATTCAACTGCCTAACATGCAGGAAGCCCAAGTTCGAATCCAGATAAGGGTAACCTGGTCTATCCAATTAAGGGATGGAGCATACTGCTGCCACTTTTAAGCATTTAATTTCTCCCCTGGTGTAGCTGATAAAGCGAGGAGGCCCTGTGGCTTAGAGGTTAATACATCCACCTAATATGCAAGCAGACCAGGTTCGAATCCCCGAAGGCTATGGCTAGCTGATGAAAGCTAAAAAGCTTGAAATAGATCTATACTAGTCTCCCTTTATTTCTATCAGCAAAATATAAATTTGGTATAAAATGGTTTTTAATGAATGCAACTGCTTGAGGGCTCCTGGATTGGAGCTGAAAGGCAAAAGGGAGCAGAATTATCTATCTATCTATCTATCTATCTATCTATCTATCTATCTATCTATCTATAATTTTATTTTATTCTCTTTTCGTACATCTTTGTGTATTTTTGTTTCATCCAGGTTTTTCCTACGTAAATCATATCTATATGAGATTTATATATATATATATATGTAGGTCTTTGGTTATTCGGGTTTTCTCCTGCGTAAAATTGGAAGTGTCTTGGCAACGTTTCGACGAAGTCGAACGTTTCAACAAAGTCTCGTTTCTCGTCGAAACGTTGCCAAGACACTTTCAATTTTATGCGGGAGAAAACCCGAATAACCAAAGACCTACATACAAACACCCGCAAAAACCTCAGAAAACACATACACACACACACACACACACACACACATACATACATACATACATATATTTGTTTTAAACATTGGGCCCGTGAGAATGTTACCACTTCATCAGCAGTTCTACGTGTATCGAAAGTAAAGAGAAAGGATGTTGGTAAAATACATTGAACAGATTAAGCATGTTTCAACGAACATCTCTACAGAACAAGAATCCTGATTTCCAACTTTAAGAGAAGTAGGATATGTGTGTGTATGTGTGTGTGTGTTATACACACAGAGACACATCCCAACACACACACCTGCTCCATCTAATGGCAAGGGAATGGGGAATACTTACAGCAAAATTGATCTTCAGTGGCTCTAATGGTGTTTGTGCTTCTTTTTTTTAAAATGGTTTTTGCCCAGGGCTTAATTCAACCTGTAAAACAACAAAAACAACATTGCTCATCAGAGAAATGCCTTTCAAATAAAAACAGCACTTAACAATGTGAACAAGATCTGGAACTCGAATTAAACACCTTACCCAGAAAGAAAGAAACACAAGACACAGCTTTGACGTTAAGAGTTGGCTTATTCCACATTATACTTTTTGGAATTCATAAAGGCTCACTTTATCGTGCGGTCAGGATGAGGGCTGCAAATTGGGTATGATGAAATTTATCCCATCAAATTTATGACTTGAGACTCAATTTTGGCAGGAAGATTTGATTTCCCACATATTTCTTTACAGAGGTTGCCCATGATAGGAGCAGAGTGTTTTAACTGAGACACGTTCAGACCAGGAAAAATGTCTGACAAATTCAAGAGTAAATTGTATAACAGAATAACAGTATTAGAAAGGGATCTTGGAGGTCTTCTAATCCAACGCCCTGTTCAAGGAGGAGACTCTATACCAGTGGAGGCGAACCTTTTACTCACCGAATGCCAAACAGGTACGCACTTTGTGCATGCACGTGCCATCCGCACTAACACGCGGCTCCTCCCGGCACCATCTGTGCATGTGCACGGTTTTTGCGTGCCCCCATGCGCTGCACTCGCAACCACACCATCTGTGCATGCTCACGGTTTTCCTACGTGCAATGTAGTGGTGGGATTCAGCCAGTTCGCACTACTTCGGGAGAACCAGTTGTTAACTTTCTGAGCAGTTTGATGAACTGGTTGTTGGAAGAACTCATTAGGGCAGAGAACCGGTT
This sequence comes from Ptyas mucosa, assembly GCA_012654045.1. NCBI lineage: Eukaryota > Metazoa > Chordata > Lepidosauria > Squamata > Colubridae > Ptyas > Ptyas mucosa. The sequence goes on from WNWU01000079.1 coordinate 125,881, forward strand.
GTTAAATTATTTGAATCCCACCACTGGTGCAATGCATATGCGCAAATGCCATCTGGGCATGAGTATGTTGCGTGCAAGTACTCTCGTGCGCATGCGCAAATGCGAGCATGCACGGGAGAGCTCCAAAGACCAGCTGGGTCCCCTGGATTGCACATATGCGCACTGGAGGCCTGAACTACAGCTGGGGTGCACACGCATGCGCAGCGGCAGGTGGAGTTGGACGAGAGCTCGCGTGCCCGGAAAGATGACTCTGTGTGCCACCTTGTGTGGGCACACGTGCCATAGGTTCGCCATCACAGCCCAAACCATTTCAGGTGTGTGTGTATGTGTGTGTGTGCATCCCAAACAAGAACTAGACATCATCTCCCTCTGAATTGGATCTTGAAACATCTTAATTCAAAGAATAAATAAATAAATAAATGTAAGTAGCTCATTTAAGAAACTTTGGCACTGGCAGCTGCAGAGGTCTCAAGAAGACACAAAGGGTGATTTGGGGTGCTGATGGCTCATGAGTATCTATCATTGTTTTTAAAGAGTTGGGAGTTCAGCTCCTGGAGATTAGTTATATAGGTCCACACACTTTTCTTGTCAAGATACATAAGTGTTTTGCCACAGGCTTTTTTTTTTTCAAAGTTGTCCAGGTGACAAGAATGCTGCTAAGCCACACAAGATCCAACCGAAAAAGAGTACTATAAAATTCTGATTGCTTTGTAAAACGGATTAAAAAGAAAGCAATTTTGAAACAGCAAGTCAATTTGAAGCAGAAGGCAAGGAATAAAATCCAAAAAAAGTTTTGTTTTTTTTTAAAAAAAGAAAGTCTAAAACCACAAAAAGTCTTTAGGCACAAGGTAACTCTAGCTTTGCTCACTGTCTGGAAATCTTGGATGCCTGGAAATTTTATGTCCATTTAGCTGCCAGGAAAAAAATAAAAGGCATAAATTAAGAGGATTGTATATAAATTCCAGCTGAAGTGTCTTCTGTGCAGGCATCAAAGAATAGAAACTGCTGAGCATGCAACATATTGATCCCTTGAGAGGGCTGTTCAGAAGGACTTCTTCCAATGCTTCTCAGAGCACTATAACATGGTCAAAATGCAGCCCTAAACATACTGAACTTAGAACATAGAATAACAGAGTTGAAAAGGGGCTTGGAGGTCTTCTTTGTTAAAAAAAAAAGTTTTATTGTTTTATTACTACACATTATGACAAACACATAAAATACCACATATCCTCTTTTTAACAAGTGTTTCTTCGTGGTCTGCTTTCCACTGTGACTTTCCCCCCCCACCCCCCCACCCCATGTCTCTCATATTATTTCATTTTCTTCATTGTCCCCTTTTTAATTGATTACAATGTATTTTCTAATCCTAATAGCCTTAATTTTATACATGTCTATGTATTTGTTTCAGATGCCTGAAAAACCCATTAATGCTTAACTTTTTTTCCCCCCTTAAAACAATTAGCTAAACAATATATACATTATATTTCAAGGTTGACTCAGCCTTCCATCCTTTCGAGGTAGGTAAATTGAGGACCCGGATTGTGGGGGCAATAAGCCATCTTTGTATAGAACAACACCACTGGGGGGGGGGGGGGCAAAAGCCCTAATAAGCAGGTATATACATAAAAGTATGCAGGCTATTGCTATAATGCATTGTAAGACGCCCTGAGTCTACGGAGAAGGGCGGCATATAAATTGGACAAACAAATAAACAAACAAACAAATAAATAAACATATAAATATATATTTGTTACATACATATTTTACATTTCATCTTTTCCCCTATTTGTGTTATTCTTTATTTCTGCTCTGAAGCCATTCACACCATTTGTTCCAAATTGTATAGTAATCTGTCTCTTCTTTTTCTTTAATTTCTTTTGTTAACTTGTCCATCTCCGCACATTCTAAAACTTTTTTTAATCACTTCTTCCGGGCGCTTGGAGGTCTTCTAATCCAATCTCCTGCTTAACTAGGAGAGCCAGTACCATTTCAGTCAAATGGATGTCCAGGCTCTTCTTAAAAGTCTCCCGGTATAGAGCATCCACAACTTCTGAATTCATTTATTGGTTCAATTTATATGCCGCCCTTTTCCGGAGACTCAGGGCGGCTTACAATGCATTAAGCAATAGCCTTCATACTTTTGTATATACCTGCTTAGTAGGGCTTTCGGGGCCCCCTAAGTGGTATTCTTTTTTATATAAAGTCAGCTTATTGCCCCCACAATCCGGGTCCTCATTTTACCTACCTTGGAAGGATAGAAGGCTGAGTCAACCTTGAGCCTGGTGAGATTTGAACTTGCAGTAATTGCAGGCAGCTGGTGCTACTTAATACCACTTTAGTTTGCTGCGCCACCAAGGGTCTTATTGAAACCCATAGGGCTGTGATGGCAAACCTATGGCACATGTACCAGAGGTGGCACACTGAGCCCTCTCTGTGGGCACGCGCACCATCGCCAGCCGGTCTTCAAGTTTCCAGTGTTTTGGCGTGCGCACTTGTACGCACATGTTCCAGTTTGGGCACTCGGTGCTGAAAAGGTTTGCCATCACTGCCATAGGACAATTCTGAGCTGCCCTGCATGGAATGACTCCACGGTGCAAACTATAACATAATAAATTATCATTGCCTCGATATGAATTATTTGTTTGAGTTGAGATACTTGATTAGTTAAGTAGTCAAGCTCTTCTCCAAAGCACCTGAGGGCAGGACAAGAAGCAATGGATGGAAACTAATCAAGGAGAGAAGCAACTTAGAACTAAGGAGAAATTTCCTGACAGTGAGAACAATTAATCAGTGGAACAACTTGCCTCCAGAAGTTGTGAATGCTCCAACACGGTAAGTTTAAGAAGAGGCTGGATAACCATTTGTCTGAAGTGGTATAGGGTTTCCTGCCTGAGCAGGGGGCTGGACTAGATCTAGAAGACCTCCAAGGACCCTTTAAACTCTGTTACTCTATTCTATTCTAATTTGAGTTAAAGACACTTGGCCTGAATGATTAGACTAATTTAAGCAATTGTGATCATTTGCATTAATTATTTTTAAGTCGACACTCATTGTAGCCTTCTGAAACAAGACCAGGCAGCTTATAAACTGATCAAACTGACCATTTTTGAGTTGAAAATCGTTCACATTTGAAACAGTTTAGCAATTGCTAGATGCAATCCATGTCTTTGCTTGGAAATGTGTCCCCTTGTCTAAGAAAAAAACCCATCCCATTAAGCTAGGATGGTAAAGATCATTTGGGGGATCCCATATGGGTTGGCATAGGAAGGAAAATTATGATGTACCAGTGAATCTGAAAACAATTTCTTGGTCCCCACTCACATATACAACCGGGGTGAAATTCATCAGGTTCTGGAGAACCGGTAGCAGAAATTTTGAGTTGTTCGGAGAACCGGCAAATATCACCTCTGGCTGGCCCCCGAGTGGGGTGGGAATGAAGATTTTGCAATATCCTTCCTCTGGAGTGGGGTGGGAATGGAGATTTTGCAGTATCCTTCCCCTGCCACACCCATATGGGACACACCCACCAAGCCACGCCCACAGAACCAGTAGTAAAAAAAATTGAATTTCACCACTGTATACAATCATTTAAGTTTCGTTGGCAAGTCAGTTCTGTTCAGCAGGAAGCTCCTTCTGATATTCAATTTTTGAGACATAACCTTTTAGGTGAGACAGAAGTATTGTGCAAACCAGACTGAATTTATCAAAACATAATGCTTTTGTGACCTCCAAGTAAAATAGAGTTTGCAGAAGAAAGCTATGCCAAAAGTGTGGATAAAAGCAACACACCCAATGCATTTAAAATTCATTTTCAGTCACTGAAACCTCTCACGTATGGTTGCATTAAGGGAAAGAGGGCAATCAATTAAAAGCCAGGGAAAATAAAGCAGAAGAAGCACAATTCTTTTAAAGCGTTATGAAAATGGGACAATCACCTCTCAAGGTGATATCCATTTAATGCCAATTTATCTAAAAGTTATAAGGAGATATTAGTTCCTTTGCTTAATTTTTTTAAAAAATAAAATGGAGCAAAAGTAGGCTGGAGTTTTGAAAATGTGAGATGCTACTGAACACAGAATACATTCAATACTACCTAAAATAAGAAGCAAATCTTCTTATTTTACAAAGTTGTTTGGAGGGTTTTAAATTGCTTAGATGTCATCCAATTCAACCCAATCCCTAGTGATTGAATGGAGAACATCTAACTCAACTAATATTAAACCAAGGCAGAACATGGCTTTGCTTTACCCCGTAAGCCTCATGACCGATTGAGGGATCTGAGCCATCTTGTTCCTTCATATTTTTCACCTAAGAGAATATCCTATGGAGTCCTCTGATCCTCACAATGGGCCTTAAAGCAAGGCAATCAACAGCTTGCAGTTTATAGCAATAGCAATAGCACTTAAGACTTATATACCACTTCACAGTGCTTTCCAGACCTCCCTAAGCGGTTTACAGAGTCAGCGTATTGCCCCCAACTATCTGGGTCCTCACTTTACCCACCTCGGAAGGATGGAAGGCTGAGTCAACCTTATAGTTTATGGGGTTGCTTTTTCTGGCTGAGGAAGGGTGCAAATAAATAGATAAATAATAATAAAAAAGGAATTAATAATTTAAAACAAATCAATAACTAAATAACACCAGTAATATAATTAGCTGGGGTTCTTGGTACTAAATAGACATTTCACTTTTGCTTTAGGTTACACCAGGCCCGTTTAATGCTTTCCTGTCTCCCAAATTTAAAATACATAAATCTGCCACAGGTTATGCTTGGCGATATATACCCATAGCCTCTAAGCAAGATTTATGAAGACAGGGAAGGGAGCTGGGGATGTGTGAATGTTGTCTCTCTCTCTCTCATATTATATATACCAGTGATGGCTAACCTTTTTGCCATCGTGTGCCAAAAGCGGGGGAAGCGCAGGGGGAGGTCATGCACCCGTGTGCCCCCACCCATAATTCTATGTGCCCCACCCCCGCGCATGTGTGTGTGACCCCCCCTCCACGCTTCCCCTACTTTTGGCACATGATGTCCCAGTGGGCCCAGTAAGTCTGTTTTTTGCCCTCCCCAGGCTCCAGAGCCTTTCTAGGAGCCTGGGGAGGGCGAAAACAGCCTTCCCCACCCCCTGGAGGCCTGTTTGCTGACTTCCAGTGGGCCCAGAAGGCCCGAAAATCAGCCGGCCAGCGGGCACATGTGCGCCGGAGCTGAGCTCATGTGGCCATCGATATGGCTCCACGTGCCACCTGTGGCACGCGTGCCATAGGTTTGCCATCACGGATATATGCTGTATGTATGTAGTATGTAGTGGGGGAAGGGGGGGAAGAAGACAGACAGACAGACAGACAAACAGACAGACACAGAGACCAATTCAAACATTTATATTAAATTAAACAAGGTGTCTTTTCTTTCCTCCCCCCCCCACCCCCCAAAAACAAACTTGGCAAGCCCTTTCTGCCACAACAGAAAAACCTATATGGCAAATTTATTTATAGCACCAGCTTTAAAATAAAAGCATGCGCTTCTCTATAATAACAGCATTTCTTTGTCTGCAATGGATCAAGAAAAGCAATGTTCTCACTCTTTGAGAAGCAAACAGCAATGACCCCGCACAGTAGGCAGAGCTGCCCCCATTTTACTGTAAATTAATATGCCTTACCTGAAATCCTAAAGCATCAGAAGCTACATCAGAGCACAGGAGGCCGTGTTTTACTGGCTGCTATTTCTGCAGCTTAACCAAGTCAGATACAGCGGCTGTAAAGCCCTCTCAGCTAAGTTAAGGCTTTGGTTTTAGTTTCCTTACAGTTCTGTATATGGTGTAAACCTAACAAATAGGTTACCATAATTCAATCCTTCACCTCATTTTGAGCCTGAAATAGCTGTTTTGCCCAAATAGCTCAGTCAAAGTGAGTTCAGAACTACTGTGTGTCAAGTCCACAATCCACTTTTAAGCTCTAAATCCTTTACAAATAAGCTGAACAGTCCATCCGAAAATGCAAAATAGTTGTTCTAAACTCAGTCGGGGCACTCAAAATGATTTAGGTCTGATATATTTACCTTCCCCTAGTTAACTCAGTAACTAGCTTAAGCACTGCAGGCAATAATTGAATCAGTTTGCAATCCATTTAGGCATACAGACAGGTAGTCTTTGACTTACAACCACAATTGACTCTAAAATTGCTACGGTTAAGACAGACAGTGAAGTGAATCTTTGCCCCATTTTACATTTTTCTTGCCACAGTTGTTAAAACAAATCCCTGCAGTTGTTAAGTTAGTAAAATGATTGAATTTTGATCACGTGACCATGGGGATCAGGGGTGGGTTCTAAGTTTTTTTACTACCGATTCTGTGGGTGTGGCTTATTTTGTGGGCGTGGCTTGAAGGTCATGTGACAATTCTTTAGGATTTAGTAGAGGTACTGGTCTACCAGGCTTTTAACTGCTTGCAGAGCTGTACCGGTCTACTCATTTGTTTTTGGAGGCACCGGTCTACCCATTTGTTTTTCGAGCACACTGGTCTACCACTACACTGCCTTTTAACACTGATCAGCTGTAGGGCGGCCCTTTGAAGCCCCGCGGCAAGAGTTTAAACCGGTTTTTTCCTTCTAGCCGATCAGCTGGGACTCGGGAGGCAGCAAATAGATTGGGGGCGGGCCAAATAAAAGGTAAGAATAACACGGGGGGGGTGGAAGGGCCCAGCTCCCAAACAAAGAGAACCGGTTCAGTGACATCATATCGTCACCACTACCGGCTCGGCCGAACCAGGAGGAGCCCACCACTAATGGGGATGCTGCAATGGTTGGAAGGGTGAAAAATGGTCATACGTTTTTTTTCAATGCCATTGTAACTTCAAACGGTGGTTAAATGAACTCTTGTAAGTCAAGGACTATCTGTACTGTTAGGACTCCACTGTCACCTGCAGTCTGGAACAATTGAAAAGAAGGTCTCAATGATCTTCTCTGGGCCACCCCCTGAGCTCCTTGGATCATTGTTTCCTCTTCTGCTCATACTCATATCTCGGCCATAAACACTTCTCTTGTGCATGCAGTGGAGTACCCCAAGGCTCTGTTTTAGGCCCAGTACTCTTCAACATCTTCATCAATGACTTGGATGAGGGGATAGATGGGGAACTCATCAAATCTGCAGATGACACCAGGAACAGCCAACACTCCAGAAGATAGACTTAAGATACAGAAGGATTTTGACAAACGTGAACATTGGGCACCATCTATCAAAATGAAATTCAACGGTGAAAAAAGTCAGGTTCTACATTTAGGGAAGAAAAACAAAATGCACAGGTACCGTATATGTGGTACCTTGGTCAATAGTAGAAACTGTGAGAGGGATCTTGCAGTCCTAGTGGACAATCATTTCAATATGAGCCAGCAGTGTGCAGCAGCTGGCAAGAAAACCAATACAGTTCTAGGCTGCATAAAGAGAGGGATAGAATCAAGATCACGTGAAGTGTTAATACCACTTTATAATGCCCTGGTAAGGCCACACTTGGAATACTGCATCCAGTTTTGGTTGCCATGGTGTAAAAAAGATGTTGAGACTCCAGAAAGAGTGCAGAGAAGAGCAACAAAGATGATTAGGGGACTGGAGGCGAAAACATATGAAGAACGATTGCAGGAACAGGGTATATCTAGTTTAGGGGAGACATGATAGCAGTGTTCCAATATCTCAGGGGTTGCCACAAAGAAGAGGGAGTCAAGCTAGTCTCCAAAGCCCCTGAGGGCAGGAAAAGAAGCAATGGGTGGAAACTAATCAAGGAGAGAAGCAATTTAGAACTACAGTGCAATTTCTTGACAGTTAGAACAATTAATCAGTGGGACAACTTGCCTCCAGAAGTTGTGAATGCTCCAACACCGGATGTTTTTAAGAAGATGTTGGATAACCATTTGTCTGAAGTGGTGTAGGATTTCCTGCCTAAGCAGGGGGTTGGACTAGAAGACCTCCAAGGTCCCTTTCAACTCTGTTATTCTAATGCACTTCTAGAGCATGTCCCATTCATCACTTGGGCAATATTGGATGAACTTCACCTGCAGTTAATATTTACTAGACTTACTACAGTTTTCTTTTCCTTTTCCATCCAAGTCCTCTATATTATTTAGGATATTAGACTCCCTTCAGGGATAGAGTGTCAATTCTCCCTATTAATACTTCCAATATGAGCCAGATCTTGCCTGCAACTCTGGTTACTACTGGCAGGGTATAATTCATCAGTCTGACCAATTAGCTGCAGGTCAGGGTTAACTGCATAACTCCAATGGTCCATTAGTCAGAGAATGGCCTAAATAGCAGTTTAAATCTAAGAGCCCTGTGGTTCAATGATGAATCTGAATCTTTATGCCACTTATGGGCGCATGGTGGCAAGAACCAGAGGAAGAATTTCTGGCCTAACACAGTGCATCAATTTCAGAGTTAATGTCTGCCTTAAATATAGCGAAGGGCGTACACAATCCCAAGGCCTTTTGTTTTCTTGTGGAGGATAACTCCCAAGAAGATCAGACAAGATATATCATCTGTAAATCATTAAAGATAACAGATCTTTTTCTACTACTCCACAGGGTGAATTTGATTTAAATCAATTCGATTCAAATCATGACTAAAATTGTGATTTAAATCACTAGTAAAAAGGCTTGATTTAAATCAATTCGATTTGAATCATAATTTTTAAAGAACAACTGTCATCTCTGTCCCGCAGCAGCTCCTCCTCTGACCTGCTGTTGACTCACCAAGAGTCCCAATATTGCAGAATATACAGCCTCATGCTACATAACTAAGCTCCATTTCATGCTGAATAAACTAAATTATTAATGCATCTTAAATAGAAAACTATCTTTAGATAAGATTTTTACTCCAAAAGCATTTTGTTAAAATAAATTTGATAAAAATTAAAAAAATGCAATTTAAATATTTTAAAAAATCTGATTTTTTTAAAAAAAATCATCGATTTTTATCTACCCTGCTACTCCATCACTATCGTTACCATCCAATAAAATATTGGAGGTATTTTGTGATCAACCCTGAACCTTCCTTAATATAGGTAAAATAAGGTTAGCCAAATGCCAGGGTCAACTGAAAAACAGATAAGCT
>WNWU01000079.1:137193-152593 GCA_012654045.1 Ptyas mucosa
TTCCTTCCTTCCTTCCTTCCTTCCTTCCTTCCTTCCTTCCTTCCTTCCTTCCTTCCCTTCCATCCTTCTTCCCTTCCTTCCTTTTGAAAAAAAAGTGCATTATCTAATAATGTGAGTTCCCACCTAAAGTCTTAATGCCTTGTGATCATCATAGATGATGGCAATTTTTAAAACCCACTTGAAGAGGTATTAAAGAAATGTATAACAATAGAAGAGGAATTACAAGGAGTCAGTTCAAAGATCTATTCAAGACTTCCATTCTAGTCCCACAAACGTCAACCAGCTACTTCTGTGAAGCTCATCAACAGGACGTCTATGGAAATTCTCGATCATCCAGGTCATGGTTGTCCTAAAGGTCCTTTTTCAAAAGGCCTTTTTCCTTTTTCCTCTTTTTTTCATAAAGAGGAAGGAGAGGAGGAGGGAGAAAGTAGGAGAGGAAAGGAGGGAGGAAAGGGAAAGAAAGAAGGAGAAGAAGGCTTGTTGTGAAATGAGGGGGGAAAGGGGGTAGAAGAGCAACCCCGAATGTAATTAAAATGCCTTGTTTTTATGCTTTCTTTAAGAAAAATATGCATATGTGTGACCAATTCTGTATAAGAGAATGTACATTTACATTATGTGTATAAGAAATGAAAGGGGGAAAAATTCAAAAAAAGAAAAGAAAAGAAAAAGCACCTTTGGGCCCATCAACAGGACCTAAAGAGGCTGAGCCCACCCAATCATGGTCTCCAGTTACTGGGATTTAGAGACCTATTTCCCACGGAATTCTTCAATTACGACAATGACTAACCGCTGTTAGCCTTTTCTTCCATGCATTCTGTCTCTTTCTGTCACAACCAAATACTGCAATAAACCAAGCAGGGGTGGGTTCTAAATTTTTTTACTACCGGTTCTGTAGGCGTGGCTCATTTTGTGGGCGTGGCTTGATGGTCATGTGACAATTCTTTAGGATTTAGCAGAGGTACTGGTCTACCAGGCTTTTAACTGCTTGCAGCGCTGTACTGGTCTACCCATTTATTTTTGCAGGCACCGGTCTACTCATTTGTTTTTGGAGGCACTGGTCTACCACCAAACTGCCTTTTACCACTGATCAGCTGTAGGGCGGCTCTTTGAAGCCTGGCGGTTAAACAGTTAAACAGTTTTTTTTCCTTATAGCCCATCAGTTGGGACTCAGGAGGCAGCAATAGATTGGGGATGGGACCAAATAAAAGGTAAGAATAATGGGGGGCGGGGGGCAGAACCGGTTCGTTGACGTCATATCGTCACTGCTACCGGCTCGGTGGAAATATACTGGAAATATACTAATATCAACCATATATGGATTTAAAAGTACCATTCTAGCACCGCATGAAGGAGTAGAAGTCATTAACTATGTTTCCTAGTAGCACTATGCCCTTAGAGATCTCCTCTGGTGAACCCCAGCTTCCTATTCCTGGTGCTTTTTTTTTTTTTAAGCAACCCCAAGCTTTGTTTGGAGATGCAGCTACCTGCCCAAAAAACCAGAATGAGAGGGAGCACATACACTACATTCACTTATTAGTAAATTGTCATTTTATGATCTTTCATGACAGCCATTTTGTGAGACTGCCCACAACTTCTTCTTCTTCTTTTTAAAGTATTGTACAAATGCTAAACTAATCAACAAAAGTACTACAGTATTACTGCAACCACAAAATTGTGCTGTTCTCCAGAAGTGGGGCCAGTTACAAAGATCTCTAAATGCAAACATTAAACTCATAAGCATAGTGGGAGGCTGGCAGGCAGGAGAAAAATGTATAGAAATTAGGTTAGAACAAAAACATTGATCATAAAAGGGAATATACCAAGAGCCTTGGTGGCACAGCAGACTAAGTGCTGTTAAGTAACACCAGCTGCCTGCAATTACTGCAAGTTCGAATCTCACCAGACTCAAGGTTGACTCAGCCTTCCATCCTTTTGAGGTAGGTAAAATGAGGACCCAGATTGTGGGGGCAATAAGCTGACTATATAAAAAAGAACACTGCTTAGGGGGGGCCAAAAGCCCTACTAAGAAGGTATATACAAAAGTATGAAGGCTATTGCTTAACGCATTGTAAGCCGCCCTGAGTCTCTGGAGAAGGGCGGCATATAAATCGAACCAATAAATAAATAAATAAATATTTGTAGCTCAGGATTGAACTACGGGGTCTTTTGGTGCTCTCTGAGCATGGCTGTTTTCTTGCAGACGTTTCACTACCCAACTAGGTAACATCGTCAGTGCACTCCATCAGCAATCCATTCTTGAAAATCAGAAATTTGATTTCATTCAATTTCCAAAGACATCAATTGGGCCCCCAACATTGAAAAGTTTTCTCCTTGCAGCATAACTAAATGGAATAAGCCTTTTGATACCGGAGCCTATAATGCAGTTAATTTAGCCATCTTTCTTTCTCCTTGTCTAAACCAGGAGCAGTGCTTTTTCACAGGAGAAGAAAGAGTGTGTGTGTGTGTGTGTGTGTGTGTGTGTGTGTGTGTGTAAAAACAGCTTTTCATGTTCCTGTTGAGTGCCACAGCAGTCAATTGCGATAAATCATTAAAATATTGTCTAAAAAACATTCTTGCACAAAGCTCACTTCCTCTTTCTTACATTAGCCTCTCTAAAAGAGTACTTTTTCTAAAAGACCCAAGACGCAAAATTAATATCGTTGTCCCCACCATTCATTATTTTAACTTGCTGAGGATTTACAGCTCTGATTACAAATCTTAAGAGCAGGGAATGTTTCCCTCAAGAGCAAAAGAAGCTTCTTGGATGAGAAGCGAAACGTCTTCAAAGAAAAGACCATAAGTTGCCTCTTGCAAAAAAAGCACCTTTGGGACAACCATGACCAGGATGACTGAGAATCTCCATAGACCAGGGGTCTGCAACCTGTGGCTCTGGAGCCGCATGTGGCTCTTTCGTCCCTCTGCTCCGGCTCCCTGTCGCTCAAAACATGCGTCACAACCGCCAATCTGCGACACCCGCCGGCACGCGATTTATTGAGGTTTTCGACCCATTTTTTTCCCCAAACATTTCAAAATGTTTTTGTTGCATGCCGAAATAAAAATTTGCCTTCTCTGTAGCGGTTCATTGATTACATAAATGCAACACACTATAGTTTTTTTTATACATAGCATAAAGGTAAAAAATGATATATGCAGCATTATCTTCATTTTAGATGTCAAGGGGTTTTTGTGGCTCCCGGTGTTTTCTTTTCTGTGGGAAACAGGCCCAAATGGCTCTTCGAGTGTTTATGGTTGACGACAAAGACTGAGTATTTTCTCCTGACAATTTTCTCCTTCAATGCCAGAAATCAGGATCACCCACAAAAAATGCTAGCAGAAGATGCAGGACAACTCAAAAAGAAAAAAAAATGCATTCTTTCTTCATGGGATTTGCTGCCAAAAAGCCCAGTATCTTACCAGGTTAAGTTTCATGCAAGAGGGGTTAGACTGGGCCGGGTAAAAGAGTTGGAAGGGACCTTGGAGGTCATCTAGTCCAGGTGTCAGAGCTGAAGTTCAAAACCTTCTGTTTAAGAGTCTCACTGTTTATCAAAGGACAACAAGGCAACAAGGACATTGGCAAATGGATCCCATCTGTGTTTAGCCTAGCACTAGTATGCTGAGCCATATCTTGCCTAGCTTGATGCCATTCATTGAGGCTGTGTTTTCAGCCACCACAGCCCTCTTGAGCTCCGTTTTGGGCCACGATGGCCTCCTGCAGACCTCTGCCAGCAAAAATGCAGCCCTCCCGAGCTCGCTGGCAGAAGCACCATGGGCCAGTCCTTCGCTGTTTTCAGGGTAGGCCTGCGGGCCCGATCTAAGCAACCCCGTGGGCAAGATCTGGCCCCCGGGCTTTTTTTTTTTTTAATTTTATTTATATGTCACCCTTCTCCGGAGACTCAGGGCGGCTTACAATGCGTTAAGCAATAGCCTTCATACTTTTGTATACTTTATACAAAGTCAGCTTATTGCCCCCACAAACCGGGGTCCTCATTTTACCTACCTTAGAAAGGATGGAAGGCTGAGTCAACCTTGAGCCTGGTGAGAATTGAACTCACAGGAATTGCAGGCAGCTGGATGTTAAATGCTGCCTTAGTAGGAGGCATTAGCCTCCTATGCCAATCAGGCTCCTTTGAGTTTGACAGCCCTGCTCTATAAGCTTGAGAACATATTTGCGTATATTTCTGCACCTAACAGATTCTCCAAAGGCTGAAGCCACACAACCTAGATCCTGCACCAGATCCTCTTTCCAAACTCCACCTGGTTGGAAAGAGGAGTCCTTAGGGGCTTGCTTGACCATCATGGTAAAAATCAAGAGTGCTATTCAGCAGGTTCTGACAGGTTCTAGAGAACCGGTAGCGGAAATTTTGAGCAGTTCGGAGAACCGGCAAATACCACCTCTGGCTGGCCCCAGAGTGGGGTGGGAATGAAGATTTTGCAATATCCTTCCCCTGGAGTGGGGAGGGAATGGGGATTTTGCAGTATCCTTCCCCTGGAGTGGGGAGGGAATGGGAATTTTGCAGTATCCTTCCCCCGGAGTAGGGAAGGAATGGGGATTTTGCAGTATCCTTCCCCTGCCACGCCCACCAAGCCACACCACACCCATCTAGCCACACCCACAGAACCGGTAGTAAAAAAAATTGGATTTCACCACTGGTAAAAATCCCTCCATCCCCCAAATCACACTCTCAAAGAGTCTCAAATGTGAATTCCAACAACAGGACAGCAAATGTGCCTCCAGTTCCAGACACTTTGTTCACTGTGCCATTCTTGAAAAGGAATGGGCATGAAATAGGAAGAAGTAAATATTTAGGGTCCTATAAAAAGCCTTCTTTGTATAATATTTACTTAAAATACAGGCACTGTCGCTTTTTTTCGTTCTATAGCTAAGTGCCCCAAGTACAAACAGAGCCTGGGCTCCTGTAACATAAGCAAGTACCTTATAGCCGCTCGCTCTATCTCATCTAGCTTAAAGTGGTTGGGTCTGGCTGGCAGAAGCTTTCTCGGTTACAGAGGAGAAAAATCCTGGCACGTTAACCTTCATGGCAGGGACCAAAACCAGCACCATTGATTATATCTTAACTTCTATGGATTTACTACATGATATTGAAAATTTTGAAGTCTTACGATAATGTCAGGGCTGCCTCTGTCCATTTCCTAGGAAAGAAAAATCCTTAGCTCCATAGGTAAAACAGCGCTTAGAAAATGATCATTTACCACTGTGTATACACATGAAGGGACGTGGTGGCTCAGTGGCTAAGACACTGAGCTTGTCGGTCGAAAAGGTCGGCAGTTCAGCGGTTCGAATCCCTAGCGCCGCATAATGGGGTGAGATCCTGTTACTTGTCCCAGCTTCTGCTGACCTAGCCGTTCAAAAGCACGTAAAAAATGCAAGTAGAAAAATAGGGACCCCCTTTGGTGGGAAGGGAACAGCATTCCGTGTGCCTTTGGCATTTAGTCATGCCGGCCACATGACCACAAAGACGTCTTTGGACAGCGCTGGCTCTTCGGCTTTGAAACGGAGATGAGCACCACCCCCTGGAGTCGGTAATGACTAGCAGATGTGCAAGGGGAACCTTTACCTTTACCTTTTATACACATGAAGCCCCTTTATCTGGCACATGACCAATTTACTCCTGCAATTTCTCTAGCAAGCCTATACAAGATGTCGGGTCAAATGGACCCAACAACTTGACCAAAAGGTGAGGACAATCTAAACTATCAGAGCACAACTTTTAAAAGTTGTGCTCTGATAGTTAGGAGCCTGAGTGGCGTAGCAGCCTAATGCCTCCTACTAAGGCAGCATTTAACATCCAGCTGCCTGCAATTACTGCGAGTTCTAATGTCACCAGGCTCAAGGTTGACTCAGCCTTCCATCCTTTCTAAGGTGGGTAAAATGAGGACCCAGATTGTGGGGGCAATAAGCTGACTTTGTATAAAATATACAAAAGTATGAAGGCTATTGCTTAACACATTGTAAGCCACCCTGAGTCTCCGGAGAAGGGCGGCATATAAATCAAATTTTAAAAAAAACCAAAAACATTCAGGCTTTATATATATCAGCCAACCCTACTCATGATTTACATGTGAACACGCCTAACCTGTTTGTAAATCTTTTCCACCACCTTATCTTTCAAACTGGAGGAACCTAAGGCTGAACTGGAGACTTGCTGCATACAAACCATCCATCTATGGTTCCTTCTGAAAGAGGAAGTCAGAACCTAGCCCAACGTTATTAACACTGACTGCCAGCAAGAAGTGGTGCTTTTAAAGATGTCACACTTTTGTTTTAGCCTGAGCTGTGGGTGGTTGAGGTTGAGATTTTTCCATCCCCACCACATGCGGTCTTCTACTACTCTCTGATTTTCCCCACTTGTCCTCAACAGGTTTCTCTCTCCTTTGCTGCACTCTCCTCTTGGCCACTGCTGAAGACTTGCTTCTACTGATAGAACAAAATCAGGAGATAGATTCACTTCAGACTTCAAGGCACAAAGTTTTGACTTCTGTCCAACACACAGCACATGCATCCTTCTAGCAAATCTGGTTCTTACGCAGCAATAAAATCCCACTGAAATGATGTTGGGGTCCTGCCAATCCAACATCGTGCAAAATCAGCCTTTCAAAACAGATGTTAATTTCACGGGGGTGGGGGGGGCGGGGGTGTGTGTCGCATGTTAAACAGTTCAAGTCTACCCTGAACCATGGAAGCCTTTGGCCTAATCTTCCTCTCAAGAGAGTGGCTAGGAAGCTAAAATGAAAGGACATCCCCAGGCTGCCTTTAATTCCTGAAAGAAAAGGCTGCATGTAAAATAAGTGAATGAGTTAAAGAATGAATGAATGAATTGAAACAATGAAAAGAGGGATAGAAACGCAGTAAATAACATCAACATCAAAGGGTCTTTTGTGGCTGCTTGCTCTAATAAATGGTGCCTTCTTTGACGAGTAACGCTTTCTGGGATTTTCAGACACGCGGAAGGCATTCTGAGAAAGGCCAACTTGTGAAGTCAAAATATGGCAGCAATGTAATCATAATGCCCATGTTGTACGTTTTGCAGCTTTTTTTAGGCATTCTGTGACAATTTGCCCAAGACGAGGGATGAGAGAAGAATTAATGAAACGTATCTATGAAAGTCTCAAAGCAAAACATTTAGTTTCCTCTCCTTACTTAACTGCTTCCTGTCCCAGTCAGTGCAGATTAGTGAAACACTTTAAGACGGCAGCATTTCTGTTACCTTAGACCCTGTATAGATAGATAGATCGAAGATAGAATTCTTTATTGGCCCAGTGTGATTGGACACACAAGGAATTTGTCTTCGGTGCATAGGCTCTCAGTGTACATAAAAAGAAAAAGATACGTTCATCAAGAATCATAAGGTACAACACCTAATGATAGTCACAGGGTACAAATAAGCAATCGAATCATACTGGGAAACAATCAATATGCACATATATGTGTAGCTAGATAGATAGACAGATGGATAAGAAATTAATTGCAACCCAAAACACATAACACACACTAAATAAGATTTCTGTAGATTTTATCAAGTCCTGCAAAATGGTCTTGGATTATAAATTTCAGAGCGTGTATCACTTCCTCCTCTTCCTTCCTTAATACTTCCCCATTTTAGGTGTTTCTACTCACATTGCGTTCTCAGCATAATAATAATGCGGTGAAGTATACTGCATATCCTTGATTAATGAGAAACAGTGTTGTGATGATGCTGACCCTAAGAACAACCATTTTGATATTTTGGATTTTTTTTTTTAGATGCGACTTTCATTTGTAGACTTTTATGGGATGTCCTCAGTTTTTAACCCCTATTTAGGCCCAGCTCAGTGAGTTAAGTTAGCTCAGTGGCTAAAATACTGAGCTTGTCGATCGAAAGGTCGGCAGTTCAGCCGTTTGAATTCCTAGTGCCGCGTAACGGGGTGAGCTCCTGTTACTTGTCCCAGCTTCAGCCAACCTAGCAGTTCGAAAGCATGTAAAAATGCAAGTAAAAAAATAGGGACCACCTTTGGTGGGAAGGTAACAGCGTTCCATGCGCCTTTGGGGTTTAGTCATGCCGGCCACATGACCATGGAGACGTCTTCGGACAGCGCTGGCTCTTCGGCTTTGAAACAGAGATGAGCACCGCCTCCTAGAGTCAGGAACAACTAGCACATATGTGCGAGGGGAACCTTTACCTTCACCTTTTTCTTGGACTAAATTATTTTCATATGTTGGGGAGCTTATGAACAATCTGAAATTTCACAAAGGGATCCATGAGCTGAAGAGTTTGGGGGCTCCTGACTTAAACATTCCTATATACTAACATTGACAGCAGGGGTCACCCCCAAAGCCTTAACTACCTCTGGAGCCCCTCCAACAATCCTCACCATATTATCATATTTAACGTGACTGAAGGGATAAATGATTAAATACATGAGACGTAATCGTTGGAACTATACATAGAACAGGATTCTGCAATGCTCCAAAGCTCAAAGCCAAAAGGAGTTTGGCTTTGTCAAGTGTGGTTGTTGCACTTGACAAAAAACAAAACAAACTGGAAACAACAGCCCAATACTTTTGCTAATGGGTTCACTTCTACCTGGGTTCATCCATAATAATTCAAGGATTCTTTTTTTTCTCAACAAGCAAAAACTGTGGCATTTTGGATAGCAGACACAGATAGTTCCTGACCCATGCAAACACAGGAAAAGTAAGTGAGTAGCAGGTCCTATTTTAGCATTCATCATTCATTCATCTTCAAGACAGAGACACATGCCTCTCCCCTATAAGGACCATGTGTTATACCCACGCCTCCAACGCAGGTAAGCATCCACATGCACACACATTTCCCCAAAGATAAGTCCCTGTTTTGCACATTTCATGGTGTGTACTAAAACCAGGAAGACTTACTCAATTCTTCCTATATCTGCACATCGCACTGAAATGCTAATGCTGCTGCAAGATGTCATGTGGATGCTGGCACTTTCTCCAGCTTTTTTTTGTAAACCTTTCCTAAACTCTGCTAATTAATCAATTAAAGCATATGTCATCATCCAGGAGGACAACATACTCCTACATGCTCCAAAGCACAACTCACACTTTCCATTGGTAAGCAAATTCTGGTCATCATCCTTACTGCCTACCCATGAAAGACAAGGCTTCAAGATCTCGCATTGGTGGCTTAATCTAGTAATATGATGATCGTCTCTAATCTTCATCTATGACAGTTGATTTACAAGGTTCTACACCAAACTGGTTTCCTTGTAAGCTCCTCTGAATCTCCAGACTGGACCAGCATATAAACTGGATTGAGGTGGCCATCCAAATATCCAGGGTCACAGTTCCAGAGGGTGTCCATTGCCAAGAAGACTCAACAGAACAACAGAATTCCTGAAGATAATGTTTCCTTGGTGGTGGGATTCTCAGGAGGCTTTCTCTCCCATGATCTCAATTCCCACCTAAAGTCAAGTTCTATCGTGGTGTGAATGAATCCACCATCAATCTGGAACTGCGCCGCCTGCGGTCCGATCTAAGCTGTCAGAGTATATTCATAGGCTGGAATAGGCAACAAGATCAGCCAATGAGCGCTGTTTGGAAACTGAAAATGGAAGGAGCCTGGGTGTGGCTCTGTATTAAGCTCCGAGTCTGCTGCTGGAACTAAAACTAGTCTGCACTCTGAACTGAAACTGTTCTCTCCTCTGCTGTTGATATTGTATATTTACTTCATGTGTTACATTGTATATAATTGTATAATATTGTATATAACAGAAGTTAATGAATCCTGCTGAATCAGTTACCAGTTGTGTGTGTTTTCTGGATTTGATTTCTGCAACAAACTCTGACCTAAGCATAGTACACAAAATTGACTGCTACAACGTCCTACCTGTCAACGACTTTTTCAGCTTCAACCGCAATAATACATGGGCAAACAATCAATGCAAACTCAAGGTAAACCGTTCCAAACTCGATTGCAGAAAATACGACTTCAACAACAGAGTGGTCAATGCCTGGAATGCTCTACCTGACTGTTGTTACATCCTCAAACCCAGAGGTGGGTGTCAGCAGGATCTAACCAGTTCTGGAGAACCGGTAGCGGAAATTTTGAGTAGTTCAGAGAACCAGTAGTAAAAATTCTGACTGGCCCCGCCCTCATCTATTCTCTGCCTCCCGAGGAGGAGGAGGAGGAGGAAGGCAGGAAAAGGGTCAACTAATGTATACCTCTCCGCTCACAAGTTTTTTCCTTGAAAGTAAAACTGTTTTATCTGTTTCAAATTTTCCTTTCAAAACCCACCTCCAGGTTTTCGGGTCACGTCAAACAACAATTATCCCTTATCCCCAAGTTTAAAACGAAACCTTGAGCAAAGGAGACAGCCAACTCAGGACAAATCAACTCATTCAAGCTGGTTTCACACATGATCCTCCTGCTGATGCTTTGGTTCTCCCTTCTGTGACAATATGCCACATGTAGCGTCAATCAAGACCATACAGTGGCATTTATGCATGCTGTTCTTCATTTCGCAAAGAAGCAAAAAATAGTGAAACTCGGGAGCTAAAAATAAGAACTTCCTGTGCGTACTATGTTAGTCAATGTGACTTAAATTTGGGGGTGGGGGGTGGGTGGGGAAGGCTAACTAGTTTTCTGCCCAATCAATGTTTAAAGAGGACTATCTGAAGCTTTGGAAGAAATAGTCAAGAGGAGGAAGTGTCAGCAGAAGGAGGAAAGAGGATCAAGATTTACCGAGCCCAGGAAGACATCAGGAAAAGCATTGAAGGGGAAAAGAGAAGAACTCAAAACCTTTGTGACAAATAGATTCAGGTTGATTGTTGGAGGGAAAAAGAAATGCAAAAATTGGAAAAAAGAATGAAAGCAGAGTTGCTATTCAACAGGTTCTGACAGGTTCTGGAGAACTGGTAGCAGAAATTTTGCGTTGTTCGGAGAACTGGCAAATGCCACCTCTGGCTGGCCCAGAGTGGGGTGGGAATGGGGATTTTGCAGTATCCTTCCCCTGGAGTAGGGTGGGCATGGAGATTTTGCAGTATCCTTCCCCTGCCTCACCCACCAAGCCACGCCCACCAAGCCACACCACGCCCACCAAGCAGTAGTAAAAAGAACCAGTAGTAAAAAAAAATGAATTCCACCACTGAATGAAAGGCAGGTTTTCTTTGAGCTAGAATCAGATGGAGGTAAGAGCTTCTTTCAAAGCAATCTGTTCAGTACAGTGTTTCTCAAGCTTGGCAGCTTGAAAAATAGGTGGGCTTCAACTCTCAGAATTCCCCACCTGGCACCGCTAGCTAGAGAATTTGGGGAAATGAAGTCCATCCATCTTCCAAGTTGCCAAGGTTGGGAAACATGGCTTTAGTGCCTACGGCAGCCTTCCGAGACCTCCAGAAGTTATGGCCAAAGTAATGGCCAGCACAAGAGTGAAATCCAACAGGTTCTGACAAGTTCTGGAGAACCGGTAGCAGAAATTTTGAGTAGTTCGGAGAACCGGCAAATGCCACCTCTGTCTGGCCCCAGAGTGGGGGTGGGAATGGAGATTTTGCAATATCCTTTCCCCCAGGAGTGGGGAGGGAATGGAGATTTTGCAATATCCTTTCCCCCAGGAGTGGGGAGGGAAAAGGGATTTTGCAGCATCCTTCCCCTGGAGTGGGGTGGGAATGGGGATTTTGCAGTATCCTTCCCCTGCCACGCCCACCAAGCCACACCACACCCACCAAGTCACGCCCACAGAACCGGTATTAAAAAAAATTGGATTTCACCACTGGGCTAATGGCATCATCTTGATATGGCTCCATATATACGCAACACCCATCACATCAGAAACACCCTGCGTATTTTTCAAGTTACAAAACTGATCATGAGCATCAGAAAAAAAAGGCAGATGTTGGCATCCATCTATAGTTTCCATTCATGCACGGGTCCAGAAAGTGAAAGAAAGCAGACTAACATTTCTTCCCTTCTCCTGGTTCTCCTTCATAAAGGTTTTTGAGAAGACTCTTCCCAGCTCTACTTCTCAGTTTACTTAGTAACAAGGTTTTCAGATTGGCTTCCAACTGATTTCCCTGGTTTTATTAGTCTGTAGATATTGCTTTGCAACATTGTTTGCAGGAGTGTACAGTATTATACCTGTGTGCAGTTATCTGGGTAAGCATTATGTTGAAAACAGGATGGGTTTGTATCTTGCAATCCTCTTTGGATTTTTTTAAGAGAAGAGGCTATATATAAACAGCCAGTGAATAAATAAAATTTGTCTACCAGTTCCTTTATCATCTTGATTTTTTTCCCCCCTTTGGAATCTATTTTTGAGTTTCTCAAGTTTAGAAAAACCATAAATGCATCCCACGTACATTTTATTTATTTGTTTTATTCAATTTGCACAAATTCTCAAAAGAATGCAATTCTATGCTCATATTACCTCCAGTTCTTTGACCTACAATATATCCTTAGTTGTATCATCTCTAGCTCCACTTTTGTTTCCTACCAGGAATTTTGTCATCTGTGTATTCTTTGTGGCACTTTATTTTGCCACAAAGATTTGTGCAGCAGTGGTAAAATATTTTCCCTTCAAGAAATGAAAAACTAATCTGTATTTTTTTTAAAAAAAGAAAAAGATAAGTCACTAAATAAGGGAAAAATTAACAGAACATATTCAAAGATGATAAACTATTTAGACATTACCAAAAACAAATAAAGACTCTTTGTCAGACCCTAAAAATTAATCCTAATGTCATAGGAAAGAGAAAGACATTATACAGGAGTGTGCAAAGCTTATTTTGATCACAGAGGAAAAGTGCACATATTAACATATCCAAATCCAAAAACACAAATTTGAAGGAAATTTCCCCAAAAAAGCAATTTCAAATTAAACAAAAGATCTCATCAAAAGGATAGCTCCTAAAATGCACTACATCCACTTACATACTGTACCAAAGGATTTCGGCAATGCAATTTGATGACTATCAAACAAAATTTAGCTACTCTGTAAGCTATCTCAGATTCCCTTACCCACAAGAAGGAAATTTACATAGAAATCTTAGATACGACCAGACATTTTTTTTGATAAAAGTGTAGTTATAATAAGAGTTGTGCCTTTATAAAATATGCAGTTCCCAAGCCATGGAACAAAAGCATCAGGGATTTTGCTAAATCTGTTCTCTAAGACTAGAGTGGGAGGTGATGCTAGCATTAATTCTCTGCAGTATTCAGGAATAGAGGGTGACCTGAGATACCTCAGGCTAGTGTTTCTCAAACTCAGCAACTTTGAGATGTGTGGACTCCAACTCTTAGAATTTCCCAGCAAGTTTGTAAACACTGTGACAGAGCTAAGAAAGCTATACTACAATACAGGAAGACAACAAGAAGAGCGTAACAGATCTGGCCTCATCAACTTCTGGGCTGATGGGTAGTATGTAAGTTAGCAGCCACCAGACTTATAAAGCAGGAATTTCCCTCGCTGGTGCCCTCCACACTTGAACAATTATACAACGTATTCCTAGCTGTTGAGATTTTTTGAGTTTTATGCTCGTAGTTTCTGAGCATACCACGATGGTATAAATACTAAGCCGGGAAGATCAAAGGCTGGGTTCACACAATCATACAAAGTCTTGTTTCTATCTAGTTTAATATACTGTCCGTTCCCAGCTGCTCTGCGGCTGATAAACCATAGTTTGTGGCTTAGTCTGCTTTGCAGAGCTAACTCTGATCAACTATGATTAATAAAACCATGGTTTTCCCAGGAAGATGTACAATCTAGCCCTATGTATAAGATAAGAAGCCGTTTCTGCTTCACAGGGAAAGCTGCTCTGTTAAGATGACCAATCAGATCCTGTGCTGCAGCCTGATGCTGTAACACAACTAACATTGTTGGAGCTTTCTAGGTTTTATAATCAAGTATTCACTTCTGCCTGCTTGGTGGTTATTCCCTTTTATGCTAAGCCACATTTTATCTCAAGGTGCTTTGCTAGAGCAGGGAGCAGAGAAAAACGTTATGGAGACCATTGGTGTTTCTGTCCCAAATTTTCTAGCCCCATCTTATCCAGCCTCCCATTTTGTCCAGAAGCCCATCAGATGCCTTCAAGAAAACTACTGTAACACAAGAAGGAAGGCAATAGCTTCCTAGAGAGTTTTCTCAATCTTGGCAATGGATGATAAGATGTCTGAAATTCCCAGAATTCCTCAAGCAACCTCCTGGCTGCTGAATTCTGGGAGTTGAAGTCCATGCATCTTAAAGTTGCCACGGTTGAGAAACATTGGCCTACTATAACACTAATCCACTGAAACAAATCCTGCTGCTAAGGAAATGCAAGCTAAGCACAGTAGGTTTCTTCACTAAATTGGCCTGGTTTGCTATTAACAAGCTTAATTATTGCAGTTTGCTCATAACACAGTTGCCTTTCTCTTGTTCCTGTACATGTCTTGATAGAAACATGTGACAGCAAGGCACTGACAGCTAAAAAGAAGAAATCTGGGCAAAGGCCTGTGTCTTCTTGGCTAGAGGTTACCCCTAATGGCCTCCTCGGACACCTGTCATTAGCAGCAGTCCCAGATAAGCCTTCCTCCCTGAATTTGACTCATCCCTGTTTTACCTTCTTCCTTTGTGTCCTACTTTAATGAAAGGCTTCATGGAGATGTAGGCTTCCTTCTCCCCCCCCCCTGCTTTGAATCTACTATCAATTCTATTTCACCAATGCTTTGGAACAGGGGTCTCCAAACTTGACAACTTGTGGACTTCAATTCCCAGAATTCAACATGGCTGGCTGAGGAATTCTGGGAGTTGATGTCCACCAGCCTTAAAGTTGCCAAGTTCAAGACTGCAAAGAGTGTTTTTCTCTTCTTTTTCTATCTCCTTTCCCTACTCTCTAGAAAGCCTCTCTATAAATTTAGTAAGGGATTCAGACAAGACACCAATTCTCCCAGTCCTCTTTCTGCATGAAGAGATAATCTGCCACAAAAACCCAAGAAGACACTGACGTTTTTCAAATTGTGCAACAAGCAAAGCAGACAAGGGAGGAATGGCTATCCAGTGAGTAACAACAGATTTCTTCCTACATGTGGCTTAAGGGGATCCTGAGATCCAATAATAGAAAAAAGAACAAGACCGAGACATGAGACAGCATTAAAAAAAAAATAACAGCTAGCAATGTTCCGCATTTCCTAGTTTCCAAGCAAGGGACATCTTAATTTTGCAAGCAGTTTACCCGCCCAGTTTCCTCCCAGCTGGGAACTGCCTGTTAGGCCTCTGGCTATACATTATAAATCACCTCAAGAGCTGACATCACTTCCAGGTGAGCCAATTCCAGTTATGGGCAGTTTTAAGCCTTAATAATAGGGAAGGTTGTATGGGATGAGGATAAGAATAAAGCTGTGAAATAGTTTAGTTTAGTTTAGTTTAGTTTAGTTTAGTTTAGTTTAGTTTA
>WNWU01000079.1:159600-176922 GCA_012654045.1 Ptyas mucosa
ATTCTATTCTATTCTATTCTATTCTATTCTATTCTATTCTATTCTATCCTATCCTATCCTATTCTATTTAGTTTATTCAGCATGAAATGGGGCTTAGTTACGTAGCCCGAGGCTGTATATTCTGCAATATTGGGACTGTCGGTGAGTCAACAGCAGGTCAGAGGAGGAGCCGTTACGGGACAGAGATGACAGTTGCTCTTTAAAAATTATGATTTAAATCGAGTTGATTTAAATCAAGCCTTTTTACTAGTGATTTAAATCGTGATTTAAATCGACTTGATTTAAATCAAATCCCACCCCACCCCCACCCCTGGGGAAAAAGAGAGCACAAATATATCTGATTAACTTCCCCTGAAACCAGCAATGAGCAGGGGGAATCCAGCATTCATTTTTCTTCCCAAAGTTCCTTTTTTCCTTTTTCTGCAAAACACACACACACACACACACACACGCAACCTGAGAAAGCAATGCTGTGGTCAGGCTGAGCCAGTGGTTGGTCTGACGCTATGATATTGAGGTAGAAGGGATATCTCTTGTGGCCAAGGAATGTCTGGCAAAACCCAGCGTATTCAAAGGGAAGGAGAGGCCTCAGGAACTATTCACACCCAACCGCGTCATGGGACGGCTGCCAGCTGAAAACACACAGTTCCCGTTTCTAAGCCTGTCTTGTGCAGCCCAGACTGACCACCAGTGCCAAAGGTTTGCCAGCTCATGACTGTCGCTGCTGCTAAGCCGACCTCCACAATTGAGCCCAACGTTTCCCTGTTGCTAACTGAGAAATTCGTGTTAAGCGAGCTTTGCCCCATTATACAACTTTTCTCGCCGCATTTGTTAAGCGAATCGTTGCCGTTCTTAAATTAGTAACACGGTTGTTAAATGAACCTGGTTTTCCCCCCCCAACACCCACCCACATTGGCTTTGCTTGTCAGAAGGTCGCAAAAGGGGATCACATGACACGGCAACCGTCATAAATGTGAGTCGGTTATCAAGCATCCAAATGTAAACCATGGGATTGTGGGGAGGCTGCAACGGTCACAAGTGTGAAAAATGGTCATGTAAGTCACTTTTTTCACAGCCGGCGTAACTTTTGAACGGTCACTAAATGAACTGTTGTAAGTCGAGGACTACCTGTATTTTAAACAAGAGGTTGAGAGGCTTTCTCTGCTGTAACAGGGCGGAGGATCTGATGGCTCTATCTTTTCCATAAATCTAAACTGAGACATGAGTCACTGAACAACTGCCTTGCTTAACAACAGAAATCCTGGTCCCAATTGGTCTGACGCAATGATATTGAGGTCATAACATGAGGACTACCTGTAATCCTGTAAAATAGTCATGGATGAGATTATCGCCTTATAGGTGTCTATGGAGACTCTCAGTCATCCAGGTCACGATTGTCCTGAAGGTGCTTTTCCAAAAGGAAATTCTCCACCATTCAGTCAGAACTGATGAAGCTTTTTTGGATGAGAAGCAAAACGTCTTCAGGCAAAACAAAGAAAGTCCAGTTGCCTTTTGAAAAAACACCTTTGGGCATCGCCTTAGGAGTGATTGGAGATTTCAGTATAAATCCACCTAGTTCAAACATTACAGCTTCTATGCTTTGCTTCCACCCTCGTGATTTCTAGCATTTTTTGGCATCATCCAACCAAAATGTAATGTAATGAAATGATGAAACACCTGCTTTTACTATTGATATTTTGGTACAGCAATAGCTGGATGTTTGCGAAAAGTATTACGAATCCCTAGTATGCAAACGTCTTATGCTAACTTCGATGTATCACAAAAGATGTCTTGTACTTATGGGAATACTGCATATTTATTTATTTATTCATTTATTTAGATTTATATGCCGCCCTTCTCCGGAGACTCAGGGCAGCTTACAATGCGCTAAGCAATAGCCTTCATACTTTTGTATATTTATACAAAGTCAGCTTATTGCCCCCACAAACCGGGTCCTCATTTCACCTACCTTAGAAAGGATGGAAGGCTGAGTCAACCTTGAGCCTTGGTGAGATTCGAACCTGCAATAATTGCAGGCAGCTGATGTTAATAACAGGGTGCTTTAGACCACTGTACTATCCAAGGCTCTTCGAGGTATATGTTCTTCGAGGTAAGAGACATATTCCAACTTGCATTCCCGAAATTCGGGAGCCATTCATTCAAGTTCCATAGATCTAAAAAAGCGTTTGATACGGCATATTTTTCTGTCACTATCACTTCCCCACGTGTGTGGTGTAGGCGTACATGTGAATGTGTATGTATGTTTATGTATGCCACCCTTCTCCAACCTGGCACCTCCAGATTTTGCCAGCCTCCAGGTTGACTCAGCCTTAGAAACTGGGAATGAGGCATAGTTTCAGAAGTACAAGGACCGCATTTTTATTCCAAATAACACAGAGTCCAAGAAAGACTTCGGAAGTTTTAAGTTCTCGCGAAGTTGCAATGTTTGAACATCTGGTGCTGTAAATCATTGTCCCCGATTTTCCTTTTCTTCCAGTTACCACTTGTTGCATAATCCAGTTAGGAATATTCTTCTGCATGAATGCCTATAAACCCTCACAAATTGATAGTTCACCCCATATTCCCTTGGCGATGGGTTGACTTACCAAATCAGAGCTGTTTCTTCTTTCTTTCCTCCCTCCCTCCTTCTCTCTTTCTCTCCTGCTCCAGCATCCCAAGGGATATATCTATGCAGAGATTAACTACTTCTATGCACAAGTATCTCCATGGATACATAAAACCTTTGTGGTAATCTCTGAAACTCTAGTGGCACTATTCCCCCCCCCCCCCATTAGCAGCAACACTTAACAAAGTAACTGTTCGAGTTACTCCTAAGAAAACAACCATGTACCCCCACACACACCCACACACACACATTTGACACTATCTTCAGCATGAACCACGGTCCTTTCTGGAATCACGGTGGAAGAAACAGGTAGAGACAGAAAACAGCTCAGGTGATACAACACGGCAGCATGAGGACAGAAGACAGAACTACGTTCCTTGCGGCCAATAACGTTACTGCTTCATGCCCTTCAAAACATCTGGAACAATGAGGGTACTGCAGTGCTGACGGGGGGGGGGCTTCAGCTAGTTCTCGACTTACAACAGTTCATTTAGTGACCATTCAAACCAGTGGTGAAATGTAAAATTTGTTACTATTGGTTCTGTGGCCGTGGCTTGGTGTGTGGGGGGGGGGGGGGGGGGGGGGGGTAATGTGACTGGGTGAGCATGGCCAATTTTTTTTATTTTTATTTTTTTACTTTTAAAAGCATTTTAAAAATGCATACATAGACACTGGATATTATTTCTTCCAATTGTGTTCAGGCTGACTTGGGAAGACAAAGTTTTTAGAAAACCCGTGAATTACAATGGCCATAATTCAATCTCATAACAACATTAAGGTAAAGGTAAAAGTTCCCCTCGCACATATGTGTTAGTTGTTCCCAACTCTAGGGGACGGGGCTCATCTCCGTTTCAAAGCCGAAGAGCCAGCGCTGTCCGAAGACGTCTCCGTGGTCATGTGGCCAGCAGGACTAAATGCCAAAGGCGCACGGAACGCAGTTACCTTCCCACCAAGGTGGTCCCTATTTTTTCTACTTGCTTTTTTTACGTGCTTTCAAACTGCTAGGTTGGCAGAAGCTGGGACAAGTAACAGGAGCTCACCCCATTACGCGGCACTAGGGATTCGAACCGCTGAACTGCCGACCTTTCGATCGACAAGCTCAGCCACTGAGCCACCGCATCCCTAACAATGTTAAAAGACAAGGTTATTCAGGTTTGAAATTGAAATGCTGTGGCGTCCTCTTCTTTTTTAAAATAAAATAACATATTTTTTTTATTGTAGAGAAAGGGATTACAAAGTCACAAGAGTCGAGCTCCAGCCACACTCCAGCCTCTCTGGGGAGCTTTAAAAAAAGATGCTGAACTTTACCACTGACTGGAGAACGCACAGCCAATCTATCAGGCCTATGTAAGGCACACTAAATATAAGGACATGTCCCTGAAAGGACTGTTTGTTTCTTTCTAGACGTATGTGCATACATATCTTCAAAATAGACCTCATCTTTCCCTCTATATCCCGGCTATGTTCAGAAATGGATAACTATTTTGCTCCAAGACCACAGACGCATATGCATGCCATGTATGTATAGCATACATTATAAATAGCTGTGAATTGCTGTGAAGAGCAACGCAAGCTACAGCTTTATACTTTCATTCTTCATTTTTCTACTTTCTTCTATTTTTATTGCACTTTCAGCATTTTTGGTAATTTCTCTTTTTTTCATTTTCTCTGTTCCAGTTTAGTGTTTTATTAAGAATGCTCATGATGTATTCTTTATATGAAGGAGGCAGGGCATTATTATACTCAATCTAGTTTACTACTGGTCTACTTCCTAACAGAGAAACTTCCTAAGCGTGAGGACAGTTAACCATCATTGGATGTTTTTAAGACGAGTCTAGATCAGGGTTGTCAAACTCAAGGCCTGCGGGCCGGATCCAGCCAACAGGGTGCTTAGATCTGGCCTGTGGGTCTGCCCTTGAAACCGTGAAAGACACGGGTGCCAGAAGTGGCATGTAAAGCCCTCTCTGTGGGGATGCGTGCCATCGCCAGCTGTTCTTCTGCTTTCCAGCGTGCACATACGTGCTGGCCAGCTGATCTTTGCATGTGCCGGAGCCCCAGAAACCCAAAGACCAGGTAGCCAGCGTGTAGCTGGTTTCCAGGGCTCCAGCGCCTGCAAAGACCAGCTGGACAGAGCGCATGCGCATGCCAGAAACCAGAAGATCAGGTGGTCGGCGCGTGCATGCACACCAGGCAGCTGGTCTCCGAGTTTCCGGGGCTCTGGTGCACGCACACACATGCACACGTGCACATTCCAGTTTGGGCACTCGGTGCTGAAAAGGTTTGCCATCCCTGGTATAGGTTCTCCTGCTTGAGCTGGAGGCTGGAGTAAAAGACCTCCAAGGTCCCTTCCAGTTCATTCATTCTTTTTTTTAAATAGTTTTTATTGAACATTTTCCAACTTTAAAAAACACAAGTACAAAAGAAAAAAAGGGGGGGGACCCAAAAAGCCAAATACAAGCAAATAAAAAACACAAGCAACACAACAGAGTAATATAATTTTACAGCTTTCCGTATCAACACGTATATTCTGCTTATGTAATTCACTATTCAATATTTGCCTTCTCATAGATTTTAACAATTCTAGTAATAGTATAATAATTATATTATAATAATAATATAATACGTTCTGATTATACGTATATACATTTATCTTTATGTTATATTCAGGTGGTTTTTGAACTGTTATTTCTTGTTTTGGCTTCTATTCTCTAGCTACTTGTACAGTCTACTCCAAGTTTTATAATAGTCCGACTCTTCTCTTCCTTTTAACTCCATGGTCATCCTGTCCATTTCAGCACATTCAAGTATCTTCCTAATTACCACCAGTTCATTCACTCTCTTCTACTCCAGCTTGTACCTCCAAAATCTGAACTCTGATCCCAAGAGGTTTACTCAATACTACTTTATATGTCGTAAAAGGCGACTGAAGCCAAAGATAAATTGCACAACCATCTCATTAACTATACATTATTTTAAGCCCATTTCACTTTTGTTAAATTCGGAGTGAAGTGATGTTTTGGGATGCAGCTCCATCTCCACATAGATTTTGCCCAGTTTCCCAGCACCATGAAGAAATGCAACAGACCGAGACTCTTTTCGTACAGCAATTTGTGTCCAAATTCTGATAACTTGAACCTTTGTCAGCTCTAAAAACTGTGGCAAAAACATTCCATGAACAAGTCACAACTAGCCCAGGGGTGAAATGCTACCGGTTCCTCCGATTCAGGCAAACTGGTAGCGGCGATAGGTGGTTCGGCGAACTGGTAGCGGCGGCAGCATGAGGCTACGCCCACCCCCCTGGATATCGTTACTTCCTGGTTTTAATCAGGAAGTAACCTGTTTTTGACAGATTACAGAGGGTCCAAAATCGGACATGAAGGTGGCATGTGTGCATGGCGTGTGCACTTCCAAACCGGTAGGGAAGGTAATTAGATTTCACCCTGAACTAGCCCTTGACACAATACACACACACACACACACACACACACACACACACACATTATAAGGAGCACACTGTCATTTTCAAAAATCAGTGACATGGCCCGCAAGGCATTTTAAATACCCCAAAGAGAAAATATATACTTCGTACTGTCCACCTCAATAAAGCAATGCTGTTCAGTATTGGCGTTATAATCCCAAGCCAGTTTGCTTTGATTTTAAGGATTTACTACTGAATAAATATGTGTCATGGACTGGAATTAGCTGCAGTAATTCTTCCTGACCAAGAGATTTGAGGCCTTATAATATTAAACTTCCAAAACAGATGCAGTTACATAGTTCAGCATATGAGTCAGCTAAAGCCACACAGAGACTCAATTTCTGACACTCACTCCCAATTTATTCATGTCCTCGTCATCTCTGATTGAAATTATTGTGATTTGCGCTACCAAGCTGTGGGAGCTTCATGTGCTTCTGGGTATAATTCAGCATGCTGGTTATTACTTTTAAATCCCTTTATGATTTAGGGCCTGGCTATCTACAAGACCAAATTTTCAGAGAAATAAATCTCTCAACCTTACCAAGGAACCAGGAAAATCATCTCAGGAGCAGTGGTGAAATTCAATTTTTTTTTTACTACCGGTTCTGTGGACATGGCTTGGTGGGCATGGCTTGGTGAGCATGGGAGGGGAAGGATATTGCAAAATCTCCATTCCCACCTCACTCCAGGAAAAGGATACTGCAAAATCCCCATTCCCACCTCACTCCTGGGGGAAGGATATTTCAAAATCCCCATTCCCACCCCACTCCTGGGGGAAGGATATTGCAAAATCTCCATTCTCACCCCACTCTGGAGCCAGGCAGAGGTGGTATTTGCCGGTTCTCCGAACTACTCAAAATCCCCGCTACCAGTTCTCCAGAACCTGCCAGAACCTGCTGGATTTCACTCCTGCTCAGGAACCCTCCTAAAAGGTTTGATGGGAGAAGATCCAATGAGGAACATTGTCTCCAGAGATTCTCCTCCTGCAGAACACCTTAACCCCCATCTTACAGCCTTTAAGAAAGTTGGAAATACTTTGCTTTTCTGGGGGATTGGTTCTGGATAGGTAGTCCTCGACTTACCACAGTTCGTTTAGTGACTGTTCAAAGTTACAACAGCATTGAAAAAAGTGACATGACCATCTTTCACACTACCATTGTAGCATCCCCATGGCCATGTGATTAAAATTCAGATGCTTGGCAACTGAGTCATATTTATGATGATTGCAGTATTCTGGAGTCCTTAAGATTACCTTTTGCAAAATTCTGAGAAGCAAAGTCAATGAGGGAAAGGTGGTAAAATGGAATAAAATCAGGGACGAAATCCAGCAGGTTCTGACAGGTTCTGGAGAACTGGTAGCGGAAATTTTGAATAGTTCGGAGAACCAACAAATACCACCTCTGGCTGGCCCCAGAGTGGGGTGGGAATGGAGATTTTGCAATATCCTTCCCCCAGGAGTGGGGAGGGAATGGGGATTTTGCAGTATCCTTCCCCTGGAGTGGGGTGGGAATGGAGATTTTGCAGTATCCTTCCCCTGCCACGCCCACCAAGCCACACCGAGCCATGGCCACAGAACCAGTAGTAAAACAAATTGAATTCCACCACTGGATAAAATTCACTTAACAGCTATCTCACTTAGCAACAGATATTTTGGACTCAGTTGTGATTATAAGTTGTGGACTACCTCCTCTAACTTCCTGTAGGACAAAAGCAGGATGAAGGCAGAGTTAAACATGTCATCAGTTTGGAGTCATTGTGTTACCACAAGAGAGCTAAGTCCAGCTCCCCCAAGAATTCCATTAATCTTTATCTAGCACCAATTTAGTTTTGACCATTAGATTCTTGTACAAAAGTAGCAATTATAAACTCTTCTCTGGTTTGAACTCCACAAATACTTCAGGTTATTTGCGTTTGACACCCTCTGACTAAACATCTAGGGCAGAAGTTCTCAAACTTGACATGACGATTAGGGGAATTCTGGGAACCTAAGCCCACGTATCTTAAAGCTGCCAAAGTTGAGGGGAAACTAGTTAAAGGAAACAGGGGCTTCCTTCACAGGCAATGGTTTGTCCAATAGGGAAGAGAACTGAGTGCAATTCAGAAACTACAGTTTTATTCCATCTCCCTCCTCAGATGGCCACGTTTGCTGAATTGCCCTCTGACAAACAAGGGCAGAGCTGGCCAGTGAAAACACAGGCCGGTGGAAACCTTCCTGAAAGGAAATGATGCATGTGTTTTAATGTGCCACCTGCTTATACATTTCACACTGGAGCTACAATGTGTGTGGGTACGTATGCAAGTATATAAATATATAAAACACAGCCTCCTCGAAGCTGTAGGAACACTACTGAGCTTGTTCTTAGAACCTGCCAAAATTACAACTCTATGGAGATCAGGCATATTTTAAGGCAGGATGCATTTTCCTCCCAACCCCAACTTTTTTTTTTTAAAGAATTTTGAGTTAATAAATGCTGTATTCATCAGAAGCTGATCTCTTCAATGAATGTTCTAATTTTTTATTTTTTGCCTGAATTAATTCAGCAAGATATACTCAGGATTTAGATGAGAATGGATAATTTCATCATCTGTTTGTATAGTAATTTTGTTAAACGTTACAAGTCAAAAGATAAAATCTAACACATACTAAAAAATATAGAAAGTACAGAAAAGAAAAAAAAGAAAAAACATACTAATGAAAATGAAAAGAAATATATAAAGAAGTGACTTATCCTTTTATGACAACAACTATAATTTTAGTAAATTATCAGTTTCTCTTAAAATATAACTAATGATCTCTTAATCTATAAACAAATCCTTAAAGTCTTTTCATTCAATCCTGATCAGCAAAAGCCCATTAAGGGTTTCTGAAGATGACAACATATCTATTTTGACTTTGATCAAATAACCCCTGTTTATATTCCTTCGTTTTAATGATCTTGATCTTTAATCCCTTCAAATAATGTCCTAGTATTTTATTTCTTTTCATTTTTTCTTTGTTCTTTCTTGTAAAATTCTTCAAAGCTTTAATGAGTCTCTTTTGTAAAGCCAATATAGGAGAATTATCCAAGTCACTCTTTTGATTTATTTGCAAACCCGTTTTAATTAAGACATCAGCCAGTTTCATTGGTATATCCTACATAGCATCTTAAAGAATTCAAAGCAAATGCATTTTCCCACAGAAGGATTATTTTAATTAATTCCAAACTCTAATTTCAAATCCATCTGGACTCTTAGTCAGTGTGTAACTTTCCAGAATGAATATTCTAATCACCCTTTTGCTGTTTATTTAAAAAAAAAAGTTAAGTCTTTAAACTTGTACTGAAAGATAGAAGGAAAATCACCCAGAGCTGTATTAACAAGCAATTTCCAAAAGTGATTAGAAAAAAAAGGTATGTGAACTCAGTGTCCATAAAGGCTGACCATAGTTTGAGCGAAGATGACTAACCCTCATCTCCCAGAGTTGTCTTGCAATCTCCTTAGGAAGAGAAATTGCCCGGAGCACTTGTGAGCAATCTAAAGTCCTCTCCTTTGTCCAGAGAGGAATGAAGAAAAGCCAATCTACTCACTAACTACCGTATTTTTCAGAGTATAAGACACTCTGGAGTATAAGACACACATTAGTTTTTTGGGAGGAAAAAAAAATTCTGCCTCTGCCTACCAGCATCCATTGGTATTCATCTGGCTACCATCCTTGCAGCAAACAGCCTGCTAAGCTTCAGCATAAACAGTTGATTGGCGGTTGGATAGGCCTCCAATCAGCTGTTCCAGGCTGCAGGGATTGCCAGAGCCCATCACCGCCTCCGCACATCGCATTTTCAGCCTCCATGCATTGCGTTTTCAGCCTCTGCATGCCCCATTTTTGGCCTCTGCGCATCACATTTTCGGCTGGTTCCAGGTGGCAGGGATCACCGCCGCTGCCAAACCCTGCCACCTGGAACCGGCCAAAAATGTGATGCACAGAGGCGAAAAATGGGGCATGCAGAGGTTGAAAAAAAACGCGTGGATGCGGTGATTGGCAGCGATGTGCTGTGGTGATCACCGCATCCTGGAACGGGTCTAAACCGGGGCACGTGGAGGCCGAAAACGTGACGCACAGAGGCAAAAAATGGCTGAAGGGTGGGAGCCGGTGGGTGGGCGGGGCTTCGGCAACATTCGGCGTATAAGACGCACTGCAATTTTCACCCACTTTTTTTGTGGGGGAGTGTGTCTTATAGTCCGAAAAGTACGGTATTCATTCTGCTGCAGCAGAGCAATCTTCAGTTTGCCATTTCTTCCCCGGAAGGAATATTCTAGAATTAGTGCCCAATACACTTGTTAAAAGCTGAGAGGAAAGTGATTTATCCAGATTGATGATAATGCCACAAGCATAACTCACAAGCACAGCCGTGAGACACAGCACCACCATTCAGTCCTCCACTGACATTTCAAGGCACATGTTTTCTACGCATCTGGACATACCCTCTTCAGATTCTTCACAAAGCTTAGGTGCTCTTGTAGTTGCTCGTTGCGCCTAGAGCTGAGTTAACATCTCTAGCACCAATTAGGTTGACATAAAGATGGATTTCTTCAGCCATAGTTTATTGAAAAGATGATCATGGTGTAGTTCGCAGAGAATGTTAACCCACTGATAGGGCGTGTTCAATTTTTCAACTTTCAAGTTCCAAACATTAGGAAAGTCAAAAGTTGTGACGTGCCTTGGGGACCGTAAAGATATTTTGGTTACTTTAATATAATTTAGATGTGCTTGGTAATTACATAAATATAACTTTTTAACATTTTGTTTGTTTTGGTGTGCTGAGCAAAAACACACAGCCGATAGGATGACTTTGGGAACCTAGTTAATGGTGATCAGATGGTCAAATGCACATGTGAACTCCAAAAAATGCTTCGGCACACAAACACAGCAGTTGTCTGCAACATAATTTCAGGCATTGCAACTGCCTACCTGACACTTACTAAAAAAGCGGTTCAGATGTTTCCTCAAACCCGGCCACAAAGATCTTCTATACGTTACCTTGTTTGCAGTTAAATGTCTATGGAGATTCTCAGTCATCCAGGCCATGGTTGCCCCAAATGTGTTTTTTCAAAAGGCAGCTGGATTTTCTTTGTTTTTTCTTGAAGATGTTTCACTTCTCATCCAAGAAGCTTCTTCAGTTCTCATCCAAGAAGTTTCTTCTTCAGAACTGAAGAAGCTTCTTGGATGAGATGCAAAACGTCTTCAAGGAAAAACGAAAAAAGTTCAGTGACTTGTCCACCCTACCATACATATTTCAGGGATGAAGACTGTGGCACTCGACAACTGTGTTGGGGGCTCCATGTCTATCCTTTAATTTAAGCTCTCATCTCTAAACAAAATCACTAGATTCATTTCCCATTGTACCTTTCCTTTCTCTTAAAGACAGCCACAACCCATGAAAAGAATATTTGATTAAGAGGCCTCTCACCTTTGAAAATCCACCTTCAGCTTCCTCTTCACCGATTTCCGCAATGCTCTGCCAAGTGATGAGCAAGAGGAAGTTGATCCAGAAACATGAATCTGGTGGAGAAATGAGAGATATAATTTGAATGGGGAAACAAATCTTGCTTGTTTTCCTTGATACGTTGGTGATGCTTATCTACCTTTGTAAGTAAAACACTTTCTTAAGAAGCAGAGTCCATTTATTTTCTGGGAACCTTTCTATAAAAGAGCAAAAACAATGACAGACGAAGGTGACACTAAATGGCATTGTTATTTTTAAAAACCAGAGCTTAACGTTCAAATCCAAGAGCCTTGGATAGTACAGTGGTCTAAAGCCCTGTTATTAACATCAGTTGCCTGCAATTATTGCAGGTTTGAATCTCACCAAGGCTCAAGGTTGACTCAGCCTTCCATCCTTTCTAAGGTAGGTAAATTGAGGACCCAGTTTGTGGGGGCAATAAGCTGACTTTGTATAAATATACAAAAGTATGAAGGCTATTGCTTAGCACATTGTAAGCCGCCCTGAGTCTCCGGAGAAGGGCAGCATATAAATCAATTTTTTAAAAAAAATCCATTGTCTATGGAGATTCGCAGTCATCCAGGTCATGGTTGTCCCAAAGGTGCTTTTTTTTTCAAAAGGCAACTGGACTTTCTGGTTTTTCTTTGAAGGCGTTTCGTTTCTCCTCCAAGAAGCTTTTTCCGCTCTGACTGGATGGTGGGGAATGAGCTGAAGAATGAGTCAGAGCTGAAGAAGCTTCTTGGATGAGAAGCGAAACGTCTTCAAAGAAAAACCAAAAAGTCCAGTTGCCTCTTGAAAAAGCACCTTTGGGATTCAACTCAAGGGTGAAATCCAGCAGGTTCTGAAAGGTTCTGGAGAACTGGTAGTGGAAATTTTGAGTAGTTCAGAGAACCAGCAAATGCCACCTCTGGCTGGCCCCAGAGTGGGGTGGGAATGGGGATTTTGCACTATCCTTCCCCTGGAGTGGGGAGGGAATGGAGATTTGCAGTGTCCTTCCCCCAGGAGTGGGGAGGGAATCCGTGGTCATGTGGCCGGCATAACTAAACTCCAAAGGCACACAGAAAGCTGTTACCTTCCCTCCAAAGGTGGTCCCTATTTTTTCTACTTGCATTTTTTACGTGCTTTCGAACTGCTAGGTTGGCAGAAGCTGGGACAAGTAACGGGAGCTCACCCCGTTACGTTGAACTAGGGATTCGAACCACTGAACTGCCGACCTTTCGATCAACTTTCCTTTTCCAACAAGCCGGGTTGGCCTAACAAATCCTTTTAGATGATTTTAACTTGGTTTGTCTTTTTTAAATTTTGGCCAACTGAGATATTCCTTTTAATTGTTCTTAATGTTTGTATTATGTGTTTTTACTTGGCTGTACACCGCCCTGAGTCCCAAGGGAGAAGGGCGGTATATAAATTCGAAATAAAAAATAAAATAAAATAAACTTTACTAGTTTACTTGGGAGTAAACTGCACTCAATGCAGTGGGGCTTACCCCCGAGTAAAAGATCCCCAGGCCGCGTGAGGCACACAAAGTTTCCTATCGAGACCGCTGAGCTCCATGCTGTGATACTCAGCATTTGCCCTGGAAGATCGGGTGTCACTTTGAAAAGCCATCATGCATCACAGGCGTGAGATTAGAAGTGATGACATTACATTGGCTCAGAAGCTAAAACGGCCCAGAAGGCAACGCCTGGGTCGGCTGAGACAGCAAATGTTAGGGTAAGACAAGTATTCCAAAATGATGAGCCAAGAGCATCACAGCATGAGGCACGGTTGTAAAATCCTGACAAGCTCTTTTCGCTCAGTCACATTAAAAAAAAAAAAAAAACAATCCCGTCTAAGTAGACACTCGCAGCTGGGATCTCCAGTGTGTTAAGTATCCGTGTGTCTCAACTTTGGCGACTCGGAAGAGGTGTGGACTTCAACTCCCAGAATTCCCCAGCTAGCATGAATTCTGGGAGTTGAAGTCTACACCTCTGCAAGTCACCAAGGTTCAGAAACACTGTTAAGTATCTTTCAGCTTGGTTGCTCTACACCAGGGGTGTCAAACTCAAGGCCCGCAGGGTGCTTAAATCTAGCCCTCCTACAGCACTCGGCCAGCCAGCCAAAAAATGGCCCATGTGAGGGCTCAGGAGACCTCCACGCGGCCTGACAAAATGCTGCTGGAGGCTGAAACCGGGTTGCCTGAGGGCCTCGGGAGGCCTCCGTGCAGCCCGTTTTTGGCTGGCAAAGTACTGCTGGAGGCTGGGAAGGCTAAAAACGAGGCACCCCATTTTGGCCAGTAAAGTGCTGCAAGAGTCATCATCCCATCTCCCCTCCCCCCTCACTGGCCCGCGGTGGAGAATTACAATGCTGATCCGGCCCTTGAAGAAATCTGGTTTGACACCCCT
Organism: Ptyas mucosa; assembly: GCA_012654045.1. Classification (NCBI taxonomy): domain Eukaryota; kingdom Metazoa; phylum Chordata; class Lepidosauria; order Squamata; family Colubridae; genus Ptyas; species Ptyas mucosa. The sequence goes on from WNWU01000079.1 coordinate 173,566, forward strand.
GCTCTACACCCATCTGTGTCCCCCAAAAGAAACATTTCCGGCAAGGATCAAACTTCTTCTCCAAACAAGCCGACTCTGAAGTGGCTCTATTTTCAGCACACAGAACTATCTCTCACTTTTTACAACACTCCAAACGTTTATTTATACTGGAGCACTGGCAAATGAAAAGAATGTTCTATTCTAGTCATTCTGAGCTCGGTGGCTGCCCCTGGAAATTGCCATCTGTGTTTAATGGCACCCACGTTTTCCCACGCATAATGCTTCAGAGCTATTGGACTACTCCTGGCAACTACAGGTAGTCCTTGACTTACAACCTTTCATTTAATGACAGTTTGATGTTAACAGTGGCACTGAAAAAAAGAGACTTTTTTCACACCCGTTGCAGGATCCCCATGGTCACGTGATCAAAATTCAGATGCTGGATTTTGTGGGGAAGCCACGTGGCCATCAGGATGCTGCAACGGTCATGATCACATGACCATGATCATGTGACCATGGGGGTGCTGCAATAGTCATGATCACATGACCACAATCACATGGCCATGTGGATGCTGCAACGGTCATGATCACATGACCATGATCACATGGTCTTGTGGGTACTGAAATGGTCTTGATCACATGACCATGATCACGTGGCCATGGGGATGCTGCAACGGTCATAGGTGTAAAAACATTGTGATAAGTCACTTTTTTCAGTGCCACTGTAACTTCGAAGCATTGCTAGGTGAATGGTTGAATGTCTGTCAAGGCTTACAAATAATTAGAGTTAAGTCAAAATCCAAAGTGATTTCAGTGCAGTTAACCCAATTGCCCCCATCTATTTGATCACCTTCCGACACATAAAACAGCCACGTTAAAGGCACCCTAAGCCCCACAAGAGTCCTGAACTGCAAATTTATGAACCCTAGTTTTAGGTTTTTAAAAGATCAATATCAGGCCTAGGGGGAAAGAATCAGAGCATGAAGATGGTGGAGTAACATTATGGCTCAATGACCTCCAACTGTGAGGAGTCTAGACAGCTTGAATCGTTTTGAGAATTATTAATCACATCTCACTATTTTCCAAAAGTCTGCATCAAATTGGATTCTTAGATTCTTTCTCTTCTTTTAAAACATATACTCAGTTTTATTATACTGTATCATATGTCATATACCATATACTGTATCATATCGTATTATTTCCTGAACAATGATGCCAGGAACCCCATTTTTAAAAAAAAAAACATGATAGCTTGGCTTTCCCTCCCCCATCTTTCAATCATAGCTTGAAACACGCTGAAAACACTTCAGAAATTGTGACAACTGATAAGTTTGTCAGACTGTTCTCAGAGAATATCTGGTTGCTGTGATCATTCCCCATAACATTCAGCCTTTCTGGTTCTAGCTTCCCTACAGCAAGAGAAGTAGTTGTGATTTAAAATTGAGTAGCTTCTGGAGAAATTATAATTCATTCCTTCTTTCCTTCCTTCTTTCCTTCCTTCCTTCCTTCCTTCCTTCCTTCCTTCCTTCCTTCCCTTCCTTCCTTCCTTCCCTCCCTCCTTCCTTCCTCTTTCTCTGCTTCCTTCCTTTCCATCCATTCCTTCTTTCCTTCCTTTTTCTCATTCTTTTTTTCTTCCTTCCTTTCTTTCTCTCCCTCCCTCTCTTTCTTTCCCACCTTTCTTCCTTCCTTCCTTCCTTCCTTTCTCTTTCTCTCCTTCCTTCCTTTCCCTCCATTCCTTCCTGCCTTTTTCTCATCCTTCCTTTTTTTCTTTCTCTCCTTCCTTCCTCTTTCTCCCTCCCTCCCTCTCTCCCTCCCTTTCTCTTTCTCTTTCTCTCCTTCCTTCATTTCCCACCATTCCTTCCTCTTCCTCATTCTTTCTCTCCTCCCTCCCTTTTTCTTTCCTTCCTTCCTTCCTTCCTCCCACCCACTATGAGTTTACAGTCTGATAATTCTAGGGTGATAGAAGGAAGAGGAAATTGCACATGTGCCGACATGCACACGTGCGCGTATACACACAAACACACACACACACACAAATTTCATTCACTACAGAATCCCTGCTGCATGGAAGTGTGGTCATGCCAGGCATCTGAAGGCCAGATGGAGCCTTAGAAACTCCTCCATGGATGTGTCTCTCCCTCTCATCCCCACTCCCCCTCCCCCTCCCCGGCCTTCCTTTGAGGATAACGAATCCCAGCAATTTTTATTTTTATTATTTTTTTTTTTGCCGATCCATTTGCAAAAGGAATCAAAAGCTGTTGATTTGCTTGTTGGATAACAGCAGAACTTTGCCACCTCTGAAACTGGAAGAGAGGGAGAGGAAACATTAAATAAATAAATAAACAAACAAACAAACAAACAAACAAACAAACCTCTTATGGTCGTTATGGCAACGAAGGATTCTATATTTAAAATCAGGTTTTCACTGGCAAGGAGAGCTGGAAAATCGACGCTTCCCTGGGCTACTGTGCCCTGATGCTCTTTTAGAGCCCCTGGAAATGGACGGCAAGGAGAACGATGGCGTGGGGAGGGGGGGCCTCTCCAAACTGACACCGGGGTTGGGGGTTGGGGGTCAACATCACATGAAAGGAGAATTATTTTGCTTTCTTCGATATGCCTCCCCTCCTTGCACCTACACCCCCACCACGGCCCCCATCCAGGCTGTTAACAGAACATTACCTCAGCTGGGTAACACAAAAGCTACAATGCCCGCCTCAAACAGATGGCGGGATGGAAAAAAGCACGGCAGCTTTCTGTCTGACAGCTCGAAGGCGGTGGGGGGGGGGGGGGGGGGGGGGGGGGCTGGGGAGGGTGCAGGCAGCTCCCCTGGCTGCAAGGCCAGTTCAGCCAAGGCCACTGGCTGAAACAGGTGGCCAAGGGCACCGGTTCAGACGTCTGGGAGCCAAGTTGTCAATCTGTGGATTTGACCAAAAGCTCCATTTGCTTAACCATCTACAGGGGAAACCGGAACTCTTGCAGATCCCGCTGCCAGGACAGATGGATGAAAAAAAAATTCACCCAAGGCTGTATTGACACGTCGATGTCCTGCCTTTTTCTCTACTGAACTCAAGGCTTTGTTTTAAAATAAGTGAGCCTCCAGATTAGCCCCATGGCCAAGAGGAAGTTATGAAACTAAAGCCGCCCAGGACATCATGAGAGATGAACCCGAGTAAGCGCGGCGGCCTAGTGGTTAAGGTTTGTTGACCAGAAGGTGGACAATTCGAAACCCAAGCACTGCATTGGGTCTAGAACAACTAGGCAATGCCAACTCATCACGAGGCAAGGGTTACACTAATATCAAATAGAATGGAATGGAATGGAATGGAATGGAATGGAATGGAATGGAATGGAATGGAATGGAATGGAATGGAATGGAAT
>WNWU01000079.1:176932-202226 GCA_012654045.1 Ptyas mucosa
TAGAATAGAATAGAATAGAATAGAATAGAATAGAATAGAATAGAATAACAGAGTTGGAAGGGACCTTGGAGGTCTTCTAGTCCAACCCCCTGCTTAGGCAGGAAACCCTACACCACTTCAGACAAATGGTTAGCCAACATCTTCTTAAAAACTTCCAGTTTTGAAGCATTCACAACTTCTGGAGGCAAGTTGTTCCACTGATTAATTGTCCTCACTGTCAGGAAATTTCTCCTTAGTTCTAAGCTGTTTCTCTCCTTGATTAGTTTCCACCCATTGCTTCTTGTCCTGCCCTCAGGTGCTTTGGAGAATAGCTTGACTCCCTCTTCTTTGCAGCAGCCTCTGAGATATTGGAACACTGCTATTATGTCTCCCCTAGTCCTTCTTTTCATCAGACCAGACATACCCAATTCCAGCAACCGTTCTTTATATGTTTTAGCCTCCAGTCCCCTAATCATCTTTGTTGCTCTTCTCTACACTCTTTCTAGAGAATCATTAAAGAAATGGTGCAAAAGGAGGGACAAGAATTAAAATATTTTTTAAAATTATTTTAAATACTTCAATTGAATTGTTGAATTGTCCCGCAGCAAGTTGAATCCATATTAACGACACTTCAGCTATCGTGCAAGGAGCTAAACCCCAAAAGAGCATCATCTTATAGTCTTCTGATAAAAAGCTTATTTGGGAATGAAGAAGGCAGAACAATAGAATTTTGGATTCTTAGAAAATGTATTTGTTGCAAATAATTGAACCTGCTCTTTCAAAGCTGGGGAAAGTATGGCTTTCACTGGTTACAGTACCTTTATTCAACTTCATGATCCATGTATGGCAAGCATACATTTTGTGATGCTTAATGAATAACAGGAAAAGGTCAGCAAATTGGGTTATTTTGGTCCAGGACTTTTTTAAAGGGTCTATTTTTGTCTCCCTGTGAATCTCAAACCACCCTCTAATTTTTAAGACTCTGTTTTGCTGCAAAAAGTTGAGAACTGCTAAACAAGAAAACAAGCAGGAGTTTTGCTCCTGCTACTTATGTGAGTTGCTGCCACTTCAAAAGATAGTTACCATTTTAAATGCATTTTGGCTGAAATAAATTCAAGAGTTGATTATCGTGTACCTTAATCAAGGAACTACCAAGGAGAAAAGCATATCCCCCACTAACACTGGCAATGCAAGCTGTGGTGTATAAACAGGGAGCATACCCCACACTCATTAGTGCTGATGATATTACCTAGCTGGGTAATGAAGTGTCTGTTTGCAAGCAAGCAACCACATTCCAAGAGCGCCAAGACTCCACAGTAGTCCTGAGCTACTTATATTTTCTTCTATTATTCCCTACCCTGGTCTTTCAATGGTGCACTATCACTACTGTACCTTTCCAATAGCATTATTAAAAACCTTGCTAAAGAATCCAATAATTTCATTGTCTTCCTGAATGTCAGGAGAAATGGCACCTTATGAATCTCTCTCTCTCTCTCTCTTTTTTTTTTTTTTTTTTGCCGCCCTTCTCTGGAGACTCAGGGCGGCTTACAGTGCGTTAAGCAATAGCTTTCATACTTTTGTATATTTATACAAAGTCAGCTTATTGCCCCCACAAACTGGGTCCTCATTTTACCCACCTTAGAAAGGATGGAAGGCTGAGTCAACCTTGAGCCTGGTGGGATTCGAACTTGCAGTAATTGCAAGCAGCAGATGTTAATAGATGTTAATAACAGGGTGCTTTAAACCACTGTACTACAGGCTCTTTTGTTGTTGTTAGTTGCAAAGTTGTATCCAACCTATTGTGACCCCATGGACAACGTTCCTCCAGGCTTTCCTGTCCTCTACCATCCTCTGCAGTCTATTTAAGGTCACGCCGACTGCTTCGGTGACTCCATCCAGCCACCTCGTTCTCTGCCGTCCCCTTCTTTTGCCCTCCATCTTTCCCAGCATTAGGCTCTTCTCCAGTGAGTCCTTCCTTCTCATTAGGTGGCCAAAGTACTTGAGTTTCCTCTTCAGGATCTGGCCTTCTAAAGAGCCGTCAGGGTTGATCTCCTCTAGGACTGACCGGTTGGATCGCCTTGCAGTCCAAGGGACTCGCAGGAGTCTTCTCCAGCACCATGAATCTCTGGAGAGAAGCTATTCCAAAGAAACGGGGCTATAACTGAGAAGCATTGACTCCTGCCACCCTCAGGTTTCTCACTATAGGGAAACTTCATGATGCCCATTCATGACTCGATGGGTTGGTTTCATTTCAAGGATGAAGCCCTACTAAACCTGGAGACTAAGCCCTGTGGGGATTTATAGGTCAAAACCAGCACATTAATATGTATCCTGAAGGTTATTTCTAAGCCATGTTCTAACATGTGCTATATGAGAACTGCAATTTCCCCCCACCATCAGGTTGGTCACTGCCTTTTGTATCAATTACAGCTTCTCGGTAGTCTTCAAGGTCAGCCTTATGTAGAGAATATTGCAATAGGCTTTCCAAGAGATGACTAGGAAATGCGTTACTATCATTAGGACCTCTTTCTCCAGGAAGAGCTACAGTTGGTGTATCAATTGAAATTGGGGACAGTCTCCCCTAGCCTGGCTTATCTTGGAGAAGCCACAGAGTCCAGGAAGACCCTCAAAGCACAGATCTGCTCCTTCAGAGGAATTCCTATCATCCAAATTACCACAGGAGCAATATTGCAGATAAGCAGCAATTGTATGATGCTGGGATTCAACCTTTTTAAAATCTCCATCCAGATCCCTAAAGCCTCCAAGCACCAGGTTCCAATTTATAGTGCATCTCTGAGATTATAGATTTAAGTGTATCTGACTCCACATCCTCTCTCACTTTATGTGAATCTTGATGGCCTCTTCCAACACCTTTACATAAATGCTAAAAAGGTGAGGAGAGGGAGAAGAACCATGTAGCTCCTTTATGTGAGCAACAAAAGGGTGATTTTTCTTCCTGGCTCCAGCAACTAAATGATCTCTAGATTGAGTGAATTGAGGATTATTTTGGGTTCAGCTCTACCTGATACATTTCATCCCACATATTTATAGAGCAGTGATGGTGAACCTTTTCGGCACTGAGTGCCCAAACTGGAACGCGCACGTGTGCATGCGCACGCCAGAGCCCCGGAAACTCGGAGATCAGCTGGCCAGTGTGCATGCATGTACTGGCTGCCTGATCTTCTGGTTTCTGGCATGCGCATGCGCACCAGCCAGCTGGTCTTTCCATGTGCCAGAGCCCCGGAAACCTGAAAACCAGCTGCATGCTGGTCACCTGGTCTTTGGGTTTCCGGGGCTCTGGCACGTGCAAAGATCAGCTGGCCAGAGCACATGCGCATGCTGGAAACCAGTAGAGCAGCTGGCGACGGCATGCATGCCCAGAGAGAGGGCTCTGCATGCCACCTCTGGCACCCGTGCCATAGGTTCGCCATCACGGCTATAGAGATTCTCAGTCACCAGGTCATGGTTGTCCAGGTCAACACAGTCCTTTCAGCAGTTCCAAGAAGGTTTCACACCCACCTGCACTGTGCAGGTGACCCTGAGGGCACAGATAAACCTCCAACTGGCCTCAACGACCAGATGACTGCGAGAAATATAAATCCTTCCATTCCCCACCATTCAGTCAGAACTGAAGAAGTTTCTTGGATGAGAAGCAAAACTTCTTCAAGGAAAAACCAAGAAAGTCCAGCTGCTTTTTGAGAAAAAAAAACCACCTTTGGAATCTTCTCAATGTTACATTCCTGAGAAGTGGGTCAACTCAAATATCTCATTTTTAATAAACCTGGAATCCAAGAACCGTGGAAGCTCCAGCCTTGACAGCTTTTCCATATTTTTGGAAGAGCCCTCAGAACCTAGAAATAAAAGTTTGACTTTCATTGAAAGAAAAGGGAGGAAATCAAGAAGGGAGTGTGGGTGGAGTCGCAGCTGTCTTTTGAGATGAACGCAGACCAGATTTGCTCTGGGGTCCGAGTCAGCCTTGCCTCCTCCCTTCCCTCGTTCTGCAATTAAAAGCAGGAGCACCATTATTGCTATTTATTATCCTACGGCTGAACTATTAAAGGGGTATTGTGTTGGGGGAAAAAAATGTGCAGCTCTATGGTAAGTTGTTTTGAGTGACAGCTGAAGTTTAATAAATGTCATTCTCTGAGAGGGCTAGATTCAAACTGGAGCTTTAAATAGACCTGTCACAGAGACTCTTACATGTGTCAGAACTGAGATATCTATGCATTTCCTTCTCTTCCCCCCACCCACACCCCCAACTCAACATTTCAGTTAAGAAACGCTTACGAGAAGTTGGAAACTACCACTAGTTGACGTTTTCTTATAGTTAATTAGAATGCTCAATCTGAATGTACTTATGATTGGAGTTCTAACACCATAAATTTATTTCTCAGCTGAATATGTTAAACCAATACATTTATGTAACTTTCAATTTGTTTTTATGCCGCCTCTATTATTTTGATAAGTACCTCAAGGTGGCAAACATACCTCATGGTCCTTCCTCCTCCCTTTTTCCCCACTATGGCAACCCTGTGGGGTGTGCTGGGCTGAGAGAAACTGACTGGCCCCAAATCACCCATGATTAAGGTAGGACTAGAACTCACAGTCTCCTGGTGATTTGTCCAAAGTCACCCAGCTGGCTTTCATGTCTAAAGTGGGATTAGAATCGGGTTGGAATCAGCCAGTTCGGACCAGTTCAGGAGAACCGGATGTTAATTTTAATCTGTTTCACCGAATCAGATGTTGCAAGGATTGGCTGACACCGCCCACCATGCCTCTCCCCTCCCCTCCCAGGAGTCTTCACACAGCCCATTTTGGATGCCAGTAAGTGCAGGGGTCACGCAGAGGCTCTAGGAGAGTGGAAATCAGGCCTATCAGAAGTTTTGGAAGTCCAGAAATGGGCCCATTTCCGGCCTCCGGAGGGCCTTGGGAGCCTGGGGGAGGCCGTTTTCACCCTCCCAGAGGCTCAAGGAAAGCCTCCAGCGTCTGGGGAAGGCGAAAACGCCCCCCCCCCATGGTGCAGGAGGCAGAGTAGGCCACGCCCACCATGGCCACGCCCACCCAGCAACCGGGCAGAGAACCGGTTGCTAAAATTTCTGAATCCAGTACCTTCACCAGTACACCAAACATATTACCTCCTTTTATGATCTGATCAAATGAAAACAACTCAGCAAGCTAATCATTTCTAACAAGCAACAATCTGCAGAGACACATATTAAAAAGAACACGAGACCATAGCATATTTATTAAAAATACTCAGGCTACAAATCTTCTTAAATAATGGGATTATATTTAAGCACTTAAAGGGGTCAGGAATATGTGAGTCTCCAGTGACTGCTGAACTATAACTTCCAGCAGACTTTGCCAGCATGGAGAATGATAAGACATATTGGGAATTCTACTTGAGTAGAATACTGGGTTACACATATCTGCCTGAAAGCAGATATCTGGTCAGTGGCCACAAATATATTAAGAATACAATATCAATTTCTTTGAGAATGGTAGACCTACACACCTGCAAAATACTAGTTTGGAAAAGAAATCTAAAGTATCAGGATTGGATGGAGGGCTATACTGCAGAGAGATGCACCTAATGCAAAGAAATTTATCAGATGCAAATATTCTCATTAAAACTTCAGAAAAGGCCAGCTCAACTAATTTGAGTTATTAAGGGGATAGAATTGTTGCCTTTCCAATCAAATAGAATCCTATTCGTATCACTTAGATGAGAGTTTTCTTGCAATTTTAAAACTGAATTAGCAAAATAAACATTACAAGGAACATTGGCAAATCATGGTTCACTGAATTAACTCACTGCTTGCACTTGCTCAACAAAATGTGATTTGAGGTTCAGTTTGTCGTAGAAACTTAGTTATTAGCTTGCTGGACAAATTAGGCCACCACACTAACTGTAACATGGTCTGTTCATTAAGCACAGCTTGTTAGATGAATACATCAGTTGTGTTTTGTTAATCCACCTATAGGAGTTAGAATGTTATTTGAATTTAGCCACTTAAGTCTATGTTAAATATACTTGCTGGATTAAACCACAAAGCAGTCATCCTAATATGTTATACAAAACCACAGGAATGGGCATGTCTGGAAAAAGAATCTGGATAAATACTTAAGCAGAATATAGAATAATCAGTAGCTAGAGAGGAGAGACTGGGTTACAAAGTTCCTGCAAATCCCAACCACATACAAAATGCAGAACCCAACAGACATGAGTTGAAACATGCAATGAATTCAGTGTCAGCACCTTGGACAGAGACACAAGTTCTGAATATGGGCGTTTACCCCTCCAAGTCTTGGCTTAGAACCTACTGGTCCTAATTAAGATCCTAGAAGATCTCACAATCCTGAAGAAGATGACTGCTTAGTCTACAAGGTCACCGTGTCTCCCGCAGTCTTTCCTATCATATCCATATCCACGTTACTAATCTGTCCCATATGATTTCTTATCTGTCCACAAATGAAAACACACAAAAATGTGCACTGCAGTTCCCCTTGACCCAAGTTTTTCCTTGTACAAAACTTCATTTTTAAGCCGATTTGTGAAAGAAACACATAACTGTGATGTTCAAAAAGGTACATGGTTCACGGTATAAAAATGCTCCACTGTACAACAAGCTAGATTTAGCTCAACATGCAATAAACATGGAATGCAACTCCCATGGAAACAGGGAGGAAGACATCTAACCTTTACGATCTGCAATCCCTTTGAAAAATATTTCCTAAAATGATCATTAGATTCCCAAGAAGAGAGCCACAAATGGTGTCATTTGTGATGTGGTCAAGAAGGGAGATGCCCAATATCCAACGGAGCATTCGCATTTCCATGGCATGGAGAGAGCTTTCAGTCCCTGTTGTTGCTGCCCAGCATTCAGTGCCATACAGTGCAACAGGGGAGATGGCTGTGTTGTAAATCTTAGATTTAAGACGGGTTGGCATTTGTCTGTCACATAACACACAGGTGAGTTCTCGCCAATGCATCCAGGCTGCATTCACCCTTGCTCGCACTTCACTGGTCACTTACTCTCTCTCAGCCCTAGAAAATAGGTAATGGCAAACCACTTCTAAAATCTTGCCCAAAAAAACCCTGTTCAGGCAGTTAAAAGCAGTCAGCACTGACTAGAAGACAGATCATCATCAGATTTTCTATATTTTCCATGAATAGAAAAAAGCTCCAGAATCCAGAATCCAAGCTGTAACAATCATTTATTTTCTCACTAACATGTACAGATGGGAATGAATCTCTTGTAAGGAGGGGAAGTACAGATGTAGCACGAAAACACCAACACACACAAAAAAAGAACTTAAGAAGTTTCCAGTCTCCAGTGGCTTCAACTGCTTAGAACCACTTGTTCTTTGTACACATCTCTGCTCTTTTTAATTTGTGTAATTCCATTCAGGATTTTGACTCTCCCTTGTTATGTTTTATCAAAGCAGCTTGAGAAATATCAGCAGTTCTACTCAATTGGGCTACAACTCTACATGACATTATCTCAGGTTTCATATTTGTAAAATAAACATTTTCTCCTCCGTAACTTACATGGAAGTAATGTTCATTTCTGCCTACATCTATTAAACAGCAAATAATTCTTTGTTCTGAGTATTAAGGTCGGGCGGAGGGGTTTTTTTAAATGAAAAACACAAGAAAAAGCTCAGTGACAGGAGGTTGAAGGAAGTCTCTGCTATTCACCAGCCACCCACATGCTATCTTAATTCATCAGGAGACAAAGGCAGTTCTTTGTTTTACAGCCCCATCTCTGCCATTCATTCATAGTGAGCTATCGCTCCAAATAACCAGAGTTCTACTTATGGTGGGAGAGAAAGAGGTTTAATAAGGCCTCAGAATGCCTATCAGGAAAAATGAGGTGTTTCAGGAAGATAAACCTGGTTTGGTTCTGCAACCCAACAAGAAGATAGACACAGACTTCAGAGGATAATTAGAACTGCAGAAAAAAACAGTTGCTACCAACCTGCCTTCCATTGAGGACCTGTATACTGCACGAGTCAAAAAGAGGGCTGTGAAAATATTCACAGACCCCTCGCATCCTGGATATAAACTGTTTCAACTCCTACCCTCAAAACGACACTATAGAGCACTGCACAACAAGACAACTAGACACAAGAACAGTTTTTTCCCAAAGACAGAGGCAGTCTTCTTGCTGCAAGAAATGCAGAGGTAGAACATCCCCTTCCTGGCTTCTGTTTCTCCTTAAAGATCCCAGCAAGGGAGAGGTTGGTATCTCCTGAAGATCTCTTGACATTAGAGTCATTTCCAAATTTCTCTCAAAATGATGCTATAGAGCACTGCACACCAGAACAACTAGACACAATTTTTTCCCCAAACGCCATCACTCTGCTAAACAAATAATTCCCTCAACACTGTCAAACTATTCACGAAGTCTGCATTACTATTACTGTTGATTTTCTCATCGTTCCTATCACCCATCTCCTCCCAAGGGACTTGCAGGAGTCTTCTCCAGCACCACAGTTCAAAGCCCTCAATTGGAGTCTATAGCTAGTCCTCATTTAGTAACCACAAGTGGGGCCAATAACTTGGTCATTAAACAAAGCAGTCACTAACTAAAATCACTGTGCTTTTGATCTTAACTTCAGCTTTGGGACAGTTATAAATGCGAGGATTGATGCAAAGTTATGTTTTCATGACCATTGTAACTGCGAACAGTTGCTAAACAAGGCAGTTACTTAACAAGGACACTCCGTACTTTGGATTTTTAATATTTTTGCCTCTGCTACTCAATTCCTGTCTTCTCCTAGACTGGCAGCCAGCAGCAAAAAAAAAAAAAATTAAAAAAAATGAATCTGAAAGCTCTGAGTGAATGACTGGTAAAGTACATGAAATCAGGCTGTGTGATTAAAATGTTCTTAATCAACGGAGGTGTTTTTTCAGATTATTATTCTATATTTAAATGTTCTTGGATACATTCTATGCAGAGTCCTCTCCCCGCTCCCTCCAGGTGCCAATTCAATTACACTGCAATACAAGTACAAGCTTTCCTTATTTGTTTGTTCAACAGTATCTTGCCCAACGTTTTATGCACAACTTTATTACTAAGCCTAGTAAGATATTCTGATTGGTTCCACGTGTCTATGGAGATTCTCTGTCATCCAAGTCATGGTTCTCCCAAAGGTGCTTTTTCAAGAGGCAACTGGACTTTCTGGTTTTTCTTTGAAGACGTTTCGCTTCTCAACCGAGAAGCTTCTCCAGAACTGGTTCTGGATTTTTGGGGTTGAAAACTGATGAAATCCAATTTTTTTTACTACCGGTTCTGTGGGCGTGGCTTGGTGGGTGTAGCAGGGGAAAGATACTGCAAAATCTCCATTCCCTCCCCACTCCTGGGGAAAGGATACTGCAACATCCCCATTCCCTCCCCACTCTGGGGCCAGCCAGAGGTGGTATTTGCTGGTTCTCCAAACTGCTCAAAATTTCCACTACCGGTTCTCCAGAACCTGTCAGAACCTACTGGATTTCACCCCTGGTTGAAAATCCTGTAACTATTTGGCACACGTTCGGTCTTGCATTACAATTTTCATGCGTTTCCCTCCTCAGAATAGCAAAGATATTCATCCTGATAGATTCCTTGAATGTAATGGACTAGTCAGACCATTTCCTGTATATACTGTAAAAACACGACAGGGCAGCCAGCGGCAAAGATAACAATCAACAAAACCAACACTGTTATTATTTTTTTCTAATACTGAGCATGGGAAATGCTGATAATTATATAGCCCAAACAAGATAATACAAGGAACGTATGAGCACTCTCTGCGAAGCCGTCGGTTTTAAATAAGTACAAAATATTAGAAAGACAAAAATAGTTAAAACAAGCATCTACTTATTTCACATCTGAGCAGCTAACTTAAAATGAAGTTTATTGAGTGGCAAAGCTGGCAGAAACTTGTAAAGGAGTTGGGAAATTGGAACTTGGGACTCCCAATCAGAACATCCTTTTTAAAATTGGAGATTTATTTGTAAAATACAAGATAGGAGAATCCTGCTCTTATTTGACCCACATTGGTTATTATTTTTTTTTAAAACCAAAGAATTTACTTCTTCTTTCTGATTGTTTATATACAAACAGTTAAAAGTAAAGGTAAAAGTTCCCCTTGCACATATGTGCTAGTCGTTCCCGACTCTAGGGGGTGGTGCTCATTTCCCTTTTAAAGCCGAAGAGCCAGCGCTGTCCGAAGATGTTTCCGTGGTCATGTGGCCGGCATGACTAAACACCAAAGGTGCACAGAATGCTGCTTCATTCCCATCAAAGGTGGTCCCTATTTTTCTACTTGCATTTTTTATGTGCTTTCGAACTGCTAGGTTGGCAGAAGCTGGGACAAGTCACGGAAGCTCACCCCGTTACGCGGCACTAGGGATTCGAACCACTGAACTGCCGACCTTTCGATCGACAAACTCAGCAACTTAGCCACTGAGCCACTGCATCCCTATACAAACAGTTAGATTCAACTATTTGGAAAGTGCGAGATTATACAGTGCAAATTAACATAGTTTCTTTTCCATGTAACAATCTACATTTTTTGCTCCCAAGCTTTCTCAACACCTGCCTAGGGCTTTTAGGCACACACTGCCAACTCATAACCCATGCCTATTAAGAGATGCTGGAGCACTCATGAATTTTATTCTGAAACCCCAGCACACAAGAAGGGATTAAAGTGCCAAAAGGGAAATTGGCAGGAAGGAAAAAATACGAAGTAATCTAACAAACCGCAAGTTGTAGTGGGCTGGAAATTTGGACTGATTGCAGCTTAGCAGAAAACAATAATTTTGAATGTCAACAATGGAATTGAAATATCTAGTTGTGTAAATGTACTCAGTGAGGACAACCCTTTCCTGAGGAATAATATAGCCAGTTATAAATGGAACTGTGGGAAGGATATTTGATTTTCAATCCAAACTCCATATCAACCAGAATAATTGCTTATTTGCTTCCTGGGGCATTGTCAAATTTGGATGTTTGCATTCGGTTATGTTTTGAAACTTATTGCTGATGATAGTAGATGCATTGCTGGCTCAATAGTAATAACTGCGAGAGGGATCTTAAGAATCCTAATAAGCAATCGCTTAAATATGAGCCTGCAGTGTGCTGCAGCTGCCAAAAAAGCCAATGCAATCCTAGCTTGCCTTAGCAGAAGGATAGAATCAAGATCACATGATGTGTTAACACCACTTTATAATGCCTTGGTAAGGCTACACTTTGAATACTGCAGCCAGTTTTGGTCACCACGATATAAAAAAGATGTTGAGACTCTAGAAAGAGTGCAGAGAAGAGCAACAAAGATGATTAGGGGGTTGGAGGCTAAAATTTATGAAGAACGGTCGCAGGAATTGGGTACATCTAGTTTAGCAATAGCACTTAGACTGCTATATCGCTTCACAGTGCTTTACAGCCCTCTCTTAAGTGGTTTACAAAGTCAGCAGCTTGCCCCCAACAATCTGGGTCCTCATTTTACTGACCTTGAAAGGATGGAATGTTGAGTTAACCTTGAGCAGGTGAGAATTGAACCCTTAGCAGAAACTCGATTGCAGAAAATATGACTTCAGCAACAGAGTGGTCAATGCCTGGAATGCTCTACCTGACTCTGTTGTTACTTCCACAAACCCCCATAGCTTCAACCTTAAAATGTCTACTGTGGACCCCATTCCTAAGAGGTCCGTAAAGGGGGCGTACATAAGCACACCAGTGTGCCTATTGTCCCTGTCCTACTGTCCCCATTTATTTATTTATTTATTGGTTCGATTTATATGCCGCCCTTCTCCGGAGACTTAGGGCTGCTTACAATGCGTTAAGCAATAGCCTTCATACTTTTGTATATACCTCCTTAGTAGGGCTTTTGGCCCCCACTAAGCGGTGCTCTTTTTTATACAAAGTCAGTTTATTGCCCCCACAGTCCGGGTCCTCATTTTACCTACCTCGGAAGGATGGAAAGCTGAGTCAGCCTTGAGCCTGGTGAGATTTGAACTCGCAGTAATTGCAGGCAGCTGGCAGCTGGCAGCTAAGTGCTACTTTAACAGCACTTTAGTCTGCTGCACCGCCAAGGCTCATTTGTACTCATTTCATATGCTCATGTCCATGTTTATACTTATACCTGTTATCTCGTACATGTTTGACCATATGCAGTCTCCTTGGCTAGTCTTAAGCTACTGAAATGAAAATGGAAATCTTCAGTGATCATCGTGAGAGTCAACACAAATATGTGAAGCCAAGGAGGCTGTAAGTGAGATAATTGTGTGATGATAGACATATCCTTCAAGCACTTTACAACAACGATAAAAGTTGTTATAAAAACCCTATTCATGGAAATTTCAGAGAGATGTTTTTCTCTTCTGTAAGGACGGGAAAGGCATAAGCAGTTATTTTCCATCAAATTGATTAAAAATAATTGGGAGGAAAAAATGCCAACCAAGTGTGCCAACATCTCTGATACGCACCAATTTTATCTTCTTCTGGCCCAAAATAAAGCCTGAGAAGCTAAAATGAGGTCAAATAAGTGAATTCGTCTCTCACTTTTCCTCAGAGGTTAAAGTTGCTTACCACATCTTAGAACAATGCCATCACATCCTGAAGATTAATTTGGGTTATCCAAATGGCGATCATTCGACTTGAGCACCACATGCTATCTGTTCAGTGTCTCATCTTTACCATGTAAGAATTAAAGGCGAGTCAACTTAAATCAGCACGCAGGGCAGACTTTTCAATCTAGATCACATCCGTCCTGATTACAAACCTTCAACGCAGGCCAAATGACTTCCTTCTTCTCAGGTGCAAAATCTTTGAAGTCGGGAGATGAGTTTGCCTGGGAGTCTTCGTGTAAATAAACGGTCTACCAATAAATGCATATCTTGATAGAGAATGCTGCCAGTATGAACTGCTATCAGGTTTTTTGATGTGAACAACGAAACATCTCATAGCTTCCTGGCATCAGGTCATATCTCTACCTACATCTTAGCTGAGTGACTAAGAAACAAAAAATACTTGACTTGGTGAGTAAGCAAGAGAACAACTCCTATTATCTGCAACGGAAGGTGACCGTATCACAGAGGAAGAAGAGGTAGTTGAAGTAGAAAAATATCCCTATTGAAAAAAAAAATAGCTGCAGAAAACAATTGGATGGCCTACCCCCGTGATGGTGAACCTATGGCACGGGTGCCACAGGTGGCACACGGAGCTATATTGGTGGGCACGCAAGTGTTGCCCAAGTGTTGCATGCGCGCACCAGCCAACTGATTTTCAGGCCTTCCAGTCCCACCGGAAGTCGGGAAACTGGCTGTTTCCGGCCTCCGGAATGCCTCTGGGGGGGGGGGGATGAGGAAGGCTGTTTTTGCCCTCCCCAGGCTCCTAGAAAGCCTCTGGAGCCTGGGGAGAGGGGAAAGGGCCTACCGGTCCCACCGGGCCATCACGTGCCACCCAATTCTCCAAGGACTCTGGGTGGCTTACAACAAAGAGAGTATGAGCTATATACAATAAGAGACGTTAAAAACCCATACACACTGCTCATGGCTGGATCTCACAAGATTGCAGTGGTGAGATCAACGGCCCCAAGCTCACCCCATTATGCGGCACTAGGGACTCGAACCGTTGAACTGCTGACCTTTTGATCGACAAGCTCAGCGTCTTAGCCACTGAGCCAGTCTGAAGCCCTCTGAAGATATTTATATGAGCATAATTAAAAGAGCTATCATAATATTTGTAAGGTGGCTCTCTTGGGAGAGAGAAAAAATGATATAATCTACACCAGGACTACCATCATATCCAATTGACTCCAAAAACTGAGGAGGAATTGCAATTCACTCAGTTTTAAAAATGAGTGTGAATCAAGAATTGGCAACAAAGAATCTACAATTTTGGTCAAAGTTATTAAGAACTCTCAAATACAACAGATCACCTCTACTTGAGATATAGGAAAGCATAATAGTTTTATGGTGTCATCCATGCATTTTTCTTGGCAACAATAAGAATATGAATAAGAATAAGGAACGCAGTAGCTCAGGGGCTAAGACGCTGAGCTTGTCGATCGAAAGGTTGGCAGTTCAGACGTTTGAATCCCTAGTGCCGCGTAACGGGGTGAGCTCACGTTACTTGTCCCAGCTTCTGCCAACCTAGCAGTTTGAAAGCACGTAAAAAATGCAAGTAGAAAAATAGGGACCACCTTTGGCAGAACCAGTTCGGTGATGTCATATCCAATAATAATAATACTTTATTTACGGTCACAGACCAAAATGCAAGCATAACTACAAAAAAAAACATAGGAAAAGCATCATCACGAACAGCTGGCCGGTGATGTCATATCGTCACCGCTACCGGCTTGGCAGAACCGGGAGGAACCTACCACTGGAACTGTTCCACAATGCAACTCAGTTTACTGGTCATGCTAACTGCCATGAGCTGCAGATACAATATTCTGATTCCCTGAGATCTGAGTATTATTTCAAGGATACTGAATTATACCCATTGAATTATATCCAATTATATCCCAGGAAAATAAATTGTGAAAAGCTGTCTTAACTCTGGATTCATTTTGGGGATCCTCTCCAGAAAATTCTATACCAGTGCACATTTCAATGCACACTCCAAAAGATTTGGTGAGTTCTGTATGTGTGTGGGGGCGATTGAAACTTAAAGCTTATCGCTATAAAACTCCAGATGCAACCAATTGCCTATAAGCGCTAAACAGCTCTTTGATTTTAATATCTTCCATGGAGAGAGGTCCATATAGTTCCTCCTTACTGTTGAGTTTTACTCAGGTAGGTTGGATTGGAAATAATTAACAGCCACACAAGAATTCAGGTGCTTCCGATAAATGCTGTCTGAAGAAAAGCTAAGAAACGATTACAAAAGAATTCCAGCAACTAGTGAGTATTAAAAGTGTGCCTAATATATAGTGAATTCAATGTTCAGTTCTGGCACCTCTTTCTCCTGTCTGAGCTATGCAGTAGGCTGGCCTGCTTTTGGGGGTGGGGGGCAGGGGGGGAGTGAGGCCTGGTTTCCATCTTTCATTTATTTTGGTAATGGCCAGATTGGATATTAAGTTGTTTTCCCTCTGACTGTGTGAAAAGTAACCCCTCTACCTACAATCTTTTTGGCAATTTTTCAAACTTGCATTATGAATTCTTAAAATCACATGAAAAAGGCTTTGTGGATTTTGCTGCTTGACTTTCAATCGAAAGCCAGACAGTTGCTGCAAAGTTTACTCTATTCTCTGTTTTTAAATGATTTGTGGCTTCCTAATGGCTGGTATAAATTGTTAATTCTACTGCAATTCTGGTAGGCATTTGTCTGGATTGAGATATTAGGCTCTTCTGATCTAATCCAGATAAAATACTTTGTGTCGGTTTGTAAGAAATTATGAGCTGGGATAGCCATAACAAGTCAGTCAATGGAAAGGGGCGCGCATAAGTGCACCAGCGTGCCTACCATCCCTGTCCTAATATTCCTTTTTACTTACTCTTTTCATGTATTCAAATTATGTTTATACTTTTACCTGTTATCTTATATATGCTTGACAAATAAATTTATGAGAAACAGGATCTGTTGTGAGCCAGGGGAGAAGGCTCGGAGCCTGGGCATAGCTTAGCTTGACTGAACTGTGTAGGTAGGTAAGTAGGTAGGTAGGTAGGTAGGTAGATAAGCAGGCAGGCAAGCAGGCAGGCAGGCAGATTATTATTGCTTCTGTGATTATATAGATTCTGTGCTTCTGGATTCTGAGTTCTGGTTCTGGCTTCTGCTGCATGGATATTGTATACATGCATCATGCTTTATATTACTGTACATAAAGAAGTTTCTTTTATACATGAATCCTGCTGAATTTACTTGTGTGCTGGTTGGATTGCTGCAAACTCTAACACTTTGACATTAGTATATCAAATTCAGGGTGGATTCGATTTAAATCAACTCAACTTAAATCATAATTTTTAAAGAGCAACTGTCTTCTCCGTCCTGCAGCAGCTCCTCCTCTGACCCGCTGTTGACTCACCGACAGTCCCAATATTGCAGAAGATACAGGCTCATGCTACATAACTAAGCTCCGTTTTCATGCTGAATAAACTAAATTATTAATGCATCTTAAATAGAATAATTTTACGAAAGGAGTCCTCCACACCTCTACTCACAATAGAATTCCCTATTTATTTATTTATTTATTTATTTATTTTTATTTTATTTTGAATTTTTATACCGCCCTTCTCCCTGGGGACTCAGGGTGGTGCACAGCCAAGTAAAAACACACAATACAAACATTAAGATCAGTTTAAAACGAATATCTCAATTGGCCCAAGATTTAAAAAAGAACAACCCAATTTAAAATCGATTAAAAGGATTCGTTTAGGCCAGCCCGGCTTGTTGGAAAAGGAAAGTTTTAAGGGCACGGCGGAAGGCACGGAGGTCTTGGATTCTCCTTATCTCTGGGGGCAGCTGATTCCAGAGGGTAGGAGCCCCCACAGAGAAGGCCCTCCCCCTGGGGGTCACCAGCCTACATTGCTTGGCTGATGGCACCCTGAGGAGGCCCTCTCTGTGGGAGCGCACGGGTCGATGGGAGGTCGTCGGTGGCAGAAGGCGGTCTCGAAGACAACTAGGTCCTATGCCAGCAGGCTTAAAATTTTGAGCTTGGACAATCTGAAATTGCACTGCCTGCGGTCCGATTTAATTTGATACCGTCTCTGTCTTACTGTCCCCGTTTATTTGTATTTACTTCCTTTATGTTTATGTTCATACCTATACTTGTCACCTTGTACATGTTTGACAAACAAATATATAAATAATAAATTAAATAAATAAATAGAAAAATAACTTTAGATAGATTTTTACTCCAAAAGCATTTTATTAAAATGAATTTGATAAATCAAAAAAATCCTATTAAAAGTTTTAAAAACCTGATTTTAATTTTTAAAATTTACATTTTTTTATTTTATCCACCCTGATCATCCATCGACCATCCATCGATTTTTATCCACCCTGATCAAATTATTTCTCAAGGCAGCATTCCCCAACCCAAATCCTTCTTGATGCATACAAGTAGGTATCAACCGTCTGTCTTCTCTAGTCAACATGATCATTGTTGAGATTTCTGGAAGCTGAAGTCTACCCATCTGAAGGTATATAGACCAAGATGGGACATGACTAGCACAATGGGTGCGTGTTATTTTCTCCTCACTAGGATCTCTGTGGGTTTCCCCACTTGAAGCAAGGAGAATTAAGAATGGAAGGTAAGAAACATGGTGTAAGGCCTTCCCTGTCTTCAGGAGCAATGATAGCGCAGTAGTTGGAATGCAATATTGCATTCACTGCCCACTGCCAGGAGTTCAATCCTCATGGGCTCAAAGTTGACTCAGCCTTCCATCCTTCCGTGGTCAGTAAAAAGGAGGACCCAGATTGTTGGGGGCAATATGTTGGCTCTTTAAACCACTTAGAGAGGGCTGTAAAAGCACTGTGGAGCAGTCTATAAATCTAAGTACTATTGCTATAATGCTAGGAGCATCGCACATTGAGTCCAACCTTGATTTCACAGCAAGCTTTATTCTCCTTTCATCTAGACTTCAAACTTCAGCAGACTCAAAAACATACAACGAAATACGTTGCAAAAGGAAGTAACTTCAGGTTTTTACCTGATGCCACAACCCTTAAAAAAACCAGACTGCCATCACTCTTTCCGACACAAACTGATGTAGCAAGAGCCAAAATTGGATGAGGTTCCAGAGATTTAAATTTCCACTTTCAAGTTTTGACCGGTGCATTCACAAAGCAAAAAAAAAAAAAAGGCCTATTTGGGGAAAATGCAAAACAAGCTGAATGAGTCTGACTTAATGACGTGTCAAGGGAGGAAAGGAAAAGGAAGTTGAGGTGGCTAAAATTAGAAAAGCATTTGTGCTCCCAAAGGAGCCTGGCTGTAGCCCACGCATTTTACCACAAGTAGGTGCTGGGCTATATATAACTTTGGTTAAGAAATATTTAACTAAAGATGAGACACAGAAAGCCCCAGCAGGATATGGTCATAGAAAAAAAAGGGGGGGGCAGGCAAGAGGAAAAAACCCTAAAAGTGGAGAATGTGTTATATCTGAACTGACATTCCTTGAAACAAACCTGAGAGTCGGAGGCCGTAGAACAAGAGGTCAGTTGCTAAGAAGGGGCTGATGAAAGCCTGCATCCAAATAGAGATAAATGTAGTTTTGGACATAGGGCCATGATGGCGAACCTATGGCACGTCTGCCAGAAGTGGCATGCAGAGCCATCTCTCCAGGCACGTGAAGCCGTCGCCCGTTGCTATTCTGGATTCCGGTGCACCGGTCAGCTGGTCTTCATGTATGCGGGAGCGCCATAAACTGAAACAGCAGCCACCCAGTGTGCATCCATGTGCTGGGAAGATTATCTTCTGGTTTATGGCGCGCACATGCACACCGGCAGCTGGTCTTCACGTGCGCATGCGCACCAGAAACTGGAAGACCAGGTGGCCGGCGTTCATGATGTCTTGGAAACTGGAAGATCATCTTCCCGGCACGTGCCTGCTCCCGTTTTGGCATTCAGTGTCGAAAAGGTTCGCCAACACTGACATAGGGTTTTACAATCAGCCAGATTGAACAGTTTGGTCATGTCTCCTGATTGATGACAAAATCCCAGAATCAATTGCAAATTTACCAAAGATGATTGAACCTAAGGCTCTATAATGAAGGATTCTCTCCTCTCTCTCTCTCTCTTTTCTAATTTCTTCAGGTAAAGGGGCATATAAAATGTGCTAAAAGGCTAGAAGATTGCACGCATAGCAATAGAACTTAGACTTATATACCACTTTACAGTGCTTTACAACCCTCTCTAAGCGATTTACAGAGTCAGCCTATTGCCTCCAACAATCTGGGTTCTCATTTTACCCACCTCGGAAGGATGGAAGGCGGAGTCAACCTGGAGCCTGGTGGGATTTGAACTGACAAATTGCAGGCAGCCGGCAGGCAGCAGAAGTAGCCTGCAGTAGTACGTTCTAACCACTGCGCCACCGCGGCTCATAGAACCTCTCTACCCAGCTGCACAAAATGGTTCTTCTCTGTAAATTGTGTACAATACTGGTTCCAATCCAAATGCAGAACATCTGATCCTGGTCAGCCAATGTTTTACGTCCAGCACTTTCTCTGCGATGTGCCTCCAGTCATTATTCTGCAAATTTGTTCTATTTTATATGGCTCTCAAAACCTGCAGTTTGTCCAACTCTAGGGGAAATGCTGTAGCTGTAAATCATGGGTGACCCAAGACTTGAGTATATCAAGACTCTCCAAAACATCCAAAATTAAATATGATCAGGAAAGGCCAGCTGGGCCAAAAAAGCCAGCAAGATGGTAGCCAGGATCATACAATTAAAACTCCAAAGTTTATTTATATGCATTCCAGATTCTACACATACTGTATATGAAAAGGGGGCAGGCTTTGATCACCCCAACTCACCCCATCATCTTGCCTTTTCTGACTTCCCATGGATGCCCCAAATATGACAAACAAAACAATGAAATATGTCATGCTGTAGCACCCTATTCTTTTTATTTTAAATTAAACCTAATGTTCCCTCTTTCCTGCCCCCCAATCATTTTTAGGTTTCAGTTCCTAGCAGGCCACACAAAAGCCAAATGAGAGACTTCATTTAGAAACATTGCACAGTCATGCAGCTTATATTGTTAGGGTTTTATTAGTACAAACTTCATTAAAAATTAAATGTCGGCCTGCCTGAACAAACCTGCACATTTTGCAACATTCACTATCAAAAGATGTTCCAGACTAGAAAAAATCACGACCCTCCACGCTAAAGGTTGTCATGGCAAGGAAGGAAACCAAGAATAACAAAGGATGTTGTAGCCTTGGGTTCAATATTGTCATTTTTAAATTGATCAACTCGCTTCCATCCAATCTTTGAAAATTAATCCAGCTGCATAACAGTGGGGACCGCTGAAGCAAGGACAGAAATGATGAGATGCAACCTCTCCAACAATATTTAATTCTGATCTTAGCTCAGGGATACAACCCGCGATTTGATTTGATTTTCAGGAGTTTGTTTATTTGTTTGTGTTTGTTTGTTTGATTGATTTATATATGCCACCCTTCTCCAGAGACTCAGAGCGGCTTACAATGCATTAAGCAATAGCCTTCATACTTTTGTGTGTGTGTGTATATATATATATATATATATATATATATATATATATATATATATATTTAATTTGATTTATATGCCACCCTTCTCTGGAGACTCAAGGCGGCTTACAATGCGCTAAGCAATAGCCTTCATACTTTTGTATATTTATACGAAGTTAGCTTATTGCCCCCACAAACCGGGTCCTCATTTTACCTACCCTAGAAAGGATGGAAGGCTGAGTCAACCTTGAGCTTGGTGAGAATTGAACTCGCAGTAATTGCAGGCAGCTGGCAGCTAAGTACCACTTTAACAGCAGTAGTTTACTTCACTGCGCCACCCAGGCTCTTAAGTTCCCAAATTCAACTGCCAAAACATAATTGGGTAGTCATTAATGCAGCATATCTCAACTTGAGGAACTTTTAAAATGTATGGAATTCTGTGAGTTGAAGTCTACTCATCTTAAAGTAGCTGGGGTTGGGAAACACTGCATTAATAGAATACCTTCACTCCAGGACCTTGAAGGACTGAAGTGAGTTACACAGAAAATACTGGATCAGGTAGAGCAGGGGTGTCAAACTCAAGGCTCACGGGCTGGATCCGGCCAGCGGGGTGCTTAAATCTGCGCCCACGGGGCCGGCCTGGAAAGATCAAAGGATCAGCTTGCAATGCCTCTGCCGGCCAAAACGGGCTGCGCAGAGGCCTTGCAAAGCCCCTCAAGGCCTTTTTTGGCCAGCAGAGTGCTGTTGGAGGCTGGGGAGGCTGAAAATGAGGCACAGGGGGGCCACATGTGGCCCCCGCACCTCATTTTGGCCAGCAGGGTGCTGCAGGAGGCATCCAAACCATGCCCCCCCCCCCGGCCCTCGGCCCGCAGAGAACTACAATGCTGATCTGGCCCTCTAAGAAATCCAGTTTGACACCCTTGAGGTTGAGCAATCCCTTGAACCTGAAATAAAAATGGCTTCCTGCATTGTTTTTAGTTGCTTTTTTTCTTTTTAAAAAAATCTGCTGAGTGTATTTTACAATTTATATCAGCCTTTTAAAAAGAGCGTTGTTTTTTTTATAGTGTACCGTTTTTAAGAATGCTACAATGGGCATAAATGATGACCAGTCATAAGTGCGAAGACCGGTCAAAAGTGCGAGGACCTGTCAGAAATCACTTTTTTCAGCCCTTTGAGTAGTCCTTTTGTGCACATGGACTACTCAGAGGGCTGAAAAAGTTATTTTTGACTGGTCCTCACACTTATGACCATCCTCACATTTATGCCCGTGCAGCATTCTTAAAACCATGTCACTCATTTCACAACGGCTTCTCTTCACCATGGTGACAAGATAGGGCAAAAACATAAAATGTGAGTACAGTCGTAAGTTCGAGGACTGGTCACAAGTGTGAGGACCAGTCAAAAATTACTTTTTCAGCCCTCTGAGTAGTCCATATGCACAAAAGGACTACCCAGAGGGCTGAAAAAAGTGATTTCTGACAGGTCCTCGCACTTTTGACCAGTCTTTTTTTATTTTGAAATTTACCAGTAGCCGCTGCATTTTCCACCCCTGGCTTATACGCGAGTCAACAAGTTTTCCCAGTTTTTGGGGGTAAAATTGGGGGGGGGGTCAGCTTATATGCGGGTCGGCTTATACACAAGTATATACGGTACTCTTCAAAAATCTATGTACATATTCCATGCATAAGCCAATGTGAAAGAAATCATTTTTTAAAAAAATCCAAAAAAGTGGACTTCTGCTTTGCAGGAGATACTAAGGATATTGTTGTAGTTAAAAATACCTATTACTATGACTAACAAAAGAAGCCATCATTTTTCATTCAGCCATATTTCTAGAGCCCAGTATAAGACAGAAATTCAAGAAATTGTGCGACTTCCTTTTCCCTGTGAACAGACAGTATTCATTTGCACAAACTATCCGTTTGTTCAGTTTTCATTCTGATAAATAGCTATTAAGGTTACACAACCAGATATAGAGGGGTTTTTTTGTTTTCATTTATTTATATTCTGCCTTTAATATTTTTTTAAAAATAAGATGTGAACATGCCTAATACTCTTTCCTTCTCTTATTTTCCCCACAACAACCCTGTGAGGTGGGCTGAGAAAGAGGAACTGGCTAAAATGTTTTCATACGTAAAGTGGGACTAGAACTCAACCCCTCCAAGACTGAGTGGCTGTGGCTCCCGGCATCCCAATATAGTCAGTTGACTCCATCGCTGACTATTGGGGGCGAGTCTTTGGCCCCCATGGAAAGAGCTCGTAATCTGGGAGTCCTCCTGGATAGGCAGCTGTCCTTAAAGAATCATCTGACGGCTGTCACCAGGGGGACTTTCTGTCAGGTTCGCCTGATTCGCCAGTTGCGGCCCTTTCTTGATCGGGATTCCCTGTGCACAGTCACTCACGCCCTTGTCACCTCTCGCCTTGATTACTGTAATGCTCTCTACATGGGGCTCCCCTTGAGGGGCACCCGGAGGCTCCAACTGGTCCAGAATGCGGCCGCGCGGGTAGTGATGGGAGCAACGTGGCGCTCCCATGTAACACCACTCCTGCGCAAGCTGCACTGGCTCCCAGTGGTCTTCCGGGTGCGTTTCAAGGTGCTGGTTATCACCTTTAAAGCGCTCCATGGCATAGGACCTAGTTATTTACGGGACCGTCTACTGCCACAGACGACCTCCCATTGACCCGTGCGCTCCCACAGAGAGGGCCTCCTCGGGGTGCCGTCAGCCAAACAATGTAGGCTGGCGACCCCCAGGGGGAGAGCCTTCTCTGTGGGGGCACCCGCCCTCTGGAATCTGTTACCCCCCGAGATAAGGAAAATCCCAGACCTCAGTGCCTTCCGTCGTGCCCTGAAAACTTACTTTTTCAAACAAGCCGGGCTGGCTCAAGCAGTATTTAAAATTTTAAATTTAATGGGGATTGGTATTTTAATTTGAGCCGAAATTTATTATTCTATTTTTAATTGTTCTTATTGTTTATATTATGTGTTTTTTAATTCCGGCTGTACGCCGCCCTGAGTCCTCAGGGAGAAGGGCGGTCTATAAATTTAATATAAATAAATAAAATAAAATAAAAACTCAAGAGTCTCCTGGTGATTGGCCCAAAATCACCCAACCAGCAATAGTGGATAAACCATTATTTGATCATCTTTTGCCACTACTTCTTGTTACTGAAGATGTTAGCTGAACTGAAGTGTAATGGTAAAACATGCCTGAGACAGGTTGAGGGTGCTAGTAAATGAATACATACACACCACAAGGATATTCGTATTTCAGGACTTTGTTTTTCTTACCCTGCTCTAATTATATACATCTGCAATGAACGGGCCAAGTCAGCTCTTAAACCCCAAGTAATTATCTAGTGGTTACGGAAGATATTTTTGGATGAGAAGTTAATTTCCCCAAACAGCAAGAGAAGTTCCTTGTCCTCAGCTATCAAATCACACCGTTAATCAACTTGTGGAGAAATCATGTTATTGATTATATTTCTTTGCCTTGGCTTGCGATTCAACTGCCTTCTTTTTTTTCTAAAATCCTTCCGTGATGGATCTCTCTTTACATCACTGAGGATAATTAAAAAGGATGTGTTCCTCAGAATTGTCTCTTGCAAAAGTTTAGAGAAACAAAAAGAAACAGAAATAATAATAATAAAAAGATTTCTACCTTATTCTCAGGGTGCTTAAGTGTGTGTGTTTTTTTTAATTCA
Organism: Ptyas mucosa; assembly: GCA_012654045.1. Classification (NCBI taxonomy): domain Eukaryota; kingdom Metazoa; phylum Chordata; class Lepidosauria; order Squamata; family Colubridae; genus Ptyas; species Ptyas mucosa. The sequence goes on from WNWU01000079.1 coordinate 200,761, forward strand.
GGGCTAATATTGTTGACTAGGGGTGATATGAAAGAAATTCAGCGGCTGCCACAAAGAAGAGGGGGTCAACTTATTCTCCAAAGCACCTGAAGGCAGGACAAGAAGCAATGGATGGAAACTAATCAAGGAGAGAAGCAACCTAAAACTAAGGAGAAATTTCCTGACAGTGAGAACAATTAACTAGTGCAGGGGTCAGCAACCTGTGGCTCTGGAGCCACATGTGCCTCTTTCACCCCTCTGCTGTGGCTCCCTGTCATTCAAAATATGTGTCACAACCGCCAATGTGCGACACCCACCGGCACGCGATGTATTGAGCTTTTCAACCCCCGGTAGGCCAGCCATGGATAAATCCAAGAAAAGAAAAGTTTCAGAAGAAAACAAAACATTTAATTCAACTACATATGCTAGTTTTGGGGCCGCTCAAGAAATAGGCAGGCACAGGAAGGGTTTTGTGACTCCCAGTGTTTTCTTTTCTGTGGGAAATGGGTCCAAATGGCTCTTTGAGTGTTTAAGGTTGCAGACCCCTGAACTAGCGGAAAAGCTTGTCTTCAGAAGTTTTGGGTTTTTAAGAAGAGATTGGACAATCATTTGTCTGGAATGGTATAGAGCAGTGATGGCTAACTTTTTCAGCAGCAAGTGCCAAAATTGGAGTGCCAGAACCCGGAAGAGAGCAGCTGGCCAGTGTATATGCATGCGGTGGCCAGCTGCTCTTCCAGGTTCCGTCATATACATGCACCGGACACCTGGTCCAGTGGGCATGTGTACTGGGCCAGCTGCTCTCTTCCGGATTCCAGTGCACAGATGCGCACCGGCCAGCACACCAGAACCTGGAAGAGAGCAGCTGTCCAGTGTGCGTGTGTGCGACGGAACCTGGAAGAACAGCTGGCGACAGTGCTCTGTGTGCCCCCTCTGGCACGCATGCCATAGGTTTGTCATCACAGGTATAGGATCTCCTGCTTAAGCAGGAGGTTGGACTAGAAGACCTCCAAGGTCCCTTCCAAATCTATAATTCTGTTATGGTTCTGGAGGGCTCGGGACAGGGGGTGTTCCTCTGTCCTGGTCCTATTAGACCTCTCAGCGGCTTTTGATACCATCGATCATGGTATCATGCTGCACCGGTTGGAAGGGTTGGGGGTGGGAGGCACTGTGTTACAGTGGTTCTCCTCCTTTCTCTCCAACCGGTCGCAGTCGGTGTTGGCAGGGGGGCAGAGATCGACTCCTAGGCCCCTTATATGCGGGGTGCCACAGGGATCGGTTCTCTCGCCCCTCCTGTTCAACATTTATGTGAAGCTGCTGGGTGAGATCATCCGTGGTTTTGGGGTGAGATATCATCAGTACGCTGACGACACCCAGCTGTACATCTCCACCCCAGACCACCCCAACGATGCCCTTGAAGTAATGTCCCGGTGCCTCGAGGCTGTGCGGATCTGGATGGGGAAGAACAGGCTCAGACTCAATCCATCCAA